>JAYKKM010000153.1:485000-748248 GCA_035772405.1 Chrysogorgia sp. JL179-B06 | reverse complement strand
ATTAGTTATACATATGTTAATGTTTTAAGATTTGTGAACACGGACCTTTGAAAATCAGGAAAACTAGTTAACACTACCGTGTGTGTTGTAAGGCCAAATAAAAAAAATATACCGGATTCTCATCAGCTCGCCCACCCGCGTCCTGAAAATGGTGCACGCATTAAAAAAATAGTTTATTTTAATATTTTTTGATAAAGATAAAAATTGTTGGCTTTCCCGCGCTGATGCGTTTCGGAAGAATACCGAATTGACTACCGAGTGACTTCCGATCCTTGACTATCCCGCCAAAGTTGATATATTAAAGAAAAAAGAGGGGAAAAGCGCTTTTGTAGTAAGTTCTGATGAGAAACCGGTATATATTTTTATTTGGATCTAAATAAGTTTTAATAATCTCCCCTCGCCCGGCGCGAAGCGGCCGGCCGAAGGCCTGAGGGCGAGGGTGCTTAATATCGACCGGCGTTTAGTCCATTATCACGCGAGATCCAAGCCGTTCCTAGATCAAGGATCAGTTTATATATATATATATATATATATATATATATATATATATATATATATATATATCTATATATATATATATAGATATAAATATATATATATATATATATTTACTATTTATATATATATATATATATATATATATAAATATATATATAATATATATATATATATATATATATATATATATAAATATATATAAATATATACTATATATATATATATATATATAAATATATATATATAAATACTATATATAAATATATATATATGTAGTTATATATATATATATATATAGCAAAGTGTGAAAAGGTGGGTAAACTGCCAAGTAAATGTTAGTGACGAGACTGTTAAATAAATAGCAAATGATCTAACGTTTCCCATCTCATTAAATTATTAGTTTGTTTTATCTCCCGTGCATTTGATTGGCTTACTTTCTAACTTGTGTACACCCTTTTTTGGCATATATATAAGCCCTATTTATTTATATTTCATCTCGTACTTACCTGATGAAGGGCTTTCCGCTCGAGAAACGTCAGTATCTCGTCACTAAATTCTTGGCAGTTTACCACCTTTTCACTTTGCTATATATTCAAAACACTGTCTACGCAGCACTCTACTATATATATTTATATATATGCATCAATCCCGTCCCTCATGCGCGGCCATCGGAAATATGTGGCCACTAGGTAACTAGATACTCAGATTAAATTGAACCGTCACAAGAGTCATAGTTTTTATGAGGAAATAGAAATCCGAGTCCGAGTATGTATTTTGACTCGCTAATTCCAAATCTGTTTTCAGAATTGAAAACGGTTATATATTGATCGAGATTATCATAGCCGACCAAGCCCGGACTAATTGCTAAGTACATAAACCATTTTTACGAAGGGTATTCACGTTCTCGTAATATAGTAGACACATATGTGATGTATTTTGACTCGCTAATTCCAAATCTGTTTACAGAATTGAAAACGGTAAAATATTGATCGAGATAACGTTCAAAATAATATACGATGAAGTGACCCAGTTTATAATCGACTAATTTCGAAGTACATACACCGTTTTTACGAAGGGTACTCCACGTTCTCGTAATATAGTACACGCGTATGTTATGTATGTTGACTCGCTAATTCCAAATCTGTTTTCAGAGTTTAAATCGGTTAAATATTGGCCAAGATAACGTTCAAACATATCTTCGACGAAACGGGCTTTTGGAAATTGTGAATTTTTGCAAAACAGAAATACACGGCCACGGCGTGCGAGGTCTGGGCACCATGGATGGAGAAATTCCCGTAGGGGGGGGGGGATTATTGCGAATTCGTATTTCTAGTAATAATAATAATCCTGTCACTATGGCGTATCACAAATTCCATGTTTGTTAATAAAGTCGTCATGAACTCGAAGCGGAAGCGCTGCTACAATGTATACCATATTAGTCGTATTTCTTGGGCTGTGATGAGAATTATAAAAATAGGTACGCAATGCGTACATGCGTCTACGTTTCGGATGGGGCGTAATTACCATCGTGATTTCGTGGAACACTACAGATATACAATAGTAAAGCAATTAATATTGTTATTTACATTTGTTCGAAGTGATTGCTATAGTGATTTCAGATGAAGGAAAATCATTACTTTACACATGACTTGGTGGACTGGTACAGATATATTAACCATTAAAAACTGAACAAACATATTTCTTGTGGTAAAACTATACACCTATTACTGGTACCCATAGCCCATTGTTTATCTGATGCATTGACTGCACACATGAGCACGGTGCTGCACTACCACTTTTAGCACTAGGTCATGGGTTGTAAGACTACTTGCATTTTGGGACCGAAATTCAGGAACATGTTTTATTGAACAATGTCAATCATAAACTTTCATATTATATTGCTGTATGGTAGAATGCAGTTATTATACCTATTAAACAGTTAAATAGCTCAAGAAAAGAAAGGATTTTGCACTGGATAGTGATATTTACTGTAGTACTTACTGTTGCACAGGTACAATTTTTTTTAAACAGTTTAATTTTCCAGTTTTTTTAAACCAGTTCCATTATAAATACTGTAATAGCAATTAGATTTTTCATACCAGTTCAATTTTCTAAACAAGAACTTCTTGTGTTAAAACTCAATTTTAATGTTTAAAATTGTCTACGGTTAGTATTGAAGTTAGCATTAGGGTTGGTATTTGGATAAGTTTTAGCATCCAATGTTATTTTTCCATGAGTGTGAATACCCATGTGCAATCATGCAGTATGTAGTAATAATCCTACATACATCTTACATTGCAATTTTCGACATATATTGTCCAGGATAACTGTGTTAAAATCTTTTTAAATGTACAGTATATTATCAACAGAGCTTTTACAAAACTACCTTGATAGATTATTGTATTAAGAAAAGTATTAAAGTGTTTATGAAAACGAAAATTGAGATGACTTTTTTATTGATTTATTTGAGAGAACTCCGCAAATGAGAAAGAATGGCATTTGTAGTTCTTCCATACCTTATCTCGTTCTCGAGTTATTCCCGATTGTGTAATATGACCTATGACATCACTAGTTGTACCCACCATTGACGAATCAGAAAATGAAGCATATCATTAAAACTATTGAACAAAATTCCTTGAAACTTTGCACAAGTATACAGGTCACTAAATTGAATAATCCACGTAAACGTTATCGTCGCCATGGTCACAGATTAGTTCGCAGACTCCTTTACTCCTCTCATAAAACTTGTGTATATTCTGCCTTTTCTAAACCAATATTTAACTGTTGACCAGTGAGGTATATTTTCAATAGTATTGCCAACAAAATAGAGCAACTTCGAGTCAAAATCTTTGTAGGGCATAGTGGAAAATAGAAAATTTTTGTTGCAGGATGAAAGGTCTGGGAACTAATATCTATTGCTATGGTAACGATAAAGTTGACGTGGGGATAATCAATTTAGTGACCTGTATACTTGTGTAAAGTTTCAAACAATTTTGCTCAATATTAATGAAGATCTGCTTATTTTTTGATTCATCATATAATGGTGGGTACAACTAGTGACGTCATAGGTCATATTACACAATCTTGAATAACTCGAGAACGAGATAAGATATTAAAGAACTACAAACGCCATTCTTTCTCATCTGAGGAGTTCTCTCAAATAAATCAATAAAAAAGTCACCTCAATTTTCGTTTCATCAAATACATTATTGCACAATTAACTGCATAGCTTTCCATCTTCATCAAATGTTTATGGATACCATACAGATTTTCCACATGGGTCTGGCATGCCATTTATCTCTTGAATGAGAACTACTGCATTACAGTCAACAAACAATGTTGATAATTCAATTCAGAGTGGGAAAATATTTTATTTTAGAGCACTTGTCAGTGATGAAAAATGGTCAATTGTCTGTTAACATGAATACATCACCAGCAAGGGTTTTACTACATATCCCGGCGTTGTTTGTTAGTGCCTGCAAGCAATCGTTTTCTATAAGATCTTTTTTAGGTGGGACGAAATGAGAGATTGTACAGCTATCATACGATCGGACATGCATGCCGTATGATAAAATACATCATAGAACTGCTAACCCAAAACAACTAACCCTAATCCCCAGCCTCGGTGGGATTTTCTAACCTCTCACCTCATGGTTTTCTTATAATAACCTTAATACTAATACTAATACTAAAAAAAGGATCGTCCAGAAGACAAATGCTTGTGGGCGCTGACAAAGAACGCCTGGGATGCAGTAAAACCTCACCAGCAAAGGAGAGTGATATTGTAAATAATAAACTTAATCATCAATTGAAATAAATTCTGGCACATCAGTTAATAGCACACATATTTTTTAATGGCATTACCTATGCAAGTATAAAGGTTAATATTTCCATCACATAAAACGGTATTTAAAAATCGTGAATACCAAGTTGTAATATATTTTACTTGAGTATATAGCTACACATTGTTTACCCGCATTTCATTATCCAAATTTTCTTGAATTGCCATCACTAAAATCTGCACAAATTGTATCACTTGGATAAATTGTATCACTTCGATATTGATATACACTTGGATAAATCATAAAATTGTACGCAGCGGTATAATAACAAAATATCAATTCAAATAATACCTACGAGATGAGAGTTACAATATAGCTAGTGACTCTGTCATTGCTTTTTGCAATGCTGTTATATTGTGGGCACCAATTCGAGCTCTGTATATTTGCTCAATCGTTCTCCCATTTCAAACGATTCGTGTTTATACAGTAGCTGTGTAGTTGTAGATTGCCTCAACGGACGAGTTTGCCTCAACGGACGAGTTTGCCTCAAAGTCCTCAACGGGCGAGTTATATTTTTTGCCTCAATGGCGAACGAGATCTTAATCAGCGCGAACACAATGGCTCCTGTGAGAACAAAACTGTCACAAGTGATTAACTGACAAATATTTCCTGTAAGACTCCTAAAACAGAAAAAATATGAATCAGATAAAAGACACGTATCTTTTATCTAGTATCTACGTAGCCACTACGTGTGGCTACTAATATCACAAGGAAAGTGCTGCCTTTTACTCTCACAAAAAATCGTAAATGTTCACACGAGAACTGATCAACAAATTTCATGTCGATTAACATGACGTTAACACTCATAACTTGTCGCCTTACCTTGATAAAATTTCGAAAATCAAAGCAAACAGTGGCCAAAGACAGAAAAATGGAGAAAAGTTCGATAGGTCATGTGATCCAGGTTGTACGTCACAGTGTCCAAACCCAACACAGCCAAATAGTCCTTTAGTCCGCCGCTGATAGCATAGCATTTACGTTGCTAAGCAACGTAGACGCAAAAACTATGTAGGAAAAATCAGATATACTACACAAGTTTGACACTCTTAAATTGACTCAATTCCCACAAGTATTACCCAGAAGCGCATTGCGCACTTGTACAGAACAAAGCGAGATTTGTTATAGCTGCATTCAATTGATACCTATATCAAAGTAGTGAAAGTACAAAATCTAAAATATAATAAAAACATTGGTGTTCTCCTCCTCTTCGTTTCATCCAGCACCATTCAGTATCGTCTCGTCTTTGAGAGAGGAATAAATAATGGTAATTCAAGGCTTGACTGACCCATATTTTAAGAATATCGCTGCAGATGATTATTATAAGGACTATATTATTAGTTTTCCGTAAAAAACGTTTCAAGAATAAATGAATAAAAAAGCTTTCAAAAAGTTTCACATGAGAATAGTCAAGATGAGCCTTTCTCGTTCCCATGACCCCAAAGAAAATCTGAGAATGACACGTCAAAATCAAGACTGCTATTAAATATGACTGCTATTAAGAGAGTGATGCAAAGTAAACCATTGCTTGTTTGACTGTGAAAGTATTAAGACCAAGAGAACAACTCTTCATGATGGTAACCTTATGTGAATAACAAGGAGAAGACAAGAGGTAAGGCGAGCTTTGTATTAATTGACAGACAGAAGCCCAAGTTAGACCTGATTTAATTACCAATCAAAAATGCTAAAAGTTACTGAATAGGAAGTCTAACGTCGAGTGAACGCCCTAATTCTGCCTTCATTAGAGAGTGAAAGGCATTATGTCACTTTACATTTCACTCTCTGACGAAGGAACTCTCTCCTTCGCAGAGACTTCCAAGTCCACAAAATAGAGTTTTGCAAAACAGAGAGCTGTTGCATTACATTCTTCAGCACTTCTCCGCTTTCTCTTTCGCGGCCTTGAAGGAGAGAGGAGAAAGGACGAAGAGCCTTCGCTCAAAACGTTACACCTCCTATTCTTTATTTCAGCAGTACACCAGCCTTTAGTACTTTTAATTCATATTTTACACTGCCTACCCAACGCACGACTTCTATATCATTATTTTATTCAAATACCGACATTTCATTATGTTGTTATTGTGTTTATTTATTATGTTGAGTTAAAATTATGTGAGACGTAAACTTTGCTGCTGAAGTACGTCTTCATTCAGACCATTTCTGAGTCCCTGAGAATTTCAACTCGCAACCATCTGACTACAAAGAAGATATTTTAACCATTGAGCTATCTGTAGGTTACCATAATTACTAAGTGACTCGTAACATACGCATTCCTCAAGTTTCCTAGTCTACAATCCCGATATATGTGTTATTAAAATGATGGTACGAGTATGATTTATTTAGAGTCACGCAGGTAAGGTTGCTCATGTTTTAAGCGCTCGAGAATTCAGTTTATCATTATTAGTTGAACGGAAAACCCAACTGAAAGGGAATACATGCAATCATGATTATATGATGCGGTTATGGGGTGCGAACCCACAACGTTCAGATCGCTCACGAGTTTCGCTAACCATGTTGAGAAATGTAAGGTAGAAACGTAAACTGTTCGGGTTACGTTCATAATATATTGACTGCGCTAAACGAGTTTTTTGAAGTTCGTAAGACTAATTTCGTAATGATACGTGAACTGGAATGCATATGACTAGAGCGAAGAGTTGAGAGTAATACGATACCGTTATGTTGGATTAAAAATTGGAATGTTCGATACCGAAAGTCAAGAGTGAGAAGTGACTGTGCGCTGGTAACTGTGTGATGGTGTCAGTGCCTTGTTTGTGAGAAAGACGAGACATCGTGTGTGATTTTAAGGTAAAATAAAAGATTCAAAACTAAATTGTGACTTGTCGTTGTCTTGATACTTGGGAAGGGAAATTCGCAACACGCGACATCTCCAACGGGATACAAGTACTGCCGTGATTTCGACCAGACAGAGAGACCTCGCGAGAATGAGGTAACGGATGACCAACCTGGAGCGGAAACTGCGATCACTATAACTAAGTGTTATTCTTTAACATATATCCTTAAACTTACGCTGAACTTGTAAACAAAAATGAAGAAGTCGACAGAAGATTTCGAGTTCGAAAATAATGATGACGATTAAGGACGTGAAACAAGCGATCGAAGAGAAAATTTTGACTGCAGGAGACACTGAAGAAGACGTCTCAACATGGGGCGAAGAGATTGAAAATAATGTTACGAAAGATGATGTTAATTTGGTGACTTAACTAAAGGAAGAAATTCAGCGCTTGAGATTTAACAACGATTGAAGAGAAAGTGAGCGACAACGGCAATAGAGACAGTAGTTAGAAAAATAAAAATCAGATGCAGCAAAAAATTAGAATTAATCCAAGCTACCAAAACTCGTGATCGTACGGTTCAACGGATCGTATCGATTTCAACAATAATAATATAGTCACCAATTAGGTAGCAATAATCGAAATCTTTACTCATCTCATCCCAACAAAAATTTTCTTAAAATTATCACATAGCTATTTGCTCTGGAGTGGTCTACGAATGCGCAATCGATCAGGTCATAAAGGGAAATCTTAATATTTCACTGATAACACTTATTGCTGCCTCCCCTCAGGGAGGCAGCACACTATTCTTGACATGCCTCTTGCGTTTACTCGTGCCCAGTCCTATTACCGAGCTATGTATAGCTGACCAGATCTCGATTTGTTAAATTTTGCGTTTGTTTGTGTGTCGGTATACGTCACCATATGTGCTTGAAGTTCCGCTACCGGTTGGCTTGTATTTATAGCTTAATTCTCGAAGTTCTCGACAATTCCTTCACAGGAAATTAACGGTAAGAACAATCATTATGGTCTTTTACTTTCTCGTGGAAGTATTCATCAAGGCCATGAAGTTTTCAGTGGCCAGTCTCGATGAAATCAGTGCTCTTTCATGAGTTTATCAGCGCTGGCTATTCCAGTTACGAAGTGGAACTCGACAACAATCGACAAAGTCTTAGTACAAGGTGACAACATGTACTTAATAAATGCTTTTAACCATGATCTCATTCCTCGTCAGGGATTTCTTACCAACCGTTGTTTGTTGCCGTTGGTTAGAAGACAACTTGTCCTGTCTCATCAGTGATCGACACAAATATATCGCCCGTTGAGGCACAAAACAATATTGATCTGCCCAACTGTATATGTAATAAAAACTGTACATGGAACTGTCTTCAAGAAATTATTTACCTCAACTTTGTGAAAATTCAGTGGGACAATGGAAATTATTTGTGTGCCATGGATAACCATAATATTTGGTATGCAGTAAATACAATATTACAAGTTCTTTGGGAAAATAAAATACAGTGGTTGCAGTTGACTGTGGTGTATTTTATGTTAATTCACCAAATTAGACGATGAAGTGTCATTTACGAAACATATAGATAAATTAAGTTGCAAATTGGCCTCAACGTATCGCGCTAACTCAAAAAATTAAGGCCATACCTCCCATTAAAAGAACGTATTGCTTATTATAATGCCACGGTGAAATCCGTCATGATGTATGGGAGTATTGTTTGTGTCAAATACAACAAAACAGAATCTTGACCGTATATCAAAATTGCAAAAGAGAGCAGCAAGAACTATTTTAGGTGTCCTCAACCCGAGAACGTAGTATTCCCCTTTTCACAAAACTTGGTTGGATACCATTCATCGACGAAGTATAGAGATTCGGAAAACTATGATTTGCCATACTCGCCTTTATGGTAGTTGTCCGTCCTAATATAGCTGATTTATTACCAACAAACTCAGAACATCACGAAAGACAAACCCGCTACAGCGAACTCACAAATCTGTCAACCAAGAATTAAAAGGAAGAAAGAAGGTGGGCGATCATTTTCTGTGTCCAGTAGCAGAAACTTGGAACAACACTGCCGTTATCTTTGCGCAAACTTTCATCGCATAAACTTTTAAATCATCACTTTTTAAATCTGCTATAAACCACATGACTACTTCTTAACCATTATAGCATACTAGATTTTTAATCATTTATAATGTCTTTATATTTTTATATTAATTCCGATAGTTTATTGTGTATTGTTTATATGTATTAATTATCCTATTGTTATTGAGGGCCACAAGTTTATCATCTCTTGATGTAATGTGTTACCCCTCCTTAAATAAAGTATTTATCTTATTCCCGAACGACAATTACAGTATAATTGATGTGGAGTCGTGGACATGTGGCAATGAACTAATACATCACAAAGATCTTGAAAGTATCGCATTCTCAACAATAAAATTTAGACGATATAAATAATGGTGCAACAATATCGTAAACATCTGTTACATACCATTTCTGGTATTTATTTAGTCAGCGCCTATTTGTTTAGCGCTTGCTTTGCCATAAAACATATCAGACACTTGCGATTCCCACTGACAGCTTTGCCACAGTAAGAAGCATGATTTATAGTGGCAGTGATTTATCAGAAATGTGTTTACCAACCACCAACTATACATACTGTAGTCATAATGTATACTGTCTAATCCAGTCAAAAGCCTTGCCAATTATATTCAGATAAGTGATAGTCCATTTGTAATTTAAGTCTGCTGTATTTAAAATAATTGATAGAAATGTGTACATAACTACAGTAGGTTCATTTTTGAAATTTTATCAAAAATTAGGCTTCCCATGACTTTCAAGGCAGCACTTCCCCTTGCGATAGTAACTTCTAGTTATAGTCAATAGTCTTACTAACAATACTTTCTAATGTTAAGTTTAAATATTAGTTATATCAGTTATAAATGTATTAGTTATAAACTGTTCTTAGGAAAAAAATGTCACCGGAAAAAATGGCACCGGAATGATGACTGACAAGGAAAAAATGGCATCGGTAAAAATGGCACCAATTTTATAAGAAATATATAAGAGCCTTTGTCAAAAAACAGACATTCAAGTGAAGTTTTACAATGTAGTGTTCGCTTGACACATCTCCAACGGATATGATTTGGTTTAGTAATCTGCTTTGTAGGCGAGCAAAGTGAAAGTGTAAAGACCAAGCTACAAGTCGAGCTACAAGTTAAGCTACCAGCCTACCAGTAAAGTTAACGAGAAGCCAAGAGGTAAGGAGAGTTTTTTATTCATTAACAGATTGAAGACCAACTAAGATCTGATTCCAAATATCAATTAAAAATACTAAAAGGTTGCTGTACTATCAAAATAATGAATAGGAAGTCTAACGTTTCGAGGTGAACGCCCTTCCTCCTTCGTTAGAGAGTGAAACGTAAATGTCACTTAACGTTTCACTCTCTGACGAAGGAACTCACTCCTCCACGGAGACTTGCAAGTCCGTGAAAGAGAGTTTTCTAAGGCGGAGAGCTGTTGTGTTACGTTTCTCAGTGCTTCTCCGCCAATACAACATTCTCCCATAATAAAACTAAAACGCCCCGGAAAAGGTCCTTTCGCGGCCTTCAAGGAGAGAGGAACGCAGTGCGTACATGTGTCTACTGGAATTTTCTGTAAACACTACAAGTCTAGTGTGAAATATTAGCCGTTACAGAAACGCGTGCCGAATAGGGAATTGACTGCAGTTTAATTGCAAATTTTGTTCTGAAAACAACATAGTAGATTAGCATAGTACTGTATATATGTAGATTTAAAACTAGAAAAAGATAAGTTTGGCACAGCTGGCAGATTGCATTGGTTCTGTTGAGGAGTACACGAGCATTGTAATTTTAACTTTGCCATTAGGCATAAACAATAACTGGGTCCCAAAGATGCTTTAATTTCCAAATTCCAATAATTAAATAATTGTTATCAGCAATCGCATAAATAGTGAAATGGAAAGATGACAAAAAATCATAATCCTTATACTTACTTGGGTAGGGAAAGTACGCCAAAAGTGTTGTATTTAACTTGTTTTGATTTATTGTAGCGTTTTTTATTTATTTTAGCTTATAGTACACATAATTGTTGGTTTGAGGGGCTCTTTGAAAAAACCGACCTCATCAAATAGGGTATTGATAATTAACATGCAGATCAGCTGTACATTTCAAGGAACATGTTGAGTTAAAATTATGTGAAAGCTAATCTTTGCTGCACTGTAGAGAATCGAACTCGCAACCTTGTTAGTTCTTACCACCGATTTCGGGTCAATTTTCCGCTGAGATCGATAAGGCCGAGTTTCCAGATGATATGAAGTTTTCCGATATTTGGGAAATTGTTGAACCCAAAATACGATATACATTGACGGATAGTTGTTGATGATTATACAAAGGCGCCAAGTATATTATCGGAAAGAAGCTAAGAAAACTATTTATATTAATGCCTTCTTTAGTCCATCCGTGACCGCCGTGCGCGCGTGGAGACAAATAAAAATGGAGATTTCGTATAAATATCGTGATGGAAATTGTTACAATATTTCTGGTAACATTTGTATAACTTCTTACAGCGCTATATCCACGTTATTTGGTTATATCAGGATATGGCAATTGCTTTTATCATGAAAGACGACTCCTTCCTGTCTCTAGTCTTGATTTACAGCTTTGTTCACCTGGCTTTGTAACTCTGCGATTATAATAGTCATACTTATATGCTAAAGCGCAAGTTTCCCAAATTAAAGCAAAGAATCGCTATGGTGTAATATTTTTAAAAACAAATTGATCACTGCTACAATAGGACTAATAGATTACAGAGCTGGGCTTAGAACTTCAATTTAGTTACGATGGTATTTCAGTCATGCGATGTTCTCATTGAGCTGAATGCTTGTTACATGCATCCAGTTAGCCTTTATGAATGTATGATGTAAATGTAGCAGGTTAACGAATAATACGCAACACTACTTCTCCGGTGTATATCTTGTGATTTCGATTTTCGAACGGTAATTTGATGTCTTTCCCGACAAAAGTTTCATTTTCCGACGGCTCTGAGGTGGTTAGATCATATATAGAGTTAACGTAGTCCGCGTCTTTTGGACGATGTTCTTTAGCAAACCATAGAAAATACAGCCTTGGATTAGGAAGACACTTAAGGCGGGGGGTTAGAAAACTCATTAGGTGGGGGGTTAGGATCTAAGTTGTTTTGGGGTTAGTGGTTATTTGTGTTAATATATACACTGCTGTAGTGAATGTGGGAGAGCTTGGAGTAGACAGACGATTAGTGAATATACGTTACATATAGCATACAAATAGCAAATAAAAGAATAAAACAGCAGAGGAACTGAGGTGTGATGTACACCAGGCCTTTTCTATTCATTCAGTTTAACCCCACTTTCATTGACCCCCTATTGTTGACCACCGATAGTTCCATCTTTCCTGTGAGTCGGAGTTTTTGGTAGTTTGGTAGTTTTAAAATAAGGTAATTTTCATGTCACTTAATGATATGTCCAAGAACATTCTGGGTTTGTTATTTTTGAATGACCACACCCAATGACCACGCCCATTTGTCGGCAAAATTAGTTCTCACACCCCCCTGCTCAACACCCTTCGTGACGGCCCTGAGCATCCTCGTGCCTTCTTTTAATGTTAAGAAATAGAAAACATATTCCATGTTTCCATACAGTTATAGAAACACGAGTAGAAGTTTGGGAGAACGAGAAATTGCCGTGGGTGACTGTTTGATTTCCACTGTCATTTTGAGTTCTCTCAAAGACCAAAATTGTTACGAGTATTTCTATTGGGCGCCTGAATAAAATATGACGTCATAGATGTCATAAATATGACGTCATCTCGTGATATTATTTATATATACCCCCTTTAGAACACAAATAGCCATCAGGCGAAATCACTGATCTTAAACATAAGACTGGATTGAGCTTTCTATTGTATCTGATGAGCTGATTTATGAAGCCGGCAGTCCGACATTACTAAGAGACCAACTGAGGATCCTATGAGGTTTTTTGTTGGATTATGTGCTCTTACCATCGACAAAATAAAATAATTTCACTATAAAGACGACCAGAAGACATTTTTCAAACGACTGGGTTAAAACGATTCATGGCCTACCTACAGATTTTCTGCGACTTTGGTCCCTTAGTAATGGCCGCAGTTGGCTCTAATTATACAGTGAGAGAAGCCTAATATGAGACGTCAAATTAGGTTCAAGATTTTATGCATTTAATGTTAACAAAGAAACCGTATATTGGCCAGGCACTAAACCTTTTTGCGAGCGTCACAGTTTGATTTGCTTGTAAACTCGGAGCTTCTAATGATCTCTCGTCATTTACATTATGCAAATATGCAAGCATCAGATACAATAGAAAGCTCGATCCATGTAATGTTTGGATGGTAATGTTTGGATGTGTTAATATATACACTGCTGTAGCTCTCTCACATTCACTCTCTCACATCTCAAGCTCTCTCACATTCACTACAGCAGTGTATATATTAACACATGCTGTTAACACTTAACATAACAAGGCTCTACAACAACAATTTCAAATTATATAAATGCACGCATTATAATAAAATTTTAATTTTTACTTGTTACTTTTTTGTCTTCTATAATCTCAAAACTAAACACGCTTTTACGAGAAGATATATATGTTAACCAGTTTTGTTATAGTGTTACGTTTTAGTTTTGCATTTTAACTACATTTGAAATGCATACAACTACAAGACAACCATTGTACTATGTTTAATTAACTACGCGACAAGGTCATGATAATTGGTTGGATAATATCCAGCGTTTCTGATTAATTTGCATCAAAAAAGCTTTTCAACTTCTTTGTATATACTTTGTTCAACAATGACACCCCATTGTGGTTACTAACTTTAATTAAACTAAGCGATTCAAACAAAACACGAATTGTTTCGAATTGTTTATTGTCGTTGATACTTGGGGAGGGAAATTCGCGATTCGTAGCATCTCCAACGAGCCGATAGATTTCCAAAATAATGATGACCATCAAGTTCGTGAAAAAAGCGATCGAAGAGAAAATTTGGACTGCAAGAGAAACTGAAGAAGACGACGACTCAGCATGGGGCGAAGAGATCGAAAATAAAGTCGCCAAAGATGGTGTTAAGATGAGTCAAGTAAAGCAATTAAGATCTGACAATGGTTTTGATGAAAGTGTATGAGGCAACGGCGACAGAGACATCAGCTAGAACGGAAAATATATCAGATACAGCAAAGAACTACAATTCTGCCAAGCAACTAAAACACGTGCAGATCGCACGGCTCAATGGATCGTATCATATTGACTCCGAGTTTCAAGATTCCTTGAAGTTTTCTTATCTTAAGGAGCCCGTTGTATCCCAAATACGAACATACATTGACTGATTTATCTTGAGGACTACATGCAAGAGCATTATCGAACTAAGATTATCTTGAACAAGCCACAAGGTATCTGGCATACGAGGAGATCTGGTAAGAACTGGACATGAATGGAAGAAGTGGACGTTTACCTAACTGGTTCCAAGCCCTATTCGAGTGGAGAAGCCACCTTAACTTGCGTCCAAATACAATACGTGGGTGGATCTACAAAAGACTTTCAAATCCGACACGTCGAACACAAGAATCGTAAACACGTGGGCGAAGAGATCGAATGTAAAGTGTCGGAAGATGGTGAGTTAACTAAACCAACAAATCCGTCAGCGTTTGACATCCAACAAGGGTTTTGAAGAAAGTGTACGCGGCAACGACGACAGAAACAGCAGCTTGAAAGAAGAATCAGTTCCAGTAATAAAGAACAATTCTGCCAAGCTAGTAAAACTCATTATCGCACGGTTCATTGAATCGTATCGATTTCAACAATAATAATATATCACCAATTACGTAGTAATAATCGAAATTTTTACTTATCTAAACCCAGCACAAATTTCCTTAAAAAATGCTTTTCTAATCGAGGAGTTTCTCCTGGAATGGTTTAACTGCAAATGTTATAAGTTATAAATGCATTAGTTATACATATGTTAGTTTTAGATTTGTGAACACGGCCTTTGAAAATCAGGAAACTAGTACACTACCGTGTGTGTGTAAGGCCAAATAAAAAAATATACCGGTTTCTCATCAGCGCCCGCGTCTGAAAATGGTGCCGCATTAAAAAAATGTTTTTAATATTATTTGATAAGATAAAAATTGTTGGCTTCCCGCGCTGATGCGTTCGGAAGAATACCGAATGACTACCGAGTGACTTCCGATCTTGACTATCCCGCCAAAGTTGATATATTAAAAAAAAAGAGAAAAGCGCTTTTGAGTAAGTTCTGATGAGAAACCGGTATATATTTTTATTTGGACTAAATAAGTTTTAATAATCCCCTCGCCCGGCGCGAAGCGCCGGCCGAAGGCCTGAGGGCGAGGGTGCTAATATCGACCGGCGTTTAGTCCCTTATCACGCGAGATCCAAGCCGTTCCTAGATCTAGGATCAGTTTATATATATATATATATATATATATATATATATATATATATATATATATATATATATATATATATATATATATATATATATATATATATATATATATATATATATATATATATATATATATATATATATATATATATATATATATATATATATATATATATATATATATATATATATATATATATATATATATATATATATATATAGATATATATATATATATATATATATATATATATATATATATATATATATATATATATATATATATATATATATATATATATATATAGCAAAGTGAAAAGGTGGTAAACTGGCCAAGAATTTAGTGACGAGACTGTTAAAAATAGCAAATGATCTAACGTTTCCCATCTCATTAATTATTAGTTTGTTTATCTCCCGTGCATTTGATTGGCTACTTTCTACTTGTGACACCCTTTTGGCATATATATAAGCCCTATTTATTTAATTTCATCTCGTCTTACTCTGATGAAGGGCTCCGCTCGAAACGTCAGTATCTCGTCACTAAATTCTTGGCAGTTTACCACCTTTTCACTTTGCTATATATTCAAAACACTGTCTACGCAGCACTCTACTATATATATATATATATATATGCATCAACCGTCCTCATGCGCGGCATCGGAAAATGTGGCACTGGTAACTAGATACTCAGATTAAATTGAACCGTCACAAGAGTCATAGTTTTTTGAGGAAATAGAAATCCGAGTCCGAGTATGTATTTTGACTCGCTAATTCCAAATCTGTTTTCAGAATTGAAAACGGTTATATATTGATCGAGATTATCATAGCCGACCAAGCCCGGACTAATTTCTAAGTACATAAACCATTTTTACGAAGGGTATTCACGTTCTCGTAATATAGTAGACACATATGTGATGTATTTTGACTCGCTAATTCCAAATCTGTTTTCAGAATTGAAAACGGTTAAATATTGATCGAGATAACGTTCAAAATAATATACGATGAAGTGACCAGTTTATAATCGACTAATTTCGAAGTACATAAACCGTTTTTACGAAGGGTACTCACGTTCTCGTAATATAGTAAACGCGTATGTTATGTATGTTGACTCGCTAATTCCAAATCTGTTTTTCAGAGTTTAAATCGGTTAAATATTGGCCAAGATAACGTTCAAACATTTCTTCGACGAAACGGGCTTTTGGAAATTGTGAATTTTTGCAAAACAGAAATACACGGCCACGGCGTGCGAGGTCTGGGCACCATGGATGGAGAAATTCCCGTAGGGGGGGGGGGATTATTGCGAATTCGTATTTCTAGTAATAATAATAATCCTGTCACTATGGCGTATCACAAATTCCATGTTTGTTAATAAAGTCGTCATGAACTCGAAGCGGAAGCGCTGCTACAATGTATACCATATTAGTCGTATTTCTTGGGCTGTGATGAGAATTCATAAAAATAGGTACGCAATGCGTACATGCGTCTACGTTTCGGATGGGGCGTAATTACCATCGTGATTCGTGGAACACTACAGATATACAATAGTAAAGCAATTAATATTGTTATTTACATTTGTTCGAAGTGATTGCTATAGTGATTTCAGATGAAGGAAAATCATTACTTTACACATGACTTGGTGACTGGTACAGATATATTAACCATTAAAAACTGAACAAACATATTTCTTGTGGTAAAACTATACACCTATTACTGGTACCCATAGCCCATTGTTTATCTGATGCATTGACTGCACACATGAGCACGGTGCTGCACTACCACTTTTAGCACTTGGTCATGGGTTGTTAGACTACTTGCATTTTGGGTAAGAAATACAGGAACATGTTTTATTGAACAATGTCAATCATAAACTTTAATCTTATTTTGCTGTATGGTAGAATGCAGTTATTATACCTATTAAACAGTTAAATAGCTCAAGAAAAGAAAGGATTTTGCACTGGATAGTGATATTTACTGTAGTACTTACTGTTGCACAGGTACAATTTTTTTTAAACAGTTTAATTTTCCAGTTTTTTAAACCAGTTCAATTATAAATACTGTTATCGCAATTAGATTTTTCATACCAGTTCAATTTTCTAAACAAGAACTTCTTGTGTTAAATCTCAATTTTAATGTTTAAAATTGTCTACGGTTAGTATTGAAGTTAGCATTAGGGTTGGTATTTGGATTAGTTTTAGCATCCAATGTTATTTTTCCTTGAGTGTGAATACCCATGTGCAATCATGCAGTATGTAGTAATAATCCTACATACATCTTACATTGCAATTTTCGACATATATTGTCCAGGATAACTGTGTTAAAATCTTTTTAAATGTACAGTATATTATCAACAGAGCTTTTACAAAACTACCTTGATAGATTATTGTATTAAGAAAAGTATTAAAGTGTTTATGAAACGAAAATTGAGATGACTTTTTTATTGATTTATTTGAGAGAACTCCTCAAATGAGAAAGAATGGCATTTGTAGTTCTTCCATACCTTATCTCGTTCTCGAGTTATTCAAGATTGTGTAATATGACCTATGACATCACTAGTTGTACCCACCATTGACGAATCAGAAAATGAAGCATATCTTTAAAACTATTGAACAAAATTCCTTGAAACTTTGCACAAGTATACAGGTCACTAAATTGAATAATCCACGTAAACGTTATCGTCGCCATGGTAACAGATTAGTTCGCAGACTCCTTTACTCCTCTCATAAAACTTGTGTATATTCTGCCTTTTCTAAACCAATATTTAACTGTTGACCAGTGAGGTATATTTTCAATAGTATTGCCAACAAAATAGAGCAACTTCGAGTCAAAATCTTTGTAGGGCATAGTGGAAAATAGAACATTTTTGTTGCAGGATGAAAGGTCTGGGAACTAATATCTATTGCTATGGTAACGATAAAGTTGACGTGGGGATAATCAATTTAGTGACCTGTATACTTGTGTAAAGTTTCAAACAATTTTGCTCAATATTTTTGAAGATCTGCTTCATTTTCTGATTCATCATATAATGGTGGGTACAACTAGTGACGTCATAGGTCATATTACACAATCTTGAATAACTCGAGAACGAGATAAGATATTAAAGAACTACAAACGCCATTCTTTATCATTTGAGGAGTTCTCTCAAATAAATCAATAAAAAAGTCACCTCAATTTTCGTTTCATAAAATACATTATTGCACAATTAACTGCATAGCTTTCCATCTTCATCAAATGTTTATGGATACCATACAGATTTTCCACATGGGTCTGGCATGCCATTTATCTCTTGAATGAGAACTACTGCATTACAGTCAACAAACAATGTTGATAATTCAATTCAGAGTGGGAAAATATTTTATTTTAGAGCACTTGTCAGTGATGAAAAATGGTCAATTGTCTGTTATCATGAATACATCACCAGCAAGGGTTTTACTACATATCCCGGCGTTGTTTGTTAGTGCCTGCAAGCAATCGTTTTCTATAAGATCTTTTTTAGGTGGGACGAAATGAGAGATTGTACTGCTATCATACGATCGGACATGCATGCCCGTATGATAAAATACATCATAGAACTGCTAACCCAAAACAACTAACCCTAATCCCCAGCCTCGGTGGGATTTTCTAACCTCTCACCTAATGGTTTTCTAATAATAACCTTAATACTAATACTAATACTAATAAAAGGATCGTCCAGAAGACAATTGCTTGTGGGCGCTGACAAAGAACGCCTGGGATGCAGTAAAACCTCACCAGCAAAGGAGAGTGATATTGTAAATAATAAACTTTATCATCAATTGAAATAAATTCTGGCACATCATTTAATAGCAAAAAATATTTTTTAATGGCATTACCTATGCAAGTATAAAGGTTAATATTTCCATCACATAAACGGTATTTAAAAATCGTGAATACCAAGTTGTAATATATTTTACTTGAGTATATAGCTACACATTGTTTACCAGCATTTCATTATCCAAATTTTCTTGAATTGCCATCACTAAAATCTGCACAAATTGTATCACTTGGATAAATTGTATCACTTCGATAAATGATATACACTTGGATAAATCATAAAATTGTACGCAGCGGTATAATAACAATATATCAATTCAAATAATACCTACGAGATGAGAGTTACAATATAGCTAGTGACTCTGTCTTTGCTTTTTGCAATGCTGTTATATTGTGGGCACCAATTCGAGCTCTGTATATTTGCTCAATCGTTCTCCCATTTCAAACGATTCGTGTTTATACAGTAGCTGTGTAGTTGTAGATTGCCTCAACGGACGAGTTTGCCTCAACGGACGAGTTTGCCTCAAAGTCCTCAACGGGCGAGTTATATTTTTTGCCTCAATGGCGAACGAGATCTTAATCAGCGCGAACACAATGGCTCCTGTGAGAACAAAACTGTCACAAGTGATTAACTGACAAATATTTCCTGTAAGACTCCTAAAACAGAAAAAAATATGAATCAGATAAAAGACACGTATCTTTTATCTAGTATCTACGTAGCCACTACGTGTGGCTACTAATATCACAAGGAAAGTGCTGCCTTTTACTCTCACAAAAATCGTAAATGTTCACACGAGAACTGATCAACAAATTTCATGTCGATTAACATGACGTTAACACTCATAACTTGTCGCCTTACCTTGATAAAATTTCGAAAATCAAAGCAAACAGTGGCCAAAGACAGAAAAATGGAGAAAAGTTCGATAGGTCATGTGATCCAGGTTGTACGTCACAGTGTCCAAACCCAAACACAGCCATATAGTCCTTTAGTCCGCCGCTGATAGCATAGCATTTACGTTGCTAAGCAACGTAGACGCAAAAACTATGTAGAAAAATCAGATATACTACACAAGTTTGACACTCTTAAATTGACTCAATTCCCACAAGTATTACCCAGAAGCACATTGCGCACTTTTACAGAACAAAGCGAGATTTGTTATAGCTGCATAAATTGATACCTATATCAAAGTAGTGAAAGTACAAAATCTAAAATATAATAAAAACATTGGTGTTCTCCTCCTCTTCGTTTCATCCAGCACCATTCTGTATCGTCTCGTCTTTGAGAGAGGAATAAATAATGGTAATTCAAGGCTTGACTGACCCATATTTTAAGAATATCGCTGCAGATGATTATTATAAGGACTATATTATTAGTTTTCAGTAAAAAACGTTTCATGAATAAATGAATAAAAAAGCTTTCAAAAAGTTTCACATGAGAATAGTCAAGATGAGCCTTTCTCGTTCCCATGACCCCAAAGAAAATCTGAGAATGACACGTCAAAATCAAGACTGCTATTAAATATGACTGCTATTAAGAGAGTGATGCAAAGTAAACCATTGCTTGTTTGACTGTGAAAGTATTAAGACCAAGAGAACAACTCTTCATGATGGTAACCTTATGTGAATAACAAGGAGAAGACAAGAGGTAAGGCGAGCTTTGTATTAATTGACAGACAGAAGCCCAAGTTAGACCTGATTTAATTACCAATCAAAAATGCTAAAAGTTACTGAATAGGAAGTCTAACGTCGAGTGAACGCCCTAATTCTGCCTTCATTAGAGAGTGAAAGGCATTATGTCACTTTACATTTCACTCTCTGACGAAGGACTCTCTCCTTCGCAGAGACTTCCAAGTCCACAAAATAGAGTTTTGCAAAACAGAGAGCTGTTGCATTACATTCTTCAGCACTTCTCCGCTTTCTCTTTCGCGGCCTTGAAGGAGAGAGGAGAAAGGACGAAGAGCCTTCGCTCAAAACGTTACACCTCCTATTCATTATTTCAGCAGTACACCAGCCTTTTAGTACTTTTAATTCATATTTTACACTGCCTACCCAACGCACGACTTCTATATCATTATTTTATTCAAATACCGACATTTCATTATGTTGTTATTGTGTTTATTTATTAAGTTGAGTTAAAATTATGTGAGACGTAAACTTTGCTGCTGAAGT
Organism: Chrysogorgia sp. JL179-B06; assembly: GCA_035772405.1. Classification (NCBI taxonomy): domain Eukaryota; kingdom Metazoa; phylum Cnidaria; class Anthozoa; order Scleralcyonacea; family Chrysogorgiidae; genus Chrysogorgia; species Chrysogorgia sp. JL179-B06. The sequence goes on along the minus strand of JAYKKM010000153.1, from coordinate 726,656 downwards.
ACGTCTTCATTCAGACCATTTCTGAGTCCCTGAGAATTCAACTCGCAACCATCTGACTACAAAGAAGATATTTTAACCATTGAGCTATCTGTAGGTTACCATAATTACTAGTGACTCGTAACATACGCATTCCTCAAGTTTCCTAGTCTACAATCCCGATATATGTGTTATTAAAATGATGGTACGAGTATGATTTATTTAGAGTCACGCAGGTAAGGTTGCTCATGTTTTAAGCGCTCGAGAATTCAGTTTATCATTATTAGTTGAACGGAAAACCCAACTGAAAGGGAATACATGCAATCATGATTATATGATGCGGTTATGGGGTGCGAACCCACAACGTTCAGATCGCTCACGAGTTTCGCTAACCATGTTGAGAAATGTAAGGTAGAAACGTAAACTGTTCGGGAAGCGTTCATAATATATTGACTGAAGCTAAACGAGTTTGTTGAAGTTCGTAAGACTAATTTCGTAATGATACGTGAACTGGAATGCATATGACTAGAGCGAAGAGTTGAGAGTAATACGATACCGTTATGTTGGATTAAAAATTGGAATGTTCGATACCGAAAGTCAAGAGTGAGAAGTGACTGTGCGATGGTAACTGTGTGATGGTGTCAGTGCTTGTTTGTGAGAAAGACGAGACATCGTGTGTGATTTTAAGGTAAAATAAAAGATTCAAAACTAAATTGTGACTTGTCGTTGTCTTGATACTTGGGAAGGGAAATTCGCAACACGCGACATCTCCAACGGGATACAAGTATACTGCCGTGATTTCGACCAGACAGAGAGACCTCGCGAGAATGAGGTAACGGATGACCAACCTGGAGCGGAAACTGCGATCACTATAACTAAGTGTTATTCTTAACATATATCCTTAAACTTACGCTGAACTTGTAAACAAAAATGAAGAAGTCGACAGAAGATTTCGAGTTCGAAAATAATGATGACGATTAAGGACGTGAAACAAGCGATCGAAGAGAAAATTTTGACTGCAGGAGACACTGAAGAAGACGTCTCAACATGGGGCGAAGAGATTGAAAATAATGTTACGAAAGATGATGTTAATTTGGTGAATTAACTAAAGGAAGAAATTCAGCGCTTGAGATTTAACAACGATTGAAGAGAAAGTGTGCGACAACGGCAATAGAGACAGTAGTTTAGAAAAATAAAAATCAGATGCAGCAAAAAATTAGAATTAATCCAAGCTACCAAAACTCGTGATCGTACGGTTCAACGGATCGTATCGATTTCAACAATAATAATATAGTCACCAATTAGGTAGCAATAATCGAAATCTTTACTCATCTCATCCCAACAAAAATTTTCTTAAAATTATCAAATAGCTATTTGCTCTGGAGTGGTCTACGAATGCGCAATCGATCAGGTCATAAAGGGAAATCTTAATATTTCACTGATAACACTTATTGCTGCCTCCCCTCAGGGAGGCAGCACACTATTCTTGACATGCCTCTTGCGTTTACTCGTGCCCAGTCCTATTACCGAGCTATGTATAGCTGACCAGATCTCGATTTGTTAAATTTTGCGTTTGTTTGTGTGTCGGTATACGTCACCATATGTGCTTGAAGTTCCGCTACCGGTTGGCTTGTATTTATAGCTTAATTCTCGAAGTTCTCGACAATTCCTTCACAGGAAATTAACGGTAAGAACAATAATTATGTCTTTACTTTCTCGTGGAAGTATTCATCAAGGCCATGAAGTTTTCAGTGGCCAGTCTCGAGGAAATCAGTGCTCTTTCATGAGTTTATCAGCGCTGGCTATTCCAGTTACGAAGTGGAACTCGACAACAATCGACAATGTCTTAGTACAAGGTGACAACATGTACTTAATAAATGCTTTTAACCATGATCTCATTCCTCGTCAGGGATTTCTTACCAACCGTTGTTTGTTGCCGTTGGTTAGAAGACAACTTGTCCTGTCTCATCAGTGATCGACACAAATATATCGCCCGTTGAGGCACAAAACAATATTGATCTGCCCAACTGTATATGTAATAAACTGTACATGGAACTGTCTTCAAGAAATTATTTACCTCAACTTTGTGAAAATTCAGTGGACAATGGAAATTATTTGTGTGCCATGGATAACCATAATATTTGGTATGCAGTAAATACAATATTACAAGTTCTTTGGGAAAATAAAATACAGTGGTTGCAGTTGACTGTGGTGTATTTTATGTTAATTCACCAAATTAGACGATGAAGTGTCATTTACGAAACATATAGATAAATTAAGTTGCAAATTGGCTCAACGTATCGCGCTACTCAAAAAATTAAGGCCATACCTCCCATTAAAAGAACGTATTGCTTATTATAATGCCACGGTGAAATCCGTCATGATGTATGGGAGTATTGTTTGGTCAAATACAACAAAACAGAATCTTGACCGTATATCAAAATTGCAAAAGAGAGCAGCAAGAACTATTTTAGGTGTCTCAACCCGAGAACGTAGTATTCCCCTTTTCACAAAACTTGGTTGGATACCATTCATCGACGAAGTAGAGATTCGGAAAACTATGATTTGCCATAATCGCCTTTATGGTAGTTGTCCGTCCTATATAGCTGATTTATTACCAACAAACTCAGAACATCACGAAAGACAAACCCGCTACAGCGAACTCACAATCTGTCAACCAAGAATTAAAAGAAGAAAGAAGGTGGGCGATCATTTTCTGTGTCAGTAGCAGAAACTTGGAACAAACTGCCGTTATCTTTGCGCAAACTTTCATCGCATAAACTTTTTAAATCATCACTTTTTAAATCTGCTATAAACAACATGACTACTTCTTAACCATTATAGCATACTAGATTTTTAATCATTTATAATGTCTTTATATTTTTATATTATTCCGATAGTTTATTGTGTATTGTTTATATGTATTAATTATCCTATTGTTATTGAGGGCCACAAGTTTATCATCTCTTGATGTAATGTGTTACCCTCCTTAAATAAAGTATTTATCTTATTCCCGAACGACAATTACAGTATAATATGTGGAGTCGTGGACATGTGCAATGAACTAATACATCACAAAGATCTTGAAAGTATCGCATTCTCAACAATAAAATTTAGACGATATAAATAATGGTGCAACAATATCGTAAACATCTGTTACATACCATTTCTGGTATTTATTTAGTCAGCGCCTATTTGTTTAGCGCTTGCTTTGCCATAAACATATCAGACACTTGCGATTCCACTGACAGCTTTGCCACAGTAAGAAGCATGATTTATAGTGGCAGTGATTTATCAGAAATGTGTTTACCAACCACCAACTATACATACTGTAGTCATAATGTATACTGTCTATCCAGTCAAAAGCCTTGCCAATTATATTCAGATACGTGATAGTCATTTGTAATTTAAGTCTGCTGTATTTAAAATAATTGATAGAAATGTGTACATAACTACAGTAGGTTCATTTTTGAAATTTTATCAAAAATTAGGCTTCCCATGACTTTCAAGGCAGCACTTCCCCTTGCGATAGTAACTTCTAGTTATAGTCAATAGTCTTACTAACAATACTTTCTAATGTTAAGTTTAAATATTAGTTATATCAGTTATAAATGTATTAGTTATAAACTGTTCTTAGGAAAAAATGTCACCGGAAAAAATGGCACCGGAATGATGACTGACAAGGAAAAAATGGCATCGGTAAAAATGGCACCAATTTATAAGAAATATATAAGAGCCTTTGTCAAAAAACAGACATTCAAGTGAAGTTTTACAATGTAGTGTTCGCTTGACACATCTCCAACGGATATGATTTGGTTTAGTAATCTGCTTTGTATATACATGAAGCCCCCAAAGCAAAGCGTCATTCCGCCCTTATTACTTGCAATTACTTCCATTTCGGCACACCGCGCGTGTTTCAAGAATGAAGCCAGAATAATTACAATCATATGAAACTTTCATCGTATTTATGTGGTTGGTATGATGATTTCTAGAAAGCTAGTATTTCATTGGTTGTTTTCAAAGCGCCAGTGCAACGGAAACGATAATTAATTGTATGACTCAGCTATATTGGAATTTTCTAAATGGCGAAAACAAGTTATTGAGATGCTAATTATATAGAAATTCAGAATTGAAAGGTGTGCATAACTCATTTGATGTTTATGTTTTTCTCCGAAAATATGTAGTGCGAAAATTACAGTTTGAGTTTCATGGGTAGAGCGGTAGCTGCGATCACTATAACTAAGTGTTATTCTTAAAATATATCCTTAAACTTACGCTGAACTTGCAAACGAAGATGTAAGTCGACAGAAAACTTCGAGTTCGAAAATAATGATGACGATAAAGGACGAGAAACAAGCGATCGAAAAGAAAATTTTGACTGAAGGAGACATAGTCTGCGAAAAAGGAGACACTGAAGAAGACGTCTCAGCATGGGCGAAGAGATCGAAAATAAAAACGCAACAGATGATGTTAATTAGGTGAATCAACTGAAGGAAGAAATTCAGCGCTTGAGATTTTGACAACGATTTAAAAGAAAGTGTCGGCAACGGAGACAGTAGTTAGAAAAATCAAAATCAGATGCAGCAAAAAATTAGAATATTAATATTTCACTGAGTAGTCAGTTATATCAGATACAAATGTATTAGTTATAAATGTATTAGTTATAAATGTATTATTTATAAATATATCGAATTATAAACTGTTCAAGTAGCGCTAACAATGTATTGACTGGAGCTAAACGGGGTGTTAGAGATCGTAAGATTAATTTCGTAATTATAAGTGAACTGGAATGCATGACGTCCTATACCGTTATGTTCCAGATCTCGTGATCGCACGCATCAATGCATCGTATCATATTGGACCCGATTTTGGGTCAATTTTCCATCGAGATCTATAAGGCTGAGTTTCCAGATTATATAAGCAAATAATCTCTTTGCTGTAATATTTTTTAAAAACAAATTGATCACTGCTATTTGAGTCATGCGATTCATTATTTATATATTGAGCTGAATGCTTGTTACATGCATCCAGTTAACATTGATGAAATATGTATGATGTAAATGTAGCAGGTTAACGAATAATACGCAACACTACTTGTCTGGAGTTTTATTCTTTTATTTATCTATGCTATATGTAACGTATATTCACGAATATATTCTCGTGTCAGGAGGCGGACGTTCGAACTATGATACAACGAACGAACTTAAGGATACATAACGTTATCGGAATTTTTTTATTCGAACTGGGGACTTTTTGTCATATGAGAGCGTTCTATTCTCCCCAATCGCTTGCGCTGTCAAACTTAACCATATAAACTAGTAATAGTTATTGCAACAACGAGGCCCCGATTTATTTGTTATCTTCGCCGATTATTTGCTATCGTGTCGTAAATAGTACGTTCTATTGAAAGTATAAACGGAAGTATTATTATATTGAAAGTACAAATGGAAGTATTATTATATTCTATTGAAAAGTATAAACGGAAGTATTATTATATTCTATTGAAAGTACAAATGGAAGTATTATATTCTATTGAAAGTACAAATGATAAGGGGAACGAAAAAATGCGTCGTATAACAGCACCTTAGTTTTAACTAAGTTTCGTGCATAAATTAATAAAAAAGGTTTCAATTTCAAAATTTTTAAACATGACAATAGTCAAGAAAAGCCTTTCACATCCTTATGGCCCGTAATCAAAGAAAATCTGAGAATGATGACGTCAATGATCACGTGAGACTGCTATTAAATTTCCTGTAGGTGATAAGATCAAGGTACAAGTCGAGCTACAAGTTAAGCTACTAGTAAAGTTAACGAGAAGTCAAGAGGTAAGGAGAGTTTTTTATTCATTAACAGACTGAAGACCAACTAAGATCTGATTTAAATACCAATCAAAAATACTAAAAGGTTGCTTTACTGTTAAAATAATGAATAGGAAGTCTAAAGTTTCGAGTGAACGACCTTCTTCCTTTGTTAGAGAGTGAAACTGACATTATATCACTTTACGTTTCACTCTCTGACGAAGGACTCTCTCCTGCGAAAGAGACTTCCAAGTCCGCGAAAGAGAGTTTTGCAAGACGGAGAGCTGTTGCATTAAATGATTCCTCTGCGCAGAGAGGACAAAGAGTCTTCGCCCAAAACGTTACACCGCATGCTATTTATCATTTCAGCAGCACAGCAGTTTGTTTGTTATGTTGAATTAAAATTATGTGTTCTTTGAGTAAAATTATGTAATCTTTGCTGCTGAAGTTCGTCTTCATTCGGACCATTTCTGAGTTCCAGCTGGGAATCGAACCTGCAACCTTCTTACTACCAGGGGGACAACCATCTAATTATTTATCGAGGTATATAGCTGTACGTAACGATAATTACTATATTGTCTATTGACTCGTGGCCTACATATTGTTTGAAAGTGACCAAGTCATGTAGACGTAGCAAGGAGAAGTCAAGAAGTAAGGAGAGCTTTAACAGAATAAGTCCAACTAAGAGATTATTCAAATACCAATCAAAAATATTAAAAGGTTGCTGTACAGTATGCCATATAAACTAGTAATATAGTTATTTCAACAACGAGGCCCCGATTATTTGTTATCTTCGCCGATTATTTGTTATCTTCGCCGATTATTTTGTTATCGTGTCGCAAATAGTACGTTCTATTGAAAGTACAAATGGAGTTTTCTTTAGCAGTATAAATGAGATTATGAAAAACAAGTTTCATGAAAAAATGCGTCGTATAACAGCACATCTTAATCGGATTTCAGTTTTAAGTAAAAACGTTTCGTGAATAAAAGAATAAACAAGGTTTGAATATCAAAATGTTTAACATGAGAATAGCCAAGAAAAGCCTTTCACGTCCCTTATTGCCCTAATGGGAGAAAATCTCAGAATGACGTCGTCAAAGGACAAGTGAGACTGCTATTTAATTTCCTGTAGGCGAGCAAAGTGAAAGTGTAAAGACCAAGCTACAAGTCGAGCTACAAGTTAAGCTACCAGTAAAGTTAACGAGAAGCCAAGAGGTAAGGAGAGTTTTTTATTCATTAACAGAATGAAGACCAACTAAGACCTGATTTAAATACCAATCAAAAATACTAAAAGGTTGCTTTACTGTTAAAATAATGAATAGGAAGTCTAACGTTTCGAGTGAACGCCCTTCTTCCTTCGTTAGAGAGTGAAACGTAAATGTCACTTAACGTTTCACTCTCTGACGAAGGACTCACTCCTCCACGGAGACTTGCAAGTGCGCGAAAGAGAGTTTTCTAAGGCGGAGAGCTGTGGCATTACGTTTCTCAGTGCTTCTCAGCAATACAACAGCTCTCCGTAATAAACTAAAACGCCCCGGAAAAAGTCCTTTCGCGGCCTTCAAGGAGAGAGGAAAAATAGGTACGCAGTGCGTACATGTTTCTACTGGATTTTTCTGTTAACACTACAAGCCTAGTGTGAAATATTAGCCGTTACAGAAACGCGTGCCGAATAGGGAATTGACTGCAGTTTAATTGCAAATTTTGTGATGAAAACAGCATAGTAGATTAGCATAGTACTGTATATGTAGATTTAAAACTAGAAAAAGATAAGTTTGGCACAGCTGGCAGATTGCATTGGTTCTGTTGAGGAGTACACGAGCACTGTAATTTTAACTTTGCCATTAGGCATAAACAATAACTGGGTTCCAAAGATGCTTTAATTTCCAAATTCCAACAATTAAATAATTGTTATCAGCAATCTCATAAATAGTGAAATGGAAAGATGACAAAAAATCATAATCCTTATACTTACTTGGGTAGGGAAAGTACGCCAAAAGTGTTGTATTTAACTTGTTTTGATTTATTGTAGCGTTTTTTATTTATTTTAGCTTATAGTACACATAATTGTTGGTTTGAGGGGCTCTTTGAAAAAACCGACCTCATCAAATAGGGTATTGATAATTAACATGCAGATCAGCTGTACATTTCAAGGAACATGTTGAGTTAAAATTATGTGAAAGGTAATCTTTGCTACACTGTAGGGAATCGAACTCGCAACCTTGTTAGTTCTTACCACCGATTTCGGGGTCAATTTTCCGCTGAGGTCGATAAGGCCGAGTTTCCAGATGATATGAAGTTTTCCGATATTTGGGAAATTGTTGAACCCAAAATACGATATACATTGACGGATAGTTGTTGATGATTATACAAAGGCGCCAAGTGTATTATCGGAAAGCTAAGAAAACAATTTATTAATGCCTGCTTTAGTCCATCCGTGACCGCCGTGCGCGCGTGGAGACAAATAAAAATGGAGATTTCGTATAAATATCGTGATGGAAATTGTTACAATATTTCTGGTAACATTTGTATAACTTCTTACAGCGCTATATCCACGTTATTTGGTTATATCAGGATATGGCGATTGCTTTTATCATGAAAGACGACTCCTTCCTGTCTCTAGTCTTGATTTACAGCTTTGTTTACCTGGCTTTGTAACTCTGCGGTTATAATAGTCATACTTATATGCTAAAGCGCAAGTTTCCCAAATTAAAGCAAAGAATCGCTATGGTGTAATATTTTTAAAAACAAATTGATTACTGCTACAATAGGACTAACAGATTACAGAGCTGGGCTTAGAACTTCAATTTAGTTACGATGGTATTTCAGTCATGCGATGTTCTCATTGAGCTGAATGCTTGTTACATGCATCCAGTTAGCCTTTATGAATGTATGATGTAAATGTAGCAGGTTAACGAATAATACGCAACACTACTTCTCCGGTGTATATCTTGTGATTTCGATTTTCGAACGGTAATTTGATGTCTTCCCGACAAAAGTTTCATTTGCCGACGGCTCAGTCCGCGTCTTTTGGACGATGTTTTTTAGTATAACCATAGAAAATACAGCCTTGGATTAGGAAGCGGGGGGTTAGAAAACTCATTAGGTGGGGGGTTAGCATCTAAGTTGTTTTGAGGTTAGTGGTTATTTGTGTTAATATATACACTGCTGTAGTGAATGTGGGAGAGCAAGGAGTAGACAGACGATTAGTGAATATACGTTACATATAGCATACAAATAGCAAATAAAACAGCAGAGGAACTGAGGTGTGATGTACACCAGGCCTTTTCTATTCATTCAGTTTAACCCCACTTTCATTGACCCCCTATTGTTGACCACCGATAGTTCCATCTTTCCGGTGAGTCGGAGTTTTTGGTAGTTTGGTAGTTTTAAAATAAGGTAATTTTCATGTCACCTAATAATATGTCCAAGAACATTCTGGGTTTATTATTTTTGAATGACCACACCCAATGACCACGCCCAATGGTCGGCATAATTAATTCTCACACCCCCTGTTCAACGCCCTTCGTGACGGCCCTGAGCATCCTCGTGCCTTCTTTTAATGTTAAGAAATAGAAAACATATTCCATGTTTCCATACAGTTATAGAAACACGAGTGGAAGTTTGGGAGAACGAGAAATTGCCGTGGGTGACTGTTTGATTTCCACTGTCATTTTGAGTTCTCTCAAAGACCCAAATTGTTACGAGTATTTCTATTGGGCGCACGGACGGGAATGCCTGAATAAAATATGACGTCATAGATGTCATAAATATGACGTCATTTCGTGATATTATTTATATATACCCCCTTTTGAACACAAATAGCCATTAGGCGAAATCACTGATCTTAAAAATAGGACTGGATTGAGCTTTCTATTGTATCTGACGAGCTGATTTCGAAGCTTGTACATTTGCATAATGTAAATTGATGGGAGATCATCACCGATTTCGAAAGAAGACGGATCGAGCAACTATTGTTCAGAAAATGAAGCCGGAAGTCCGCCATTACTAAGGGACCAATCGAGGAACCTATTTTTGTTCTGTTGGATTATGTTCTCTTACCATCGACAAAATAAATAATTTTACTATAAAGAGGACCAGAAGATATTTTTCAAATTACTGGGTAAAACGATCGATTAATGACCTACCTACAGATTTTCTGCGACATTGGTCGCTTAGTAATGGCCGCCGTTGGCTCTAATTATACAGTGAGAGAAGCCTAATATGAGACGTCAAATTACGTTCAAGATTTTATGCATTTAATGTTAACAAAGAAACAGTATATTGGCCAGACACTAAACCTATTTTGCGCCGAGCGTCACAGTTTGATTTGCTTGCAAACTCGGAGTCCTATTTTTGAGAAAATAATTGTGAGTCCTGGACAGGAATCGAACCTGTAACCGTCTGATTGCTGGTGAGACGCTCTAACCATTGAGGCCACCGAGACTCAGATGGAGAGCGAAGGTTACAATGATGTACTGGTTCAATTTATATATGTACTTCCTATGCGGCAGTCACTATATAACAGTAATGTTTGGATGTGTTAATATATACACTGCTGTAGCTCTCTCACATTCACTCTCTCACATCTCAAGCTCTCATTAAACACATGCTGTTAACACTTAACATAACAAGGGAAAGCTCTACAAAAACAATTTGAATAACATTTTAATTTTTACTTGTTACTTTTTTCACTTACATAATCTCAAAACTAAACACGCTTTTACGAAGATATATACGTTAACCAGTTTTTGTTATAGTGTTGCGTTTTTAACTACATTTGAAGTGCATACAAACTGCTAGACAACCATTGTACTGTGTTTAATTAACTACGCGACAAGGTCATGATAATTGGTTTGGATAATATCCTGCAGCGTTTTCTGATTAATTTGCATCAAAAAAGCCTTTCAACTTCTTTGTATACTTTGTTCAACAATGACACCCCATTGTGGTTACTAACTTTAATTAAACTAAGCGATTCAAACAAAACACGAATTGTTTCGAATTGTTTATTGTCGTTGATACTTGGGGAGGGAAATTCGCGATACGTAGCATCTCCAACGAGCCGATAGAAGATTTCCAAAATAATGATGACCATCAACGACGTGAAACAAGCGATCGAAGAGAAAATATGGAGTGCTAGAGAAACTGAAGAAGACGACGACCTCAGCATGGGGCGAAGAGATCGAAAATAAAGTTGCTAAAGATGGTTTAACATAAAAGATGATGAATCAACTAAAGCAATTAAGATCTGACAATGGTTTTGATGAAAGTGTATGCGGCAACGGCGACAGAGACAGCAGCTAGAAAGGAAAAATATATCTGACACATCAAAGAAGTACAATTCTGACAAGCAACTAAAACACGTGCAGATCGCACGGCTCAATGGATCGTATCATATTAACTCCGAGTTTCAAGATTCCTTGAAGTTTTCTTATCTTAAGGAGTCCGTTGAATCCCAAATACGAACATGCATTGACTGATTACTCTTGAGGACTACATGCAAGAGCATTATCGAACTAAGATTACCTTGAACACGTTATCTGGCATACGAGGAGATCTGGTGGGAACTGGACATGAATGGAAGAAGTGGAAGTTTACCTAACTGGTTCCATGCCATATTCGAGTGCACAGCTGAAAGAAACTCGGTCGAAACGAAATCGCGAGAGAAGCAACCTAAACTTGCGTCCAAATACAATACGTGGGTGGATCCACAAAAGACTTTCAAATCCGACACGTCGAACAGAAGAATCGTAAACACGTGGGTGAGTCAACTAAACCAACAAATTCGTCAGCGTTTGACATCCAACAAGCGTTTTGAAGAAAGTGTACGCGGGAACGACGACAGAAACAGCAGCTTGAAAGAATAATCAGTTGCAGTAATAAAGAACAATTCTGCCAAGCTAGTAAAACTCATGATCGCACGGTTCAATGGATCGTATCGATTTCAACAACCCAGCACAAATTTCCTTAAAAATTGCTTTTCTAATCGAGGAGCTTTGTCCTGGAATGGTTTTAACTGCAAATGTTATTAGTTATAAATGCATTAGTTACAAATGTGTTTTAGATTTTAGTTTTAGATTTGTGAACACGGCCCTTTGAAAATCAGGAAACTAGTACGCTACCCTATGTGTGTAAATAAGTTTTAATAATAATAATAATCCTGTCACTATGGTGTATCACAAATTCCGTGTTTGTTAATAACGTCGTCATGAACTCGAAGCGGAAGCGCTACTACAATGTATACCATATTAGTCGTATTTCTTGGGCTGTGATGAGAATTCATAAAAAACTATGTATCAAAAATCAGATATACTACACAAGTTTGACACTCTTAAATTGACTCAATTCCCGCAAGTATTACCCAGAAGCACATTGCGCACTTTTACAGAACAAAGCGAGATTTGTTCTAGCTGCATAAATTGATACCTATATCAAAGTAGTGAAAATCTAAAATATAATAAAAACATTGGTGTTCTCCTCTTCGTTTCATCCAGTAGCATTCTGTATCGTCTCGTGTTTGAGAGAGGAATAAATAATGGTGATTCAAGGCTTGACTGGCCCATATTTTAAGAATATCGCTGCAGATGATTATTATAAGTACTATGTTATTAGTTTTCATTAAAAAACGTTTCATGAATAAATGAATAAAAAAGCTTTCAAAAAGTTTCACATGAGAATTGTCAAGATGACCTTTCTCGTCCCCATACCCCCAAAGAAAATCTGAGAATGACACGTCAAAATCACGTGAAGATTGCTATTAAATATGCGGGAGTGATGCAAAGTAAACCATTGCTTGTTTGACTGTGAAAGTATTAAGACCAAGACAACAACTTGGCGAGCTTTGTATTAATTAACAGACAGAAGCCAAAGTTAGACCTGATTTAATTACCAATAAAAAATACTAGGAAGTCTAACGCCGAGTGAACGCCCTAATTCTGCCTTCGTTTGAGAGTGAAACACATTATGTCACTTTAAGTCTTTAAATTTCACTCTTTGACGAAGGACTCTCTCCTTCGTAGAGACTTCCAAGTCCACGAAAGAGAGCCTCAGCGCTTCTCCACTTTCTCTTTCGCGGCCTTGAAGGAGAGAGGAGAAAGGACGAAGAGCCTTCGCTCAAAACGTTACACTGACCTCCTATTCAGTATTTCAGCAGTACACCAACCTTTTAGTACTTTTAATTCGTATTTTACATTGCCTACCCAACTCACGACTTCTATATCATTATTTTATTCAAATACCGACATTTCATTATGTTGTTTATCGTGTTTATTTATTATGTTGAGTTTAAAATTATGTGAGACGTAATCTTTGCTGCTGAAGTACGTCTTTATTCAGACCATTTCTGAGTCCCTGAGAATTCAACTCGTAACCATCTGACCACAAAGAAGATATTCTAACCATTGAGCTATCTGTAGGTTACCATAATTACTATTGACTCGTAACATACGCATTCCTTGAGTTTCCTGGTCTCGAATCCCGATATATGTGTTATTAAAATGATGATACGAGTATGATTTATGTAGAGTCACGCAGGATAAGGTTGCTCATGTTTTAAGCGCTCGACAATTCAGTGTATCACTATTAGTTGAACGGAAAACCCAACTGAAAGGGAATACATGCAATCATGATAATATATATGACACGGTTACGCCGGGTGCGAACCCACAACGTTCAGTCGCTCACGAGTTTGGCTAACCATGTTGAGAAATGTAAGGGCGACACGTAAACTGTTCAGGTGGCGTTCATAATTTATTGACTGAAGCTAAACGGGGTATTGAAGATCGTAAGACTAATTTCGTAATTCTACGTGACGTGGTAGGGCGAAGAGTTGAGAGTAATCCGATACCGTTATGTTGGATTAAAGATTGGAATGTTCCATACCGAAAGTCAAGAGTGAGAAGTGAAAAGTGACTGTGCGATGGTAACTGTATGGTGACAATACTTATTTGTGAGAAAGACGAGACGACGTATGTGATTTTAAAGTGAATAAAAGATTCAAAACTAAATTGTGACTTGTTGTTGATACTTGGGGAGGAAATTCGCAACACGCGGCATCTTCAACGGGATACAAGTACTGCCGTGATTTCGACTAGTTCGATCTAGAGATAGAGAGACCTCACGAGAATGAGGTAACGGATGACCAACCTTGAGCGGAAGCTGTGATCACTATAACTAAGTGTTATTCTTAAAATATATCCTTAAACTTACGCTGAACTTGCAAACGAAGATGAAGTCGACGGAAGACTTCGAGTTCGAAAATAATGATGACGATCAAGGACGTGAAACAAGCGATCGACTGCATGAGACGCTGAAGACGACGTCTCAGCATGGGGCGAAGAGATCGAAAAAAGACGCAAAAGATGATGTTAATTAGGTATTTAGGTTAATCATCTTATTATGAAGAAATTCAGCGCTTGAGATTTGACAACGAATTAGAAGAAAGTGTGTGGCAACGGCAACTGAGACATTAGCTAGAAAGAAGATAAGATGCAGCAAAAAAGTACAATTCTGCTAAGCTACGAAAACTCGCGATCGCACGGCTCAATAGGTCGTATCATATAATTGACTCCGAGTTTCCATATTTAGTGACGATTTCCTAATTTAAGGAGCTTGTTGAATCCCAAATACGAACATACATTGACGGATTACTCTTGAGGACTAGATGCGATCAAGTCGTATTCTACTGGACAGAAAGAAATTCGGTCGTAACGAAATTGCGAGACGGAAGCAACCTGAACTTGCGCCCATATACAATACAATACGTGGGTGGATCTATAAAACATTTCAAATACGACACGTCTAACACAAAATCGTAAACACGTGGGCGAAGTGATCGAATGTAAAGGGTCGGAAGATCGCGAGTCAACTTAACCAAAAAATCCGTCAGCGTTTGACATCCAACAAGAGTTTTGAAGAAAGTGTACGCGGCAACGACGACAGAAACAGCATCTTGAAAGAAGAATCAGTTCTAATAATAAAGAACAATTCTGCCAAGCTAGTAAAACTCATGATCGCATGGTTTAAGCAATAATCGAAATCTTTACTTATCTAAGACCAGCACAAATGTCCTTAAATATAGCTTTTCGTAATGAGGAACTTTGTCCTGGAATAGTTTAACTGCAAATGTTATCGATCAGGTCATAAAGGGAAATATTAATATTTCACTGAGTTCTTTTGAAAGTGTTCATAAAACTTGTTATAGTCAATAGTTGTACTAACAATAATTTCCTTTACCAGTTGCGAAAAATACAACTTCAAGGCTTCCGGTTGGATTTGAACCCGTGACCCTGCGATGCTAGTGCAGTGCTCTGACCACTGAGCTACGGAGGCCGTTGCCAAGAGCCTATAGTCACAAATTCTGTATATATGGGCAGGGATAAGATTCTGGGTATATTGCAAGTAATATTTGGCATTTCACTCGATTAAACTACATGTTCTAAGGATTTCTAAGGAAAATTTATATATATATAATATATATAGCTGTAATTTATATATATATAATATATATAGCTGTACATGGTAGGCCCAAATCTCGTACGCATGATTGGCTGAGACCAACCGGTAAGTTCCGAGTACGCCTTTTGCGTGATCCGTTTTAATCAGCCAATATTCGTTCGGGAGAAAAACGTCACAAACATGGCCGATTAATTTTTAAGTACAACGTTTGCATAACATAATAGGCACATATATTATGTACTTTGACTAGGTAATTCCATTTATAAAATAACAAGTGAGCTACGCGTGTTCTGATTGGTGAATACCCGTGTTTGGATAAGAGTATCCAAACACGGGAATTTTGAGGTCGATAAGCAAATCACGCCGACCCATCATCGTTTTTAAACATTTATTAACATTCTATACATATGCAGAATAACTATAAATAAAATATAGCAATCTTCCCTGTTAATTTTCACAAGATTTTGCAAAAATAGGCCGAAATTATAAGCATTTACAGTGGACAAAGCAACGCTAAAAGCGAACGAGAATTTCCATATAATTTGTGAGGGCGACGTTTACCTCATTGAAAGTTTCAATAAAACCCCAAAACACAACACTTTTGTAGATATAGTGCACCAAGAGAACATGGAAAAGGTGTAAAATGTTTAATTTACCTCTCGTCTGGTAGGATATTCACGAAGAAACTATTCGTTTTGTTCTTGTAGCCAACAAAAAATCACCGAACAACACTTCGACAGTGAGAGAAAACCAGAAAAAAGATTCTGTGTTGTAGAATATGAAGGCTAGGCAAACTCACAACATCACTTTACATCTGCAGCAATCCAACATAAAGTTAAACGGCATATTTTCGCGATTAAATCCATCTGGAAATATCTTTTTCATCCCTTCAAACTTATTTTTGGCTGTCTGCTGTCGTCAGCGTCATAAATCATATTAGAAAACCATCCATGATTGGCCGATTAGCTTAGAAGAACATGAAAGACCTGCCCTGATTGGTAGTTGACGGTTTTTGGGAGAATTGCAATGTTGATCTAATTATATTAATAACTTTTAGTGATATTTCTCTGGTTATTTTATAAAAGAAATACCTAATGGTTTTCCGTGTTTGGATACTCTGATCCAAACACTTGGGATGTTGCTCGACTTTCGAAAAGCTAAAAACACTCGCCTAGCGGCTCGTGTTTTTCTACGCTTTTCTCAAGTCTCGCAACATCCCGCGTGTTTGGATCAGAGTATCCAAACACGGAAAACCATTAGGTATTTCTTTAATCTGTTTAATTTTCAGAATTGAAAATGGTTAAATATTGACGGAGATAACGTTCAAAATAATACATGACGAAGCACATAACAGGCTTTTACGAAGGATATGCATGTTCTCATAATATAATAGACACAATATGTTATGTATTTTGACTTGGTAATTCCAAATCTGTTTTCAGAATTGAGGTCTGAGGACCACGGATGGGGAAAATTCCACAGGGGATGTTAGGATGAAACTTTGGGGGGGGGGGGGGGGGGGTTGGTAGAAAAGGCGACCAATAATTGGGTACTGTATAATGTATAATACGAATACAATATGCCATCGAAGCTTTCACGGATTATTGTGCATTTGTATTTCTAGTTAGATATGTATTAGTTATAAATGTATTAGTTACCTCTGCCAGGAGGTTATGTTTTCAGTAAAACAAGAGGTGGTGAACATCACGGTCTCCTTCTTCATTTCTCATCCCAAATGATTCTCATGCAGTCACCAACAGAGAAGGAGAAATTTTGTAGTCTGCAAAAGAAAATCAGAAATGATGAGTCATGCGACAAATCTAGCCAGGCAAAGCTGAATGTCGAGTATCCGAGATTATATATACTGTAGTTATTCCTTTTTAAAATAATTTATTAATTGAAGTCGTTGTTTTCTCGAGATTTAGATGCTTTAGAAGAACAAAAACTCCAACCATAACTCAAATAAAAACTCTAAACTTAACCCTAGAATAAAGAAATACTACCCTACTCTGTGCTGGTACACAAAGAAGACCATATCAGAGCCACTAAAAAGTATTAGGTTTGCAATTAGGACTATGTTTTGAATTCAAGATATTTATATATAACGTCAGCCTATTTGTCTGTGTGACTGACATGGTATCTAGCCCAGTCACCATCTAAGCTTTTATATTGCAAGACCAAATATGATGTTTAATACAATTAGTGGTGCACCATATAGTGGTTTTTACAATCCAGCCAGATAGTTGAAAAATATCCGGCCGGATATTTTCGTAAAGTGTCAGTACTTCTTTTCAGGTAGAATAGTTGAATTTATCAGGTCCGAATTAGCGCTCCAAAACAGCTTCGCATTTTTCTTTAGTGTCACAATCAATGTAGTGTATTAAACATCTCCCAACGTTGCGTAGCGTCTTACAACGTTGCGTAGCGCCTTACAGCG
The DNA here is from genome assembly GCA_035772405.1 of Chrysogorgia sp. JL179-B06. Taxonomy (NCBI): domain Eukaryota; kingdom Metazoa; phylum Cnidaria; class Anthozoa; order Scleralcyonacea; family Chrysogorgiidae; genus Chrysogorgia; species Chrysogorgia sp. JL179-B06. The sequence goes on along the minus strand of JAYKKM010000153.1, from coordinate 708,989 downwards.
TAGCATAACGTCTTACAACGTAGCTTAACGCCTTCTAGCGTCGTAAAACGTTGCGTGGCGTACTAGCGTCTACAACTTTACGTAGCGTCGTACAACTTAGCGTAACGTTTAACAAACTAGCGTATAACGAGTTAAAACGTAGCGTAACGTCTTACAACGTAGCGTAACGTCTTACAACGTAGCGTAACGTCTTACAACGTAGCGTAACGTCTTACAACGTAGCGTAAGATCTTATAACGTAGCGTAACATGTTACAACGTAGCGTAAGATCTTACAACGTAGAGTAACGTCTTACAACGTAGCTTAACGTCTTACAACGTAGAGTAACATCTTACAACGTAGAGTAACGTCTTACAACGTAGCGTAAGATCTTATAACGTAGCGTAACATGTTACAACGTAGCGTAAGATCTTACAACGTAGAGTAACGTCTTACAACGTAGCTTAACGTCTTACAACGTAGAGTAACATCTTACAACGTAGAGTAACGTCTTACAACGTAGAGTAACATCTTACAAGGTAGAGTAACATCTTACAACGTAGAGTAACGACTTACAACGTAGAGTAACATCTTACAACGTAGAGTAACATCTTACAACGTAGAGTAACATCTTACAAGGTAGAGTAACATCTTACAACGTAGAGTAACGACTTACAACGTAGAGTAACATCTTACAACGTAGAGTAACATCTTACAACGTAGAGTAACGACTTACAACGTAGAGTAACATCTTACAACGTAGAGTAACATCTTACAACGTAGAGTAACATCTTACAACGTAGCGAAACGTCTTACAACGTAGAGTAACATCTTACAACGTAGAGTAACATCTTACAACGTTGCGTAACATCTTACAACGTAGAGTAACATCTTACAACGTAGAGTAACATCTTACAACGTAGAGTAACATCTTACAACGTAGAGTAACATCTTACAACGTAGAGTAACATCTTACAACGTAGAGTAACATCTTACAACGTAGAGTAACAACTTACAAAGTAGAGTAACATCTTACAACGTAGCGTAACATCTTACAACGTAGAGTAACATCTTACAACGTAGAGTAACATCTTACAACGTAGAGCAACATCTTACAACGTAGAGTAACATCTTACAACGTAGAGTGACATCTTACAACGTACAGTAACGTCTTACAACGTAGAGTAACATCTTACAACGTAGAGTAACATCTAACAACGTAGAGTAACATCTTACAACGTAGAGTAACATCTTACAACGTAGAGTTCTTACAACGTAGCCTAACATCTTACAACATAGAGTAACATCTTACAACGTAGAGTAACATCTTACAACGTAGAGTAACATCTTACAACATAGAGTAACGTCTTACAACATAGAGTAACATCTTACAACGTAGAGTAACATCTTACAACGTAGAGTAACGTCTTACAACATAGAGTAACATCTTACAACGTAGAGTAACATCTTGCAACGTAGAGTAACATCTTACAACGTAGAGTAACATCTTACAACGTAGGGTAACATCTTACAACGTAGAGTAACATCTTACAACATAGAGTAACATCTTACAACGTAGAGTAACATCTTACAACGTAGTGTAACATCTTACAACGTAGAGTAACATCTTACAACGTAGAGTAACGTCTTACAACGTAGCTTAACGTCTTACAACGTAGAGTAACATCTTACAACGTAGAGTAACGTCTTACAACGTAGAGTAACGTCTTACAACGTAGTAACATCTTACAACGTAGAGTAACATCTTACAACGTAGAGTAACATCTTACAACATAGAGTAACGTCCTACAACGTAGAGTAACATCTTACAACGTAGAGTAACATCTTACAACGTAGAGTAACATCTTACAACGTAGAGTAACATCTTACAACGTAGAGTAACATCTTACAACGTAGAGTAACATCTTACAACGTAGAGTAACGTCTTACAACGTAGAGTAACATCTTACAACGTAGAGTAACATCTTACAACGTAGAGTAACATCTTACAACGTAGAGTAACATCTTACAACGTAGAGTAACATCTTACAAAGTAGAGTAACGTCTTACAACGTAGCGTAACATCTTACAACGTAGCGTAACATCTTACAACGTAGAGTAACATCTTACAACGTAGCGTAACATCTTACAACGTAGAGTAACATCTTACAACGTAGAGTAACATCTTACAACGTAGAGTGACATCTTACAACGTACAGTAACGTCTTACAACGTAGATTACCATCTTACAACGTAGAGTAACATCTTACAACGTAGAGTAACATCTTACAACGTAGAGTAACATCTTACAACGTAGAGTAACATCTTACAACGTAGCGTAACATCTTACAACGTAGAGTAACATCTTACAACGTAGAGTAACGTCTTACAACGTAGAGTAACATCTTACAACATAGAGTAACATCTTACAACGTAGAGTAACATCTTACAACATAGAGTAACATCTTACAACGTAGAGTAACATCTTACAACGTAGAGTAACGTCTTACAACGTAGAGTAACATCTTACAACGTAGAGTAACATCTTACAACGTAGAGTAACATCTTACAACGTAGAGTAACATCTTACAACGTAGAGTAACATCTTACAGCGTAGGGTAACATCTTACAACGTAGAGTAACATCTTACAACGTAGAGTAACATCTTACAACGTAGAGTAACATCTTACAACGTAGAGTAACATCTTACAACATAGAGTAACTTCCTACAACGTAGAGTAACGTCTTACAACGTAGAGTAACATCTTACAACGTAGAGTAACATCTTACAACGTAGAGTAACATCTTACAACGTAGAGTAACATCTTACAACATAGAGTAACGTCCTACAACGTAGAGCAACATCTTACAACGTAGAGTATAAATCTTACAACATAGAGTAACATCTTACAACGTAGAGTAACATCTTACAACGTAGAGTAACGTCTTACCACATAGAGTAACATCTTACAACGTAGAGTAACATCTTACAACGTAGAGTAACATCTTACAACGTAGAGTAACATCTTACAACGTAGAGTAACATCTTACAACGTAGAGTAACATCTTACAAAGTAGAGTAACATCTTACAACGTAGAGTAACATCTTACAACGTAGAGTAACATCTTACAACGTAGAGTAACATCTTACAACGTAGAGTAATATCTTACAACGTAGCGTAACATCTTACAACGTAGAGTAACATCTTACAACGTAGCGTAACATCTTACAACGTAGCGTAACGTCTTACAACGTAGCGTAACATCTTACAACGTAGAGTAACATCTTACAACGTAGAGTAACATCTTACAACGTAGAGTAACGTCTTACAACGTAGAGTAACGTCTTACAACGAAGAGTAACATCTTACAACGTAGCTTAACGTCTTACAACGTAGAGTAACATCTTACAACGTAGAGTAACATCTTACAACGTAGAGTAACATCTTACAACGTAGAGTAACATCTTACAACGTAGAGTAACATCTTACAACGTAGAGTAACATCTTACAACGTAGAGTAACATCTTACAACGTAGAGTAACATCTTACAACGTAGAGTAACATCTTACAACGTAGAGTAACATCTTACAACGTAGAGTAACATCTTACAACGTAGAGTAACATCTTACAACGTAGAGTAACATCTTACAACGTAGAGTAACATCTTACAAGTTACAACGTAGAGTAACATCTTACAACGTAGAGTACCTGCATTGAAAATTACTAATCCAATACCAATAACAATGTTATAACTGCAACATGTAGGTTGAAAGTATAAATAGTATTAAACTATTAAAATGAAATGATTAATTGCACTTGGTCTAATGGTCTCTAAACATGCATGTAAAAGATTAAATTATATATATATGAAATTATAATTTATTAAGCTTCGTATGAAATAAATTACCGTAATAGGTCTTATAAACGATATGGTCCAATCATGCAAGCTCATATCTTCAGAAAAATTATTCTGATTCCCATACTAGAATCGAACCTGTAACCTTCTTATTGCCGGTGAGATGCTCCGGTCAGATGGAGACCGAAGGTGATGTACTAGCTGGTTTAATTGATATTAATGTACTGCCTATGCGGCAGTCACTATATATCAGTAATACTTGGATGTGTTAATATACACAATGTTGTAGTAAATGTGGGAGAGCTCGGAGTAGACAGACGATACATGGACAATCATCAAGCTCATATTCTCAGAAAAATGATTCTGAGATCTTATAAACGTAAACAAACTGAAGCGGCATTATATGGAAACACGTTAAGTGTTAACTAAAATTATCAGATAATAAATTGACAAATATCGCTTCATTTGCACACAGTTACATTACCTTTTCCGCAATTTTGCACTGTTGTTGTGTTGATGGAATTATTTGTAAGTATTGTCAATAAAAACAAGTGTTCACTGTCGTAGCTTACTTGCGAATGCCTCTTAACAGAAAATAAGCCGTGAGAAAAACCACGAAACACAAAAACAATGTTTTGATCTAATAAGTTCCTTTTAGTCTTATTTGCATGATCACATCGTCAAATAAACAAACAAGTATCGGCATACATCAAACAGTTTTCAGCCCGCTTTACCGAGATGAAATGATTACATGAGCAATTTCATCCCAGTTAACCGGGCTAGCCCGGTTGCGACAACCGTGATCCCGGCAAACCGGGCCAGCCCGGCCCATGTAATCACCCGCTAAGAAGATACAGGTAGTTAACCATAACCAACAACACTGCATGGAACAGTAAACAAGCTCAATTATATTGCTGTTTTGTTGTATTATATTTGAATTAACACAACCTTGGAAAACTGTGAAAAAACAAATTATCTGGTATCCGGCCGGATAGTAGAAAATATCCAGCCAGATACCAGATAGTGAGATTATCCACTATCCGGCCGGATACTAAATCCGAAGCAGCACCCCTAAATAGAATAATAATTATTAACTTCTACAGGAGATTCTGCAGGAGTTTTTGATTTTCACCATAATTAACATAGTGTGCTTATAAATATTTACATCACAAACCACAAGGCACTTCAATCAGTGAAGTTATCACCTGATTTGTTGACTGATTAATCTCGTTCCGAGAGCCTTCGCCGCCACGCGAAGCAATTGTGCAATGGCCCTGAATTACAATAGTTATAAATTGTAGTATTCTAGTACCCCAACACTAACCCTCCCTTAACTGTTTCCTTAAACCCTAACCCCTGGCATAAGTATGTGTCTTCCTAACCCTAACCTCCGTCTTCTACTTCATTGTAACCATAACCCCCGGCAGTATTTACCCCTGGGACAACAATGACAATTACAACTATAAAGAAATTCTCACTGCGTTCACAACTGCAATTTAAAATTCAGCCCTTAAATTTCAAATTTGTAGGTATTTTTCAATGCCATCTTTTCCCCAATAATTATGATGAACAACATTCTACACACCCCAGGGCACTGCTGGCTAACTTTTCCTTAGTCTGGGTAGATGGTAGCAGCCAGAATTGAACCATGCATAATGGATGGAAATTGAACTCATAACTTTCTGAACACTGAGTTATATCCTAAATTTTCTGAGTTTACAACTTTGAAGAACATGTACATTTACATACATGGTTTTAATTCACAGGTTAAATCACTCCTTGATGTCCCACTCCAATGTTCTGACAACGACCATTACATGAAAAGAAGCAACAACGTTGTGACATGAGTAGCAGTACTTTTACTATTAATGGAGTCGAATGTTGTGCCAGTGACGATGAGATTGATTTAAGAGCTGCTGGTTTTCTGAAAACATCCATTCCCCCAGAACTTTTAAATCATCCGCAAGTCAAAACAATCCTACTTTGTCATGAAGATGTTCCCGAATTTCTGCAATCTATCGTCGATAATTTGGGTCCTCGACTATCAATTAACGTTTTCGTTGATAATAATAACAAATGCTGTGAAATCAAGACTGATGAACTTGGTCTCATTGGCCTAGACGTGCGATGCAATGCTGTAAATGTGGTTGGAGTAATTGCTGCGTGCAAACGGAAATTGCGGCGTCTAGTTTTGAGAAATTACGAATGTGGTAGTCTAGATGGACTTGACAGAACCACGGTATCTGATGTAGAAGAATTAGTACTTACGAGTGATGACACGTTATCTGTGAATATTGATTATTTTGTTTATTATGATAATTTTTCATTTAAAAATGAGGAAATATTTCCAGGAGTAACTTTTCAGAACATTACTTTAAAAACGTCCTACGACTTCTTAAGCAAGCTTGATAAAACATCACTATGCAACACAATATCTCTCGAAGGTATGACTAACCTTCAAAGATTCTTGTTATGTGCCAAGGGAGAGAAGATTTTACCAACCGGAACGGATCAACTAAACAATCTTCAAGAATTATTTATCTTTGATGATCCGATAGGCGACGATTTCGAACTGAGCGATAAATTAAAACTGCGAAAAGTCATTTTATACAATTGCGGACTAAATGACTTGCCTTTGGCCATAACAGCGATGGAAGAGCTGGAGGTACTTGAATTATATCTCAATGATTTTCAGAATCAATTATTATCAATTGACAAACTTGTGAAACTTAAGCGACTTGTCATTCACCATTGTTTCCTGAAGTCTTATCCATTAGGTCTCAAAAAACTCACCAATTTAGAAAGTTTATATCTTGGCAGGAACAGAGAACTTGGTCATCAGTCATTTTCAATTCCTTCGTTAACGAACTTAAAACAGCTGAATATGAGAGAGTGTGACCTGAAGAAACTTCCAGGGGGTCTTGAACATTGTGTTAATTTAGAAGTTCTGAGCCTTGGGGGCAATAGTGAACTTGGTCAGCAGTCATTTTCAATTCCTTCATTAACGAACTTAAAACATCTGAATATGAGAGACTGTGGCCTGAAGAAAGTTCCAGGGGGTCTCCAGAATTACATTGGTCTCAGAAATTGTGATATGAGATGCAATAAACTAAAAGAATTTCCCGAATGTGTTGCCAACTTAATAGAAAGGGGCGCGAATTTCGACCTCAAAGGTAATGAGCTGGAGAAGCCACCACAAGTTATCTGTAACGATGGTAGAAGTATTTTAAATTATTTTAAAAGCATCGCTAAGTTTGGTGAAGCTCACTCTAAACGGCTTAGAGTGCTGGTTATTGGGAATTCTGGCGCAGGAAAAACGAGTCTTGTTAACGGTTTATTGATGGGAGAGTCGAGATTGACGAACGAAGATGAGAGAACTGAAGGTATTGAGATCAGAAAGTGGTATCCAGATCCTGAGAATGAAGATCTCGAATTAGAAATCTGGGATTTTGGTGGTCACATGGAATACCAGAGTGTAAGTCATTACTTTTTTGAAAAACACTCTTTGTTTCTTTTGGCTGTGGACGTGTCAGAATATGATATAACTGATGAATCGTATGATGAAAATGCTGGAAAATGGATTGACGAGTTAAAGAGCATTGTTCGAAGGCCTGTTATAATGGTTGCTGCAACAAAATCTGACCGTGTGGAAGACGATAGCGTTGTAAACGACAGGTGTAAACACATGTTAGAAAAAATTAACAAACAGGAACAACTGGATATGGATTCCATAAAATCGGATTTAAAGAAATTGGATGAAAACGACAACTCCAACACCTGTAGAAAGGAAAGGCTTAACTCATTAACAGCAGAAAGGCCAGTTCTCCCTAAAGAAATTGTTTTCACTTCAGATGAGCAAGAAGTATCTGCTAATGGAGAGACTCGTATAGTTGTTACATCTGCAGGAGAAAGGTTCAAAATCGAATCGCTGAAGGTCAACAACTTAAGCCAGGAACTTGTCCAAACTGGAAATAACACAGATTTGTTCCCGCATCTGCAAACCACTCTTCCACTTTTATGGGTTGAAATTGAAAAGTTATTACCTACCTTGAGAAAGAAAATTAACTTGACCAATTACCTAACATATGATGAACTTGTAAACTGGTTATGTCAAAATCTTGAAAAATTCAATGAAGCTGTGGATAAAAAAGAGACTTTGGATGCTGTCCTTCTTTACCTGGTTAAACTAGGTAAGATTTTACATTTTAATCATGTGGAACATCTCAGAGATTTTATCTTTCCGGATCCCCAGAGGCTTATCATGTTGGTTAAAGAGGTCGTCCACCACGATTTGGAATCTCACCTGCAGTTCAGAGAAGAATTCAAATGTTGTGACATGGTGGATACAGATTTTTTTGACGAAAAGCATGATTTGATTGACAAAGGTCTGCTTTCAGAGTCTCTTTTGCGATGCATTTGGTTTGATACTGTTCCTGATGTTAACGACGTTAAGAAGCTTGTTGCCTTACTTTTTCATTTTGATGTTGGTTATAAAGTCACAGAGAAAGAAGTTACTTTTGAAGGAAAAGTAGATGACAAGAACTACATACTCATCCCAGCACTTATGTCTCCAACTCCTCCTGCTCATATTAAAGATTTATGGCCAACAACTGCGACAAAAGATGAGATTGAAAGAAGTTGTGAATACAAATTTCTCAGTACTGCTCCTGTTGGTCTCTTTGAGCGGCAAATGGTACGTTCCCACCATTGTTCGGACTACAGAATTCACTGGAAAGACGGATTCTTTGGCATTAATTCAGAAGGGCAAGAAGAAGTAAAATTCCTCATCACCAAAACAAAAGACAAGATTGAATTAATTGCAAGGACAAGTGGCCAAATAAACACCTTATGGAAAGTTGTTCTTAGTCTTCACCAGATTTTTGCAGATATGGTGCAAGAATTGTGGCCTGAACTCCGCTATGGGATTTATAATAAATGCCCTGAATGTAATAAGTGTCATTACAGGATGGACTTTGAGCAACTTTTGAAAGCGCATGACAGCCACAGAAATCTACCTCGTTGTAAAAACACTGGTCAAACTATTCATGTTAAAGTGGACAGCACATTAGTCATCCCACCTCCAGGTAATAGTATTGTATTTGTTAAAGTTTTGATGTTCACATAAACACTATTTTCTGTGTTTTCTAATATATTGTGCACAGATTTATCTATTCCAAGTGAGAAAGAACATTTTATTTTTAAGAGCAGCATACCTGATTTACAGCACAAGCCAATTTAACTGTGCCAGTTCACATTTGAAAATGACATGCCTATAAATAGACCTGTGGTCAATCCTGTAATATATTTCAATCATGCAGAGACCAAAAAACGTTTGAATTGTTGTTTTGAATATATTTAAAAATATTTTTTAACTTTGATTATTGCTGCAGTTTTTTAATTAGACTTACCATACTCACCAAGTATTTTAATTTTAAAAAGATGCAAAAAATAGAATAAAATATTGAATATTTATTTTGAATATTCTTCATATTTAACAGAGGTTGTTAAAGAGTTTCAGAAAAACAAAGGCACAAGTACAAGTACAGGTATATACATCTATTTGTATGTTAAGGTTACCTGTACATCATACGATAGATGCTTATTTTGGTAAAATTCTAACCACACATATATTTGGTAGTTCTGGTTTCACTCAGGAACTCTCATGAAAACATCATATTTCTCATCTTAAATGATCAAATAATAAAAATGTTAAGCTCTTTTTGACAGGTATTGTATTTGCTTAGATATAGAGCAGGCAAGTTTACTCATCTTGCCAATTGGTGGGAATGATAGAAGAAATATATATTAGTTGCAAATTATTGCACTAAATCTAAAATGTGAACATGTTGTTATTATTTGATAATTTGGGGTGAGAAATATCCTAATTGAAACCAGAACTGTCAAATTATTGTGGCACAATGGTGGTGTTTTTAAAAAGTATCTTGTAGTAAATACAGTTTTAAAGGTGTTGCTTTTTTGTATTCTAATTAGCTTAATTATAATTAGCAATAATAACTGATTATTGCGCATACCAAATGTAAGAGATACAGTAACTAAAATTTTGAGCATGTGGTGAGAATTTTGCAAAAATAAGTATGCTGTGACTGTATATCATGTGACCATAATCAAAGTAGTCAATACAAGGGTCCAGTTCAAAACTCTTATAATGTATTTCCTTGAATAGATTTCACTATAGTAAGCCACCTTCCGTCATACAAAATTTGAATAAAGTTGCTCTCAGAATAAGTACATAACACTCCAGGCCGTGAAGTATGAAAAATATTACACCCTTTCAAATAAGGAAAAAAAGAGAATTTCTGTACAAAATAAGTTGAAAGAAAGCAGTATTGTTTGTGTTCAATATATCTCTGCCAACACACGATGAGAATTACATTTTAAAAGAAAAGAAAAATTGGTTTCCTAGCAACTCACAAGAACCTTGGAAATACAGGAAACTAATGCACAAAGGGGGAAACCTTTAGTTGTGGTATTGTTCAAGCATTCAAAATAATAATAGACCTCTTTCATAATGGCAACCAATTTGAATATTCCTTTATGTGTGTCTTAATTAGCCATTTAATAGGACCTTGTTTGTGTGTCAGCAATTCAAAATAATTTTGCTTCCTAACAAGGTTATATGCACATCAAAGAATATTTAAAATGGCAGCCATTATAAAAGAGGTCTATGATTTTATGGGCGAAATAACCAGATAATTTACTTTTTAAACGTGATGTGCTGCGTAGGGAATCAGGGTTCGAATTAGCGCTCCAAAACAGCTTCTTTCTTTAGTGTCACAATGTAGCGTAACATCTCCTAGCGTTGTGTAGCGTCTTACAACGTTGGGTAACGTCTTACAACGTAGCGTAACGCCTTCTAACGTAACGTCTTACAACGTAGCGTAACGTCTTACAACTTTACGTAGGGTCTTACAACTTTACGTAGCGTCGTACAACGTTGCATAGCGTCTTACAACTTTACGTAGCGTCGTACAACTTTACGTAGCGTCGTACAACGTTGTGTAGCGTCTTACAACTTACCTGTAGCTTAACGTTTTACAACGTAGCATAACCTCTTAAAAGTAGCATAACGCCTTAAAACGTAGCGTAATGTCTTACAACGTTGCGTAACGTTGTAAGACATTACGCTACGTCTTACAACGTAGCGTAACGTCTTACAACGTAGCGTAATGTCTTACAACGTAGCGTGACGTCTTACAACGTAACCTAACGTGTTACAACGTAGCGTAACGCATTAACTCTTTCCCTACGGGCGCAGTTAAAATGGGTCGTTGATGACCCGCAAAGTCGTCAATCGAAAAACACGGCACACGGTAACGCAAGATTAAAAATTGAAATTCGACAAGCGCCAGGAACATGAAATCCACGCACACGCCAAGTTTGATTTGATTTCATAAACAAGTCTGCGATTGGTGGCATTTTGAGTTTTCAAGATGCTATGCGGGCGTGCAAGATGGCCTTTTCTGGAAAAATGTAAATTTTTCAACCTGATTTATGATAATTAATGCTAATTTATATTAACATAATGTGTTTTGTTCGGGAAATTTAAAAGAACAAGTAAAAGCCGGTTTATTGGGCTTCCAGAAAATGTATAGCTTTCGCAACAGTTATGGTTATTTCAAGAGATATCAATAGAACAACGTGGTCGTTCAATTTTTGATGTTTTTCAGCCGTACGGAAAGAGTTAAAACGTAGCGTAACGTCTTACAACGTAGCGTAACGCATTAAAACGTAGCGTAACGTCTTACAACGTAGCGTAATGTCTTACAATATAGCGTAACGTCTTACAACGTAGCGTAATGTCTTACAACGTAGCGTAACGTCTTATAACGTAACCTAACGTGTTACAACGTAGCGTAACGCATTAAAACGTAGCGTAACGTCTTCCCAGGTAGAATAACGTCTTACAACATAGCGTAACGCCTTAAAACGTATCGTAACGTCTTACAACGTAGCGTAATGTCTTACAACGTAGCGTAATGTCTTACAACGTAGCGTAACGCATTAAAACGTAGCCTAACGTCTTACAACGTAGCGTAACGTCTTCCCACGTAGCGTAATGTCTTACAACATAGCGTAACGCCTTAAAACGTATCGTAACGTCTTACAAGGTAGCGTATAATGTCTTACAACGTAGCGTAACGTCTTACAACGTAGCCTAACGTCTTACAACGTAGCCTAACGTCTTACAACGTAGCGTAATGTCTTACAACGTAGCGTAACGCATTAAAACGTAGCGTAACGTCTTACAACGTAGCGTAATGTCTTACAATATAGCGTAACGTCTTACAACGTAGCGTAAAGTCTTACAATGTAGCGTAATGTCTTACAACGTAGCGTAACGTCTTACAACGTAGCATAATGTCTTACAACGTAGCGTAATGTTTTACAACGTAGCGTAACGTCTTACAACGTAGTGTAACATCTTACAACGTAGCGTAACGTCTTACAACGTAGTGTAACATCATTAAGTCCTATAATTGACGTTTACATCACTTGCGTCGCATCCACGGTGAACTTGGTTACTTAAAATCAGCTTCGCAATTCTCAGAAAAATCACTTCGCAGATTTTGGAAAATTTTAAAATCGCTTCGCAATTTACGATTTGCTAATTCGGACCTTGGCAATGTAGAAATACAATTGAATACTTTGAAAGGTTGGTGTACTGCCAGAATAGTGTGTAAGAGGTGTAACGTTTTGAGCAAAGGTCCATCATCAGAGAGTGAACTTTAGGATTTCATAACCTGCATGGTCATTAATATGGTCATTATAGAAAACCAGTGTTTTGATTAAATAAAATATTGCTTTAACAGTCCGAGTTTTTTGTGATTTTCCTTATAGCTGTATCAAGTCAAGATGTAGGATGTCATCTGTTGAACGTAGCAGTTCTTGATGGAAAAAAACAATCAGGTAAAATATTATAAAACAATGGACTAATATTTTGGTTCAAAGCTTTTTTGTGATTAGGATTTTAGTTTACAGTATTTATATACGTGTAAATAAAAACAAGACAAACAGGTTCTATACCTAAATATTATAGCACATGCAAAATTTAACTAATAACAATTAAAGTAACACAACATAAAATAAAATAAAATTTTAAGCGTTAATAGACTGAAACTACACAAACAATTTGGACTTTATTGAGTCCGATTGAGTGTTTAGTTTTGGCTTAAGTTCCCTAATGAACAAACAACATCTCATGCAGTAAACAATCGAACTTCCCCCGGCATTTCTTTAAGATGGTAAAGCAATTCTCAATTGTAGACGTGTCTTTTCCATGACTCTCCTTTACATGTTGTCCAATTGCCGATCGCTTGTGTTCGTCAATAAGTTGGTGAAGGTGTCGGAAGGTAGGTGTCGGAAGGTATTGCTGACATAGTTATATACATGTACCTATATTAACATGTTCAGCATTGGGTTTAACACAACCTGAACCCAAAGTAATTGGCGCAAGCTTTTTGATATTGCCTTGCTAATCTATTTTGTTTATTTAGTTTCTATGTTTTTCCTTTAGCAAAGACTTATAAATAAACTTTGTTTGCACAGCCAATATAAGATATAACTCTACTCTATCTTTACAAAGGCAATAATAGAGGTATTTACATGTAGATAGGAAGTTTAAGTTTTGACACAGTTGTGGTCATCATTAAATTATTAGCAAATGTTTGTTGAACTTTGATAATTTTACATTTAGGTTGTGTAGTCATGAGAAGGATAGTAGTTGTTTGGTGACTGACATTTTGACAGCCTCAGTGGTGGTCATCTTCATAGTCAAGGGTATTACCATATAGTACAGTAGATGTTTGTTGAAGTTGATGATCTAGATTGTTGTAGTTTTAAGAAATACTGTTGTTGGTAGAGACTGACATTTTGACAGCCTCAGTGGTGATCATCTTCATAGTCAAGGGTATTACCATATAGTACAGTTAGTAGATGTTTGAAGTTGATGATCTAGATTGGTTTAGTTTTAAGAAAGATTGTTGTTGGTGGTGACTGATGTTTTGACGGCCTCAGTATTGATAATCTTTAGAATCAAGAGTATTTAAATTAATATAAATATGTTGTGCTGCGTTGGTGGTGTAGAAATACAAATTAAATACTCTGAAAGGTTGGTGTATACTGCTGAAATAGTGTGTAAGAGGAGGTCTAACATTTTGAGTGAAGGCTCTTTGTTTGAAACATTAGACCTCCTACACATTATTTCAGCAGTACACCAATCTTTCAGTTTGATTTGTATTTAAATTAATAGATATTTATACAAGTTGATCATCTAGGTTTGCATACATGCATACAGTACCGTGTACTGTAGTCGCGATGGTTGTGATAACTGGTTGTGGTAACTGACACTTTCACATGATGAAAAACATACCTGTACCTGTATATAAAAACAAGGTACTGTAGACTAGCTAAACTGCAGTGCTGCTTCAATAAACATCAGTCACCTTCAAAGAGAGTTTCTCTCAAGACTTTATTTAACCCCTTTATTTCACACATGAAGTCTCCCTTGGAATAAGAAATTAATTTGTATTGATTTGATTACCAAAAAATATTCGCTATTATTTTTCTTGGATAATATAGGAATTGCAGAATTGAATGTTCCTCCAGAAATTAGTGTGGTAATTCCAGAACTGCAAGATGTCAAAACACTGTTGAAATCCTGTGAACAGTACTCCACTGATGTTTTGTTGTTGGTAGCAGATGAGGAAGCGTTCCTTAGTTGCTTTGCCTTCTTCCATAATGCTTCCTGCATGGGTTACATGTACAACAAAGAACTTGGATATCTGTATTTTAGGGAAATTGTTGATGATGCAGAGAAGATAGTACTCTCTTTGGTAAGATGCGATTGTGAATCCGCCGATGTTGGTTCTGCACAAAATGTAGTAAGAACTGCTGTTGATGTCTTGAAACCTAAAGTTGTCTTCTCTGTTGGGAGTTGTGCTGGGCTGCAGAAAGACAAAGCAAAACTCGGTGATGTGGTAATATCAAGAAAACTTGTGATCTGTGGAAATAAGAAAACCGTCAATGATGAATCAGAATGGGATTATAGCAGAGTGGATGTATCCAGGAATATTGGGCCTCTTATCAGGGGTGCAGCTTATGGTTGGCAACCACCTTTGCTTGACCAAAAAGCACATGACGTGAAGGTCCATTGTGAAAGCGAAATTGTGACTGGTGTAGACTTGAAGAATTCTCCTAAAGAATGCAAAGACTTTCTTCATCGGTTTCCTGAAGCCATCGCTATTGATCCGCAAGGCCAAGGTCAGAATTTGAAAACTTTGTTAAAACAAACCTTTTAGTTTTAGGAGAATATCCATAATCCCACATTCACTACAGGAATGTATATATATTAAAGTGATTTGCAGCTTGGTTATTTAATATGATAAATTGTTTGCTATACTCAAGCTTTTAAGGTTGCGGGTTCGATTCCCGTCTGGGGCTCAGAAACATTTTCTGAGTTTGCGTTAAAAGCTTGAGTAGCAAACAATTTATCATATTAAATATGGTAACCAAGCTGCAAATCAATTTAATATATTCTGATATTAAGATATACAGACATATCGAGACTGCTGAATTAGCAGTACGTATGTCACACGTACAAACTAGTACACAACGTAGCCTTCGTTCTGCCATCTGAGTTCTGGTAGCTCAATGGTTAGAGCGTCTAACCGGAGATCATGAAGGTTGCGGGTTCGATTCGCGTCTGGGCTCAGAAACATTTTCTGAGTTTGCGTTAAAAGCTTGAGTAGCAAACAATATATCATAAGGAATGTATATTTTAACTTGCAAATCATGCAACATGAAGTTTTTCCAGCTGGAAAGGCCTTCCATTCATGTTCCATATTTGCAACTAGTCCTGATTGGATTTTAAAAATATTCCTTCTACTGTATAGCACTTGATATTTTACTCAACATGCAATCATAATCAAGTGTAAATGCCAAATTTTGAATTTCAATAACGGTAAATAGCGTTGGAAAATACTAATGTAGTAATGTAGAACCTTTCTTTTTTTCAGCAAGGATTATAATACATGTATCTCTTTTAAAACCAAACACTTTTTTTTATCTTCAGGAGTTTATCTAGCAGCATTTGATAGGGGATTAGAATGGGTTATTATCAAAGGAATATCTCATTATGCGGATGATAGCGAACATGAAACAAAAGAGTGGCGACGTTTTTCCAGTTTGATGGCAGCGTCTGTTGTCAATAACATTTTGAAGGAGCCTGTTGTTTTGAAGGATTGGCCTCACTGTGAAGGACCAACCCAATCACATTCAGGTAAAATAATATCGTAAGATTCACATCCCTAATACTTCAAATCACCATTGTATTCCTCAGTTAATAAGAAGTATAATAGAGAATTTAAACATTTCTCTATTACATTATATTTCTATATTGTTGGTGTGAACTGTGGCATTATGTATAGTACATGTTAATTTAGTTTTGGGTAAGGGATGGGAGGAGGGATGGAAGGAGCCGGGAGAAGGAGGGAGAAGGAAGGAGAAGTAAGGAGAAGTATGGATAGAAGTAGATAAGGTGTATGGTTGAGACGTTTTCATGATTTGTTTTGAAAGAACTGAAAGTAAAAGAATAAAAAAGGATCTTAAAGAAATAACGACATCTCCGAATAATATTGTCTATTTACTTGTATTTTAGAACGTTGGAGATCGTCATGTCACTATTTCAGTTCAAGTTTGTTCTTATTATTCCTGGTGATTGCAGTTTTAGTTCAACTATTCTTCTACTATTGCATAATGGAGTGAGGAAATCAACCAAACAAGCAATACAAGGTACAGTACTAGATCTCAATTGCTTTAACTTTCTTATTGCTTTATTAACAAAGACATATGACTCCGTTGGCTACTTAATTACTTTTCTCGTAGTCACATTGGTGTATTATCATCGCCTTGCCTTTACAACTATTGGTATTGTAGCTTTAGGTATGTATGTAAGTTATACTCAAATGTTTTCAAGTCATTCACATTGTGTATTATCATAGCCTTGTCTTTATATTATAGTCTTGGTGATTGTAGCTTTAGGTATGTAAGGTATTCTGAACTGTGTTAACATTCTTATTGCTTTGAGATGAATACATGCATAATTTACTTTTCCTTTAGAAATTTACAATATACAGAGATTCACATTGGTGTATATTATCATGGCCTTATCTTTATTGGTCTTGGTGATTGTAGCTTTAGGTATGTAAGTTATTCTGAACTGTGTTAACATTCTTATTGCTTTGAGATGAATACATAACTTACTTTCCTTTAGAAATTTACAATGCACAGAGATTCACATTGGTGTATAATCATGGCCTTATCTTTATTGGTCTTGGTGGTTGTAGCTTTAGGTATGTAAGTTATTCTGAACTGTGTTAACATTCTTATTGCTTTGAGATGAATACATAACTTACTTTCCTTTAGAAATTTACAATGTACAGAGATTCACATTGGTGTATAATCATGGCCATGCCTTTATTGGTCTTGGTGATTGTATCTTTTGGTATGTAAGTTATTCTGAACTGTGTTAACATTCTTATTGCTTTGAGATGAATACATAACTTACTTTCCTTTAGAAATTTACAATGCACAGAGATTCACATTGGTGTATAATCATAGCCTTGTCTTTATATTAGTCTTGGTGGTTTTCGCTTTAGGTATGTAAGGTATTCTGAACTGTTTTAACTTTCTTATTGCTTTAGTTTGAGATGAATACATAATTTACTTTTCCTTTAGAAATTTACAATGTACAGAGATTCACATTGGTGTATAATCATAGCCTTGTCTTTATATTAGTCTTGGTGGTTGTAGCTTTAGGTATGTAAGGTATTCTGAACTGTTTTAACTTTCTTATTGCTTTAGTTTGAGATGAATACATAATTTACTTTTCCTTTAGAAATTTACAATGTACAGAGATTCACATTGGTGTATAATCATGGCCTTGTCTTTATATTAGTCTTGGTGATTGTAGCTTTAGGTATGTAAGTTATTCTGAACTGTGTTTAACTGTCTTATTGCTTTGAGATGAATACATAATTTCCTTTTCCTTTAGAAATTTACAATGTACAGAGATTCACATTGGTGTATAATCATGGCCTTATCTTTTTGGTCTTGGTGATTGTAGCTTTAGGTATGTAAGTTATTCTGAACTGTGTTAACATTCTTATTGCTTTGAGATGAATACATAATTTACTTTTCCTTTAGAAATTTACAATGTACAGAGATTCACATTGGTGTATATTATCATGGACTTATCTTTATTGCTCTTGGTGATTGTAGCTTTAGATATGTAAGTTATTCTGAACTGTGTTAACTTTCTTATTGCTTTGAGATGAATACATAATTTACTTTTCCTTTAGAAATTTACAATGCACAGAGATTCACATTGGTGTATTATCATAGCCTTGTCTTTATTGGTCTTGGTGATTGTAGCTTTAGGTATGTAAGGTATTCTGAACTGTGTTAACATTCTTATTGCTTTGAGATAAATACATAACTTACTTTCCCTTTAGAAATTTACAATGTACAGAGATTCGCATTGGTGTACAATCATGGCCTTATCTTTATTGGTCTTGGTGATTGTAACTTTAGATATGTAAGTTATTCTGAACTGTGTTAACTGTCTTATTGCTTTGAGATGAATACATAATTTACTTTTCCTTTAGAAATTTACAATGCACAGAGATTCCCATTGGTGTACATAATGTATTATCATGGCCTTGTCTTGGTGATTGCAGCTTTAGGTATGTAAGTTATTCTCAGTAAGGATTGGAGAATGAACGCGAGTGATTTATAGAATTTAGTATCCTAAACATCGTCCTGACCATATCAAATAGAAAGCCACGATGGCCAAAAATCCTAAAAGGTTTTTATGTCTATTCAGGTTTTTGGAACATGAAAATTAGATGCCGTATGACGTCACAATTCACAAAATGAGGAATATCTCTTGACAAATAACAAGTGGAATGTTTTGAAACTTTGCACATGTATGCCAATGATGAAAGTACACCACTGTGTGAAGTATGTTGTTGCCATGGAGACCCCTAAGAAGCAGGAGTCTTCCAACTATTAAAGAGTAAGATGATTTAGACCACTGGAATACAATATCTACTGTACGTGTGTGAGAATTTTCAAATCTATGCTGCACTGCAGCAAGCGTTGTTTGATACAGGAGAAATAAACAATTTGTGTTTTACAAATGGAAGAGATCTGACACCAAACGATCTTCATGGCAACACTATACTATGCTGCACTTTCATCATTGGCATACATGTGCAAAGTTTCAAAACATTCTGCTTGTTATTTGCAGAGATATTTCTCATTTTGTGAATTTTATTTTATCCATGTGAGAAAATGACGTCATACTAGGGCATATAATTTGCATGTTTCAAAACCTGAAGTGTCTCTGGAACGAGATGAGGTATTGAGAAACAGAGAAAGAAATTCTGTTTCATTTTCAAAACACATTTAGATAAAATCAAAATTGGATAGACAAATTTTTCATCTCAGTAACACTTTAAATCACAAGTGTTCAATCTCTAACTGTTTTAGAAAATGGTTGCAAGAAATGTAAACATATTGTTTGATTGGAATGCAACTTCAAGGCCTTCTGGCTGGAATGGAACACGCGACCCTGCGATGCTAGTGCAGTACTCTGACCACTGAGCTATGGAGGCCGTTGCCGAGAGCCTAGTCACAAGTTCTGTATATATAGAGGTGGTAATGCCGGGATAAGATTCTGGGTGTTGGAATGCAACACTTGATAAATCTTATCCCGGCATTACCACCACTATATTTATATATTATATACAGAATTGTGACCAGGCTCTTGGTAACTGCCTCCGTGGTCAGAACACTGCACTAGCATTTTTCGCAACTGGTCTCCGTTTGGTCTTAAAATGTATATATTCCAACACTCGAATTTTCCTTCACCATAAATCCTTAGAACATGTAGTTTAATCGAGTGAAATGCCAAATATTACTTGTTACTGTATATATATATGTAAGAGATAAATGCGGAGAACGAGGGATGTATGCTATATACAGCCCCGAGGACACGTAGCATCCGAGGGCTGTATATCGCATACATCCCGACGTTTGTGAGATTTATCTGACTCATTTCATGATTGAGGAGGTTTTCCAAAAAAAGGTTTGTCTATTTTTTCCACCTTAGACAAAGATTTACCTAGTTTTTTCTTCATTTCTTATCTAATTAGTATTTGTTAATATGTACACTACTGTAGTGAATGTGGGAGAGCTCGGGGGAGACAGACGATACATGGGCCGATCTTAAAGCTTGTATCCTTCAGAAAAACGATTCCTGAAAGAAATTAGTCCTGGTCTTTGTGAACAGGAATCGAACCTGTAACCTTCTGATTTCCGGTGAGACGCTCTAACCATTGAGCCACCGAGACTCAGATGGAGAGCGAGGTTTACAATGATGTACTGGTTTGATTGATATACAGTATGTACTGCCTATGCTACAGTCACTACATGTATACATCGGTAATATTTGGATGTGTTAATATGTACACTGCTGTAGTGAATGTGGGAGAGCTCGGGGGAGACAGACGATACATGGGCCGATCTTAAAGCTTGTATCCTTCAGAAAAAACCGATTCCTGAAAGAAATGAGTCCTGGTCTTTGTGAACAGGAATCGAACCTGTAACCTTCTGATTTCCGGTGAGACGCTCTTAACCATTGAGCCACCGAGAGTCACCTCGAGCGAGGGTTACAATGTACTGGTTCGATTGATTATATGTACTATCTATGCGGCAGTCACTATATATCGGTAATGTTTGGATGTGTTAATATGTACACTGTCCGGGACTCAGAATCATTTTTCTGAAGGATACGAGCTTGACGATCGCCCATGTATCGTCTACTTAGTATTCATTTATTCAATCATGAAATAAATATATATATACAGTACACTGATGTGGCGAATGTGGGAGCTTGGGGTAGACAGACAATTCATGGACAGTCATCAAGGTCAAATCCTCAGCCCTTCATTGTAACCTTCACTCTCCATCTCAATGGTTAGAGCATCGCACGGGCAATCAGAAGATTACATGTTTAACTGCTGTCTGGGAGTCAGAAATATTTTCTGAGGATTTGAGCTTGATGATCATCCATGTATTAATATGAAATATGAATACATGACTTTGTCACCCACTAATTATTTTACCATCAACTGTATGTGACTCCCATCACATCATCTATGAATTAGATCCCAAAAATAATCTTTCTTTGATAATCTTCAAAGTTCTGTGACAAAATATCAGTGCTCGAAATAACGGGGGGGGGGGAGGGGGGTCTGGCAGTCTGCGGTTATGATCACCAGAAATCAGTCATGACTGGTCAGCATGACAGATCAAATTATTTCTAGCAGTGAACTCATTTTCTTTTACCTTATAAACATTGTTTATATTGTGTTAATATATACACTGCTGTGGTGAATGTGGAAGAGCTTGGAGTAGACAGACGATACATGGATGATCGTAATGCTTGGTGTGTTAATATATACACTGCTGTAGTGAATGTGGAAGAGCTTGGAGTAGACAGACGATACATGGACGATCGTAATGCTTGGTGTGTTAATATATACACTACTGTAGTGAATGTGGGAGAGCTTGGAGTAGACAGACGATATATGGATGATCGTAATGCTTGGTGTGTTAATATATACACTGCTGTGGTGAATGTGGAAGAGCTTGGAGTAGACAGATGATACATGGATGATCATAATGCTTGGTGTGTTAATATATACACTACTGTAGTGAATGTGGGAGAACTTGGAGTAGACAGATGATACATGGATGATCATAATGCTTGATGTGTTAATATATACACTACTGTAGTGAATGAGGGAGAGCTTGGAGTAGACAGATGATACATGGATGATCATAATGCTTGGTGTGTTAATATATACACTACTGTAGTGAATGTGGTAGAACTTGGAGTAGACAGACGATACATGGATGATCGTAATGCTTGGTGTGTTAATATACACACTGCTGTAGTGAATGTGGGAGAGCTTGGAGTAGACAGATGATACATGGATGATCATAATGCTTGATGTGTTAATATATACACTACTGTAGTGAATGTGGGAGAGCTTGGAGTAGACAGATGATACATGGATGATCGTAATGCTTGGTGTGTTAATATATACACTACTGTAGTGAATGAGGGAGAGCTTGGAGTAGACAGACGATACATGGATGATCATAATGCTTGGTGTGTTAATATATACACTACTGTAGTGAATGTGGGAGAGCTTGGAGTAGACAGATGATACATGGATGATCGTAATGCTTGGTGTGTTAATATATACACTGCTGTAGTGAATGTGGGAGAACTTGGAGTAGACAGACGATATATGGACGATCATAATACTTGGTGTGTTAATATATACACTACTGTAGTGAATGTGGGAGAGCTTGGAGTAGACAGATGATACATGGATGATCATAATGCTTGGTGTGTTAATATATACACTACTGTAGTGAATGTGGTAGAACTTGGAGTAGACAGACGATATATGGACGATCGTAATGCTTGGTGTGTTAATATATACACTACTGTAGTGAATGTGGTAGAACTTGGAGTAGACAGACGATATATGGATGATCATAATACTTGGTGTGTTAATATATACACTACTGTAGTGAATGAGGGAGAGCTTGGAGTAGACAGATGATACATGGATGATCATAATGCTTGGTGTGTTAATATATACACTACTGTAGTGAATGTGGATGATCATAATGCTTGGTGTGTTAATATATACACTACTGTAGTGAATGTGGGAGAGCTTGGAGTAGACAGACGATACATGGATGATCATAATGCTTGGTGTGTTAATATATACACTACTGTAGTGAATGAGGGAGAGCTCGGAGTAGACAGACCATACATGGATGATCAAAATGCTTGGTGTGTTAATATATACACTGCTGTAGTGAATGTGGGAGAGCTTGGGTAGAGTTAATATACTACTGTAGTGAATGTGAAGAGCTTGGAGTAGACAGACGATACACGATGGATGATCATAATGCTTGGTGTGTTAATATATACACTACTGTAGTGAATGTGGTAGAACTTGGAGTAGACAGACGATATATGGACGATCATAATACTTGGTGTGTTAATATATACACTACTGTAGTGAATGTGGGAGAGCTTGAAGTAGACAGACGATACATGGATGATCATAATGCTTGGTGTGTTAATATATACACTACTGTAGTGAATGTGAGAGAGTTTGGAGTAGACAGACGATACATGGATGATCATAATGCTTGGTGTGTTAATATATACACTACTGTAGTGAATGTGGGAGAGCTTGAAGTAGACAGACGATACATGGATGATCATAATGCTTGGTGTGTTAATATATACACTACTGTAGTGAATGTGAGAGAGTTTGGAGTAGACAGACGATACATGGATGATCATAATGCTTGGTGTGTTAATATATACACTACTGTAGTGAATGTGAGAGAGTTTGGAGTAGACAGACGATACATGGATGATCATAATGCTTGGTGTGTTAATATATACACTGCTGTAGTGAATGTGAGAGAGCTTGGAGTAGACAGATGATACATGGATGATCATAATGCTTGGTGTGTTAATATATACACTACTGTAGTGAATGTGGTAGAACTTGGAGTAGACAGACGATATATGGACGATCATAATACTTGGTGTGTTAATATATACACTACTGTAGTGAATGAGGGAGAGCTTGGAGTAGACAGATGATACATGGATGATCATAATGCTTGGTGTGTTAATATATACACTACTGTAGTGAATGTGGGAGAGCTTGGAGTAGACAGACGATACATGGATGATCATAATGCTTGATGTGTTAATATATACATTGCTGTAGTGAATGAGGGAGAGCTTGGAGTAGACAGATGATACATGGATGATCATAATGCTTGATGTGTTAATGTATACACTGCTGTAGTGAATGTGGGAGAGCTTGGAGTAGACAGATGATACATAGATGATCATAATGCTTGGTGTGTTAATATATACACTACTGTGGTGAATGAGGGAGAGCTCGGAGTAGACAGACCATACATGGATGATCAAAATGCTTGGTGTGTTAATATATACACTACTGTAGTGAATGAGAGAGAGCTTGAAGTAGACAGATGATACATGGATGATCATAATGCTTGGTGTGTTAATATATACACTGCTGTAGTGAATGTGGTAGAACTTGGAGTAGACAGACGATATATGGACGATCATAATACTTGGTGTGTTAATATATACACTACTGTAGTGAATGAGGGAGAGCTTGGAGTAGACAGATGATACATGGATGATCATAATGCTTGGTGTGTTAATATATACACTGCTGTAGTGAATGTGGGAGAGCTTGGAGTAGACAGACGATATATGGACGATCATAATGCTTGGTGTGTTAATATATACACTACTGTAGTGAATGAGGGAGAGCTTGGAGTAGACAGATGATACATGGATGATCATAATGCTTGGTGTGTTAATATATACACTACTGTAGTGAATGTGGGAGAGCTTGGAGTAGACAGACGATATATGGACGATCATAATGCTTGGTGTGTTAATATATACACTGCTGTAGTGAATGTGGGAGAGCTTGGAGTAGACAGATGATACATGGATGATCATAATGCTTGGTGTGTTAATATATACACTGCTGTAGTGAATATGGGAGAGCTTGGAGTAGACAGACGATACATGGATGATCATAATGCTTGGTGTGTTAATATATACACTACTGTAGTGAATGTGGTAGAACTTGGAGTAGACAGACGATATATGGACGATCATAATACTTGGTGTGTTAATATATACACTACTGTAGTGAATGAGGGAGAGCTTGGAGTAGACAGATGATACATGGATGATCATAATGCTTGGTGTGTTAATATATACACTGCTGTAGTGAATGTGGGAGAGCTTGGAGTAGACAGATGATACATGGATGATCATAATGCTTGGTGTGTTAATATATACACTACTGTAGTGAATGTGGGAGAGCTTGGAGTAGACAGACGATACATGGATGATCATAATGCTTGATGTGTTAATATATACACTGCTGTAGTGAATGTGGGAGAACTTGGAGTAGACAGATGATACATGGATGATCATAATGCTTGGTGTGTTAATATATACACTACTGTAGTGAATGTGGGAGAGCTTGGAGTAGACAGACGATACATGGATGATCGTAATGCTTGGTGTGTTAATATATACACTACTGTAGTGAATGTGGGAGAGCTTGGAGTAGACAGATGATACATGGACGATCATAATGCTTGGTGTGTTAATATATACACTACTGTAGTGAATGTGGGAGAGCTTGGAGTAGACAGACGATACATGGATGATCGTAATGCTTGGTGTGTTAATATATACACTGCTGTGGTGAATGTGAGAGAGCTTGGAGTAGACAGATGATACATGGATGATCATAATGCTTGGTGTGTTAATATATACACTACTGTAGTGAATGAGGGAGAGCTTGGAGTAGACAGACGATACATGGATGATCGTAATGCTTGGTGTGTTAATATATACACTGCTGTAGTGAATGTGAGAGAGCTTGGAGTAGACAGATGATACATGGATGATCATAATGCTTGGTGTGTTAATATATACACTGCTGTAGTGAATGTGAGAGAACTTGGAGTAGACAGACGATACATGGATGATCGTAATGCTTGGTGTGTTAATATATACACTGCTGTAGTGAATGAGGGAGAGCTTGGAGTAGACAGACGATACATGGATGATCATAATGCTTGATGTGTTAATATATACACTACTGTAGTGAATGTGGGAGAGCTTGGAGTAGACAGATGATACATGGATGATCAAAATGCTTGGTGTGTTAATATATACACTGCTGTAGTGAATGTGGGAGAGCTTGGAGTAGACAGACGATACATGGACGATCATAATGCTTGGTGTGTTAATATATACACTACTGTAGTGAATGTGGGAGAGCTTGGAGTAGATAGATGATACATGGATGATCGTAATGCTTGGTGTGTTAATATATACACTACTGTAGTGAATGTGAGAGAGCTTGGAGTAGACAGACGATACATGGATGATCATAATGCTTGATGTGTTAATATATACACTACTGTAGTGAATGTGGGAGAGCTTGGAGTAGACAGATGATACATGGATGATCAAAATGCTTGGTGTGTTAATATATACACTGCTGTAGTGAATGTGGGAGAGCTTGGAGTAGACAGACGATACATGGATGATCGTAATGCTTGGTGTGTTAATATATACACTGCTGTAGTGAATGTGGGAGAGCTTGGAGTAGACAGACGATACATGGACGATCATAATGCTTGGTGTGCTAATATATACACTACTGTAGTGAATGTGCGAGAGCTTGGAGTAGACAGACGATACATGGATGATCATAATGCTTGGTGTGTTAATATATACACTGCTGTAGTGAATGTGAGAGAGCTTGGAGTAGACAGACGATACATGGACGATCATAATGCTTGGTGTGTTAATATATACACTGCTGTAGTGAATGAGGGAGAGCTTGGAGTAGACAGACGATACATGGATGATCATAATGCTTGGTGTGTTAATATACACACTACTGTAGTGAATGTGGGAGAGCTTGGAGTAGACAGATGATACATGGACGATCATAATGCTTGGTGTGTTAATATATACACTGCTGTAGTGAATGAGGGAGAGCTTGGAGTAGACAGACGATACATGGATGATCATAATGCTTGGTGTGTTAATATATACACTACTGTAGTGAATGTGGGAGAGCTTGGAGTAGACAGACGATACATGGATGATCATAATTCTTGGTGTGTTAATATATACACTACTGTAGTGAATGTGGGAGAGCTTGGAGTAGACAGACGATACATGGATGATCATAATGCTTGGTGTGTTAATATACACACTACTGTAGTGAATGTGGGAGAGCTTGGAGTAGACAGATGATACATGGATGATCATAATGCTTGGTGTGTTAATATATACACTGCTGTAGTGAATGTGGGAGAGCTTGGAGTAGACAGACGATACATGGATGATCATAATGCTTGGTGTGTTAATATATACACTGCTGTAGTGAATGTGGGAGAGCTTGGAGTAGACAGATGATACATGGACGATCATAATGCTTGGTGTGTTAATATATACACTGCTGTAGTGAATGTGAGAGAGCTTGGAGTAGACAGACGATACATGGACGATCGTAATGCTTGGTGTGTTAATATATACACTACTGTAGTGAATGTGGGAGAGCTTGGAGTAGACAGACGATACATGGATGATCATAATGCTTGGTGTGTTAATATATACACTGCTGTAGTGAATGTGGGAGAGCTTAGAGTAGACAGATGATACATGGATGATCGTAATGCTTGGTGTGTTAATATATACACTACTGTAGTGAATGTGGGAGAGCTTGGAGTAGACAGATGATACATAGATGATCATAATGCTTGGTGTGTTAATATATACACTACTGTAGTGAATGTGGGAGAGCTCGGAGTAGACAGACGATACATGGATGATCGTAATGCTTGGTGTGTTAATATATACACTACTGTAGTGAATGTGGGAGAGCTTGGAGTAGACAGACGATACATGGATGATCATAATGCTTGGTGTGTTAATATATACACTGCTGTAGTGAATGTGGGAGAGCTTGGAGTAGACAGACGATACATGGATGATCATAATGCTTGGTGTGTTAATATATACACTACTGTAGTGAATGTGGGAGAGCTTGGAGTAGACAGATGATACATGGATGATCGTAATGCTTGCTGTGTTAATATATACACTACTGTAGGGAATGTGGGAGAGCTTGGAGTAGACAGATGATACATGGACGATCGTAATGCTTGGTGTGTTAATATATACACTACTGTAGTGAATGTGGGAGAGCTTGGAGTAGACAGATGATACATGGATGATCGTAATGCTTGGTGTGTTAATATATACACTACTGTAGTGAATGTGGGAGAGCTTGGAGTAGACAGACGATACATGGATGATCATAATGCTTGGTGTGTTAATATATACACTACTGTAGTGAATGAGGGAGAGCTCGGAGTAGACAGACGATACATGGATGATCATAATGCTTGGTGTGTTAATATATACACTACTGTAGTGAATGAGGGAGAGCTTGGAGTAGACAGATGATACATGGATGATCATAATGCTTGATGTGTTAATATATACACTACTGTAGTGAATGTGGGAGAGCTCGGAGTAGACAGACGATACATGGATGATCGTAATGCTTGGTGTGTTAATATATACACTACTGTAGTGAATGTGGGAGAGCTTGGAGTAGACAGACGATACATGGATGATCATAATGCTTGGTGTGTTAATATATACACTGCTGTAGTGAATGAGGGAGAGCTTGGAGTAGACAGACGATACATGGACGATCGTCAAGCTCGTGTCCTCAGAAAAATGATCCGGGGCATGAATCGAACCTGTAACCTTCTGATTGCCGGTAAGACGCGCCAACCATTGAGCCATCAACATTCGCTCTCCATCTGAGTCTTGGTGACTCAATGGTTAGAGCGTCTCACTGGTAATCAGAAGGTTACAGGTTCGATTCCTGTCCGGGAATCCGGGACATTTTTCTGAGGATACGAGCTTGACAATCGTCCATGTATCGATTGTTTATATTATTATTAATTTATGCACTAAAGTCAGTAAATGACTTTAACAGGTGGCACGTTAAAAAGCTGCTTAGTTTTATTGGTTAAACAAAGAAATAAGAACTTTGAGGCCAAGTTGCTGCACCAGGGATGAAAGTTGCTGTCAAAATGGCGGCAGCAGAAGTGACAATCGAACATTCGTGGTCCTGTGTACTGATACAAAGTTATAGAAGGAAAGAAGATTTTTGTTTTTAATGCACAAAATAAAAGAAAAATTAGTTAACCATCCAAATTTTAGATCTGACCATCTGAAAGTAGCAAAAAAGTAGAGTGCTGTAATGACGATCGTCGATGTATCATTCACTACAGCAATGTGTATATTAACACACCCAAACATTACCGATATATAGTGACTGCCGCATAGGCAGTACATATATCAATCGAACCAGTACATCATTGTAACCTTCGCTCTCCATCTGAGTCTTGGTAGCTCAATGGTTAGAGCGTCTCACCGGCATTCAGAAGGTTACAGGTTCGATTCCTGTCTGGGATTCTGAGGACATGAGCTTGACGATCATCCATGTATCGTCAATATCATAACAATAAAGAAGTATAATAGAGAATTTAAACATTTCTCTCTTACATTATATTTCTATATTATTGGTGTGAGCTGTGGTATTATGGTACATGTTAATTAAGTTTTGGGTATAAGGGATGGAAGGAGGGATGGAAGGAGCTGGGAGAAGGAGGAAGAAGGAAGGAGAAGTATGGATAGAAGTAGATAAGGTGTATGGTTAAGACGTTTTCATGATTGGTTTTGAAAGAACTGAAAGTGAAAAAATAATAATGGATCTTAAAGAAATAACGACATCTCCGAATAATATTGTTTATTTACTTGTATTTTAGAACATTGGAGATCGTCATGTCACTATTTCAGTTCGAGTTTGTTCTTATTATTCCTGGTGATTGCAGTTTTAGTTCAACTATTCTTCTACTCTTACATAATGGAGTGAGGAATTCAACCAAACAAGCAATACAAGACAAGGTACTCTCAATTCTGTTAACTTATAGTTATTGCTTTATTAACAAAGACATGACTCCGTTGGCTACTTACTTTTCTCTTAGAGCGTTCAAGTGATTCACATTGGTGTACTATCGTCATATCGTGGCCACTTTTGGTATTGTAGCTTTAGGTATGTATGTAAGTTATACTCAACTGTTTTCGAGTCATTCACGTTGTGTATTATCATATAGCCTTGTCTTTATATTAGTCTTTGTGATTGTAGCTTTAGATGTGTAAGGTATTCTGAACTGTTTTAACTTTCTTATTGCTTTGAGATGAATACATAATTTTCTTTTCCTTTAGAAATTTACAATTACAATGTACAGAGAATACATTGGTGTATTATCATGGCCTTGTCTTTATTAGTCTTGGCGATTGCAGCTTTAGATATGTGAGTTGTTCTTAGTAAGGGTTGGAGAATGAACGTGTGTGATGTAGGGAATTTAATGTCCTGACCATCAGATAGAAAGCCACGATGACAAAAAGATTTCTATCTACTGTAATGTGAAGGAAGCTAAATCTCATAAATCACAAGTTTTCAATCTGAAATGCTGAAGCAAGTATATTTTGCATCTCAGTATTTTACATTGAGAGTGATGGCACAAGCGTTACTGAGAGTGATTGAACAAGAACCAGAATTCGACAAGTTTTGTGTTTAATGTCTGAAAGAGACGGCAGCATTTCACAACATGCTGCTACAGTCAGCTCATCACCATGTCGTTGGTCAAAACTTTTGCAAGAAAACGCCAGAGGGTGTATCAACAAGAACAGTTTTGGAATGACAACAGTTTAAATAACTTTCATAGTTTGTAGATTGATTACTGTAATGAGTCACATATAGTATAAACTGATAATATAAAAACATTTTTTGCTAACAAACTTTTTGATGACCCACCTTGCACCTCAACCTACTGTTGAAAAATCACGCCGCCCCCCTCAAAATCACCATAGGACCCCTCTAGATAGATTCTGAACCCTCCCTAAATATGGAATACTAAATAAGGAATACTAAATAAGGAATTAGTAATGACTTACTTTAGGAATACTAATCAATAACTAGGAGATATAAAGTACTGTAATTCTCAATGACAACGCTGATTTGTCAAGTGCGTTTGACCATTTTCTAATCAGCTTTCTGTTTAGTTTAATATGAATATGTTGGTGCTGCGGCTACTGTGAATTGTCAGCCATGCCAGTCTCTGCGAAAATTTCCCGAATAAATCAGGCATTGTTTTGGTTTGTGCCTGTTTAATCGGTGCATGCTTGTCCTTGTTCTCAAGGCTTCATACACAACAAGTATTATTGTACATCCGCGTTAATACTAACCCCTGCAGTGGCATTAACCCCAGAGACATATATGTGCGTTAAAGATCGCACTCATATTCTAATGACGAGGAAAGATTTGTTTCAACCTGACTATTGTGGGGAAATCGGATACTTGCATGCATGGCGGACAACGAAGGTGTGTTCGTATGAAAGTGATTGTAAGTTTAAGTACACCAGGGGTAAGTCATTACCAGTACAAACAGAGAGCACTCATGGGGCTGTGGCCAGCTTAGAATAAGAACCGCGCGCGAGGGGTGAGTCGTTGACGCCATGGTCAGCGTAAACAATAATACATTGCAGAACGAAGTAATAGCACAAAGCAAAACTCCTGGGAGGGAAGACCCCCACGACGGTCTATACGAACTCGCACACAAGGCATAACCGGGTAAAAACTAGGATATCAGGGGGGGAGTGAGCCGA
The DNA here is from genome assembly GCA_035772405.1 of Chrysogorgia sp. JL179-B06. NCBI lineage: Eukaryota > Metazoa > Cnidaria > Anthozoa > Scleralcyonacea > Chrysogorgiidae > Chrysogorgia > Chrysogorgia sp. JL179-B06. The sequence goes on along the minus strand of JAYKKM010000153.1, from coordinate 677,626 downwards.
AGAAAACCCTAGAACCCGGGGCCCATGAACCGATGAGACAACAACCAATCATACGAGGTAAGGAAAACAAGCGATCTATAACAGGAAAATATTTAACAGTTCGAAATTATAGTAAGGAGTGCGGAGTACATCCTACGCAAAACGTGCCAGGTGCGATGAATGGCGCGAGCACTTATAGATAAGCGGTAAAATGGCAGTGAGCACCAAGCAGTCAAACTATCCTGCAGAGAGCAACGGACATGCAATCAATGCAATCAATCAATTTAACCAGATATAAGTAAACAAGCGGGCTGCTTAGTATAGAGACGGCAATAAAGCAGCGTAAACGGCGCTTCGCAACAAACTGATAAGATGAATGTCGAGGGCACTTATGATAAGCGGCAAATTGACAGCGAGCACAAAGCAATGTACAAACAAACAAAGGTCTCCGTGAAATAACTATCCTGCAGAGAGCAACGGATAAGCAAAGCAACCAAGAAATTTAACTAGATATAGGTAAACAAGCTGGCTTAGAACAGACGGCAATAAAGCAGCGTAAACAGCGCTTCGCAACTGAAAGATGAATAGCGGAGGCACGTCTATCAAGGGCGCATTAAACTATTTCTATAGGTGCCGAGATAAGCGGTAAATTGACAGCGAGCACCAAGCAATTGTACGAACAAACCAAGTTCTCCGTGAAAGAACTATCCTGCAGAGAGCAACGGATAGCAAAGCAAGCAATGCAAGCAAGCAATAAATTTAACCAGATATACTGACAGACGGCAATAAAGCAGCGTAAACAGCGCTTCGCAATAAAACTGAGCAAGCACCAAGCAATGTATACGAACAAACCAAATTCTCCGTGAAAACAACTATCCTACAGAGAGCAACGGACATTAAGCAATGTAAGCATTAAATTTAATAATAATGTACCCGATATAGGTACAAGCTGGCTTAGTACAGACGGCAATAAAGCAGCGTAAATGGCGCTTCGCAACACAACTGATAAGAGCACACGGTTTACAACATAATACACCCTGAATGACCAGGTACAAACCACAAGACCGGCTGATGCGGGTCTAAATTGAAGAGGTTAAGTTGAAAACCATATGGGCTAAGATCGGCCAAGTGAACCACGACCAACGAACGAACGGGAATTTTCTCGACTCAAGGCAGGATTTCGCAATATATCTGCACCGAATAAGTTGTGAAAGGCTTTGCAGCAGCATCTAACGCTTGTAGGCTTGGACAGAAACCGTTTGAACACAGGAAACGGTGTATATCTTGGAGCAGCGAAGTCAACGAAGTATCGTGTACGATGAACAGCGCACGAATAAGCCCTTAAGTGGAGGACCGTCAGATGCCACGAGTTTTGCATTGACGTAAGGCATTCAATGCACACACCCTGAATACCTATAGGGTCCCAAGGGACCACAAGACCGGCAGCACACTTACTTTGCATAAATTAATTATTTTTATTGCATAAATCCCCATTAAAAAAGCCCGCGGTACATCAAAGAAAACCGACTCAATCATGAAATAAATATATAATACAGTACACTGATGTGGCGAATGTGGGAGCTTGGGGTAGACAGACAATTCATGGACAGTCATCAAGGTCAAATCCTCAGCCCTCATTGTAACCTTCACTCTCCATTGTCATGGTAGCTCAATGGTTAGAGCATCGCACGGGCAATCAGAAGATTACATGTTTTGACTGCTGTCTGGGAGTCAGAAATATTTTCTGAGGATTTGAGCTTGACGATCATCCATGTATTAATATGAATACATGACTTTGTCACCCACTAATTATTCCATGTATTACTATGAATACATGACTTTGTCACCCACTAATTATTTTACCATCAACTGTATGTGACTCCCATCAGATCATTTATGAATTAGATCCCAAAAATAATCTTTCTTTGATAATCTTCAAAGTTCTGTGACAAAATATCAGTGCTCGAAATAACGGGGGGGGGGGGTGGGGGTCTGGCAGTCTGCGGTTATGATCACCAGAAATCAGTCATGGCTGGTCAGCATGACAGGTCAAATTATTTCTAGCAGTGAACTCATTTTCTTTTACCTTATAAACATTGTTTATATTGTGTTAATAAATACATTGCTGTGGTGAATGTGGAAGAGCTTGGAGTAGACAGACGATACATGGATGATCATAATGCTTGTTGTGTTAATATATACACTACTGTAGTGAATGTGGGAGAGCTTGGAGTAGACAGACGATACATGGATGATCGTAATGCTTGGTGTGTTAATATATACACTGCTGTAGTGAATGTGGGAGAGCTTGGAGTAGACAGATGATACATGGATGATCGTAATGCTTGGTGTGTTAATATATACACTGCTGTAGTGAATGTGGGAGAGCTTGGAGTAGACAGACGATACATGGATGATCATAATGCTTGGTGTGTTAATATATACACTACTGTAGTGAATGTGGGAGAGCTTGGAGTAGACAGACGATACATGGACGATCGTCAAGCTCGTATCCTCAGAAAAATGATCCCGGGCATGAATCGAACCTGTAACCTTCTGATTGCCGGTAAGACGCCCCAACGATTGAGCCATCAACACTCGCTCTCCATCTGAGTCTCGGTGGCTCAATGGTTAGAGCGTCTGACTGGTACTCAGAAGGTTACAGGTTCGATTCCTGTCCGGGAATCCGGGACATTTTTCTGAGGATACGAGCTTGACAATCGTCCATGTATCGATTGTTTATATTATTATTAATTTATGCACTAAAGTCAGTAAATGGCTTTAACAGGTGGCACGTTAAAAAGCTGCTTAGTTTTATTGGTTAAACAAAGAAATAAGAACTTTGAGGCCAAGTTGCTGCACCAGGGAATGGAAGTTGCTGTCAAAATGGCGGCAGCAGAAGTGACAATCAAACATTCGTGGTCCTGTGTACTGATACAAAGTTATAGAAAGAAAGAAGATTTTTGTTTTTAATGCACAAAATAAAAGAACAATTAGTTAAACATCCAAATTTTAGATCTGACCATCTGAAAGTAGTAAAAAAGTAGAGTGCTGTAATGACGATCGTCCATGTATCATTCACTACAGCAATGTGTATATTAACACATCCAAACATTACCGATATATAGTGACTGCCAGTCTGCCACATAGGCAGTACATATATCAATTGAACCAGTACATCATTGTAACCTTCGCTCTCCATCTGAGTCTCGGTAGCTCAATGGTTAGAGCGTCTCACCCGCATTCAGAAGGTTACAGGTTCGATTCCTGTCTGGGATTCTGAGGATATGAGCTTGACGATCATCCATGTATCGTCAATATCGTAAGAATAAAGAAGTATAATAGAGAATTTAAACATTTCTCTCTTACATTATATTTCTATATTATTGGTGTAAACTAGCTGTGGTATTATATGGTACATGTTAATTAAGTTTTGGGTAAGGGATGGAAGGAGGGATGGAAGGAGCTGGGAGAAGGAGGAAGAAGGAAGGAGAAATATGGATAGAAGTATGGATAAGGTGTATGGTTAAGACGTTTTCATGATTTGTTTTGAAAGAACTTAAAGTGAAAGAATAATAATGGATCTTAAAGAAATAACGACATCTCCGAATAATATTGTCTATTTACTTGTCAGGGGCGGATCTAGGGTGTTGCAACTGTTGCACTTGCAACAGTCAGAATTTGCAGAGGAAATTGTAATTAAATTAGAAATTTAAATGCAATACCAATTCACAGTCACGGACTCACGTTTTTCAAAACTGCGTGGCCTCATTTGCGGCGCGAATCAGGATGTATCATACTTTAGTTACCAGACCCTTACCGGATCATTGGTGGCGCGCCCAAACCCGCGATTCCATAGCCTGAAATGCTTGTTCGCCCCAACCGCCCGCGCCCTTCTCGCCTAAAAAACGCCTGTGGACCCTCCAGCTTCGAGTCCAAGCCTGCACGCAGGCTAGGTTTTTACTCTAGCCATTCTAGCATCGCGCTAAAGGCGCGTCGACGATTGCCGACTGCAACAGTTGCGCTAAATATAGCATGTTGCATATATATTGAGTTCACTGGTTGCACGACGCGTTTTGTGTTGCAAACCAATCACAACACCGGATTTTGCAACAGTTTGCAACAGATGTCGCAATAGCAAGCAATCGCTATTAACTTTCCGATGATGTGATATGGTTTGCTACCAACGTTCGTCCATTTTCAGCCTTTGTTCAATCACAATGGCTTCCAACGTTTTACAACAACTGTTGAAGATGGATGTTATTGTACACCATTGCGAACAACTTCTCACAAGTAAATTTAACAAGAAGGACGTCGATTATCGTACTTATTACTTTTCGAAGTTGCAGTTTCGACACAGCCAGGAAATTGTCCGCCGGTCTTCAAATCACGACCCAGTATAAAGGACAAAAAGGTACAGACAATGTAAGCCTGCCGGCTCATGAATAATACATATTACGTTTAATTAATAATTAGTTTATATTGAATATGTTTTCATCTGTTCGTAATTTGTGGCTTGCCAGATTGGAGAATATATGTCTTTAATATAATAATATATTATTAATGTCAGAAATGAATGGTCTTTGTTTAATAGTCCAAAAGCAAGTTTTGTTTAGTAATAGACCTTACTACAGTTCGTTAAAATTACCTTTTCAGTTTGTATAAACTGATAGTTCTAGCAATAATTATTAATGTTGGGTGTATTGTTTACACGAGGCCAGCCAGACCTCAGACCGGCCTTGTGTGTTCACTATTCCATTGCTATAAATTAATACAAGTTGACCAGAATTGGGCCTAATGTGCTTACAGGTATATCAATCTCTTTAAACCACCTCTAGAACTGCGGGAGATGGCAATTGTCTGTCTAATGCCTGTTCTATTGCACTGTAGACCTCTTTCATAATGTCGGTCATTCTAAATATTCTTTTATACTGTATGTTACAGACACACGAACAAGGTCTTAAAGGCTAATTTAAATGAATATAAAATAATATTTAATTTGGGTGCCATTATGAAAGAGGTCTATGTCATATTTACCTGAATGCTCTCTATTATATATTCCTTACATCCATTTGGTTGAGCAGCAGCACAATAAAGGTGCATTTATAGGCAGGTCCTTGATTGATAGCAGCAATGTTTTTATTAACTAGCTCAATGACCAAGTATTAACCAGTCAAATTATAGCTGCATGTTATTATTATTATTATTATAATTATTTCATCACAAAGGAAATGCATTTGCTATGTATTTGTCAAATAATGCACTCAAACATTTGACAAAAGAAGATCCAATAAAGGGTATTTTTGCAGAAGCTCACAATAATGCTTCTGCCAATTTTCCTCATTTCTATGTCTCATGTCACTATCAAGTTCATTAAACTTCCTTAGATGCAGGGTTCGAGATTAGAATTTTTTGTTGGTATCCAAGTAGGATACTAGCATTCTAAACTTGGTATCCTAACTGGAAATTTGGTATCCTGATTTTTTTAGTATAAAAACATGCCTAAATTTCAATTATCAGATCATTCAGATGTCATGAACTTAGAACTGCACAATGCAAATACAAGTCATTAGTCAAGAGTCTTTCTTTTATTTTACAGCAATTTAATATTTACATAATATACATAATACATTGTGTATTAGATTTAGACTTTAAAATGATTCTGAACTTCCAGAGTTAAGTAGTTCCTTTCTTTGCCAGAGAGTGTGAAACTCGAAACATTACACGCATCTTTTCAACTCTTTTTCATGTAATATGTACTTGTATTGCTCTTTCGGCGGGATTTGTTCCTGGCGGAGCAGAACAAGCCTTGGCATTCGCAACACATTTACTATGTCCGTAATACTTTGGCCATGTTTGCGTAGAGATTTGATGTGAAAGTTTATAGTACAGCCTAATTTCGCAAATTTACTCAAACTATCAGCGTATTTACTGTTCATACAAACACTACAAAACATTTTATTGTTGATCAATTTTACCCACGGAAATGCTTTTTGCCAGACTGGATTGAACTTTCGTCTTTGTTGTGTTTTTTTCTTACTGGCTGTCGTTGACTCCACTGCCACAGTATCCGCTTCCACGGTGTTATCGACATCGATGTTCTAACCAAGTATTTTAATTTTTAACATATCTTTATATTTATTTATTCATGTCTGATGTCATAAATATTTCAGCGAATGTACGTCATTGATCCCGGATGTGAAATACTCGTCTCCAGACTTCGTGCGCCAAAGCGAGAATTCGCCAATCGTTTCGAAATTAAATGAAAATATCAAAATGAATATGTTATATTATATGACTTGTGTATTATATTCATGACTTAGTTAAGTTAGTTTATACTTAAGCCAGAGTTTTAGATATATTGTGGTAAATATTAGTGTTTAAGCACAAATTTCTTGGTATCCAAGTAGGATACCAAGGTTTCAACATCTGGTATCCAAAATTAAAAACTGGTATCGTCAGGATACTAGGATACCGCAAATCTCGAACCCTGCTTAGATGTGTGAAGTTGATTGTCCAGGTTGTTGTAGTCTTGAGAAGGAATGTTGTTGGCTATGCTATGTTTCTATTAAGCTACAGTATATATTGTTAATTTGTATTCAAATGAACATGTTCCTTACCACTATTTGGCTGCTGTACTAAGATGATTTTGAGCTGCTTTTTCTGCCCAACCACTTTTTGGCTGAGCAGCTGTCTCAAGATGATTTTGAATGCTTTCCCTCCTGATCACTACAGTGTATTTGACTGCTGTACTATATTAATGACTTTGAACTGGTTTTTTCTCCTAACTACTGTCTTAAGAAGATTTTGAACTGCTTTTGCTTACTGACCACTATTTGGCTGTTGTATATAACTGCTATTCTGCTGCTGTATCAAGATGATTTTCAATTAAATAACTTTCCTAACTGTCATTCTGCTGCTGTATCAAGATGATTTTGAACTACATGTAAATAACTTTCCTAAATACTGCATCCTCATGCTGCTGTATCATGATGATTTTAAATTAAATATCTTCCCTTGCTACTATGCTGCTGTTTCAGCACCAAGCTGATGATTTGAAACTGATTATTCTGTACCTGTGCAGTGAAAGCTCCTAAATTTGGTGCTTCTGTACAACCATCATTTTTTTAAAAGCATATGTCTTAGTGGGGTTGCTGCCTAGTAAATTAGTATAACTGTTTTGTACTGAAAAAAAAATTATTAAGCATCTACCTTGCATAAATTTTTTGTGTGATGTGGAAGAGCAGGTATAAAAGTACAGTAAGGGCAGGTAAGTTGGTCAATCGATACAGTACTATTGTAATGCTTTGCACAAATAGTTTGATATTGTTGACAGTGTTTAGTGTGTTTTTTCATAAATATAAGATAACATGAAATGTTACTCTAAATTATATTTGATTCTTTGTTTTTGCGGAAAATTCGAACCATTCTTGATGCAAAATTAGCTGTAAATGTGCGCTCAGATTGCGGGAAATCGCGTTAGAGAGGTTCTAGATTTCAAAATTTTCCGGGGGGGAATGCCCCCGTACCCCCTTCAATAATACACTTCACAAATTTGCAACAGTCAGATTTTGGGCTGGATCCGCCCCTGCTTGTATTTTAGAACGTTGGAGATCGTCATGTCACTATTTCAGTTCGAGTTTGTTCTTATTATTCCTGGTGATTGCAGTTTTAGTTCAACTATTCTTCTACTCTTACATAATGGAGTGAGGAATTCATCCAAACAAGCAATACAAGACAAGGTACTCTCAATTGTGTTAACTTATAGTTATTGCTTTATTAACAAAGACATGACTCCGTTGGCTACTTACTTTTCTCTTAGAGCGTTCAAGTGATTCACATTGGTGTACTATCGTGGCCACTTTTGGTATTGTAGCTTTAGGTATGTATGTAAGTTATACTCAACTGTTTTCGAGTCATTCACATTGTTTATTATCATATAGCCTTGTCTTTATATTAGTCTTTGTGATTGTAGATTTGTAAGTAATTCTGAACTGTTTTAACTTTCTTATTGCTTTAGTTTGAGATGAATACATACAGAGATTCACATTGGTGAATATTATCATGGCCTTATCTTTATTGGTCTTGGTGATTGTAGCTTTAGATATGTAAGGTATTCTGAACTGTTTTAACATTCTTATTGCTTTGAGATGAATACATAATTTACTTTTCCTTTAGAAATTTACAATGTACAGAGATTCACATTGGTGTATTATCATGGCCTTGTCTTTATTGGTCTTGGTGATTGTAGCTTTAGGTATGTAAGTTATTCTGAACTGTGTTAACATTCTTATTGCTTTGAGATGAATACATAAGTTACTTTTCCTTTAGAAATTTACAATGTACAGAGATTCACATTGGTGTATTATCATGGCCTTGTCTTTATTAGTCTTGGTGATTGCAGCTTTAGGTATGTAAGTTATTCTGAACTGTGTTAACATTCTTATTGCTTTGAGATGAATACATAATTTACTTTTCCTTTAGAAATTTACAATGTACAGAGATTCACATTGGTGTATTATCATGGCCTTGTCTTTATTAGTCTTGGCGATTGCAGCTTTAGATATGTAAGTTATTCTTGGTACGAGTTGGAGAATGAACGTGTGTGATGGTCAGGACATTAAATTCCCTACATCAGATAGAAAGCCACGATGACAAAAAGATTTCTATCAGTTCTACTGTAATGTGAAGGAAGCTAAATCCCATAAATCACAAGTGTTCAATCTGAAATGCTGAAGCAAGTATATTTTGCATCTCAGTATTTTACATTGAGAGTGATGGTACAAGCGTTACTGAGAGTGATTGAAGAAGAACCAGAATTCGACAAGTTTTGTGTTTAATGTCTGAAAGAGACGGCAGTATTTCACAACATGCTGCTACAGTCAGCTCATCATCATGATCGTTAGTCAAAACTTTTGCAAGAAAACGTCAGAGGGTGTATCAACAAGAACAGTTTTTGAATGACAACAGTTTAAATAACTTTCATAGTTTGTAGATTGATACTGTAATGAGTCACATATAGTATAAACTGATAATATAAAAACATTTTTTGCCAACAAACTTTTTGACGACCCACCTCAACCTATACTGTTGAAAAATCACGCCCGCCCCCCTCAAAATCACCATAGCATCCCCTCTAGATAGATTCTGAACCCTCCCTAAATATGGAATACTAAATAAGGAATTAGTAATGACTTACTTTAGGAATACTAATCACTAACTAGGAGATATAAGCACTGTAATTCTCAATGACAACGCTGATTTGTCAAGTGCGTTTGACCATTTTCTAATCAGCTTTCTGTTTGGTTTAATATGAATATGTGTACATGTATATATATATATATATATATATGGAGTTTGTTCCTCGTGTGAGGTTTATTTATTACCAACTTTGTTTGGTTTAAGGTCCTCACCTTCATTGGCTGGGGCACTGTTTTAACCTTAGGGTTAAGCAATTTGTTCTCCATGTATTTGGAGTTTGTTCCTCATATGTGAGGTTTATTTATTATCAGAATTTTGGCTATCCAGGACTGGTGCTGCGGCTACTGTGAATTGTGAGCCATGCCAGTCTCTGCGCAAATTTCCCGAATAAATCAGGCATTGTTTTGATTTGTGCCTGTTTAATCGGTGCATGCAGCTTGTCCTTGTTCTCAAGGCTTCATGCACAACAAGTATTATTGTACATCCGCGTTAATACTAACCCCTGCAGTGGCATTAACCCCAGAGACATATATGTGCGTTAAAGAGCGCACTCATATTCTAATGACGAGGAAAGATTTGTTTCAACAAAGCACATTAATTTTTTAATATATACCTGGTACGAATACGTTTGGATTATTGTTAAACTAAGGGGGTGATTACATGGACCGGGCTGGCCCGGTTAAACGGGCTGGCCCGGTAAGCCGGGATGAGTTTTAAATTACTATTACATGGAGTGGGCTCAGACGTCGACGATTAACAGCCCAAATTCACAATTATCAAATAATATATTGACAAATATCGTTTCATTTGCACAGAGTTACGTTACCTTTTTCGCAGTTTTACACTGTTGTTATGTCGATGGAATTATTTGTAAGTATTGTCAATAAATCAAGTGTTCACTGTCGTAGCTTACTTGCGAATGCCTCTTAACAGAAAATAAGCCGTCACAAAACAACCACGAAATACAAAAACAATGTTTTTATGTTCCTTTTTAGTCTTATTTGATCACATCGTCAAATAAACAAACGAGTATCGGCAATCGGCATACATCAAACAGTTTTCAGCCCGCTTTACCGAGATGAAACGATTACATGAGCAATTTCATCCCGGTTAACCGGGCTATAGCCCGCTTGCCATGTAATCGAAATGTTGAAAAAATATGCGATTTATATAAGACGCGGGCTAGCCCGGTTATCCGAGCTAGCACGGCTACCGGGCCAGCCCGGGCTAACCGGGCCAGCCCGGTCCATGTAATCACCCCTTAGAGAATCAGTGGTCGAATCTGAAACGTTGGTAAGTTGTTTCAACAAAGCAGCTTATTTTTCCTATGTATATATGATACTTTGTCTTAAGATACAGCTGTACTATACACTGGTATATCTTGTTTCTTGGCGCAGTGTTCAGTCTTACAACGGGCAAATGAACAGTACTGCATTTAGGAACAAAGTTAATTTAAACGACTACTACCCCTGTAATTTTCATGCAAGATCTTGACAAAGCATGGCTTTTAAGCAGTTTAACAGCCTTATCTAGGAGTAGACTCTGCCGTTCTCCTCTTTTGCTTTGCAGAGTTCAGTAAGCTTATCCTTAACATGCGAAGTCATTCAGAACAAGATGTCGCCAAATAGTTTCCAGCTTGCCGCAGTGGCTCGTCATGGTCGTGGAAAAGCTGTATTTGATGAATTAACTATTGGGCTACCCGATGCGGTGAAGAAAATATCTTCCAAAGAGTAAAAGGAAGTCGATCATCGGAACATATCATTATAATTATATAGTTTGTAGATTTGTTATGCAATCTAGGTGCAGTCATATGCTTTGCGTGCAGGTTCCGTGCTTCGTGGGGAAGCTTGCTGGCTTTATCTTGTCCCCACTCAGGTTTTCCTGTTTCTGACTTTTCCCACAGGGTTTTTATCAGAAACAGGTTTTTGCCTGGCTACCCTGATATACCAGCTTAGGACTACGGCTCGGCATATACTGAATTCGGTTGATTTTTATTATTGCAAAACACAATTTGTCTTGCAAGGACTGGCAATTTTCTACCTGAACAGATTTATTTTTCCTTGTGGCAATTAGCAAAAAGACTGTCTAGCAAGGGCAGCAGTCTTAGTTTTGAAAAAAAGTAGAGTGCTGCGTAGACAGTGTTTTGAATATATAGCAAAGTGAAAAGGTGGTAAACTGCCAATAATTTAGTGACGAGATACTGGCGTTTCGAGCGGAGCCCTTCATCGTCTTACTCTGATGAAGGGCTCCGCTCGAAACGTCAGTATCTCGTCACTAAATAGTTTTGAAAAGCCTTGACACAAATTGACCAATTTTCATACAATTAGTGGATCAATTCCTCTTCATTACTGGAACACGCGATTGTCTACCAATCCTCCTTGGACAGTTTTTCACAGTATGTTTTGGTTTCATAGATTTCTTTTAGGTTCACTTCACAGACGTTTCGAAATATTTTCACCTCATTGGCTTAAGTGTATTTGGACCGTGTAAAAACTCATATATGTTTTAGCTTGAATTCTTCTGTTGTAAAAAGGCGGAGATTATTCTCGATCGCTTATACGAACTAAGTCTATTGACTATTGTGGTAACTGATCTTTCATCTCAAAAGATGAATACATGAGGAATGTAAGTAGGTCAGAATGCCCTTCATGACTAGGTAGGACCGGCAAGTCATCGTTATGATGATTAACTGGTCAGTTTGTGCCAAGGTGTCTGTGTCGCACCAGTATAATTTTAAGGGCTTATGGCTCTATGCTCGACTATTTAGTAACTGTTGGAAATTCCTTTGTCGGGTAATTTATATTTAGAACTTTGACGTGATTAATTGTCTTGCAAGGGCGGTCAATTATCACCCACTATATAGTGATGTCTTGCTTGTTATAAATTTAAATATCTGCCGAGCAACAGTTGCTAAGGTGGCTGCTTTTGCTCAGTGGATTTCCCGTAGATATTTGCCGATCGCTCGTTGTTAGCAAGGGCGGTGACTTGCAATCGGTAATTCTACTTTTCGTTACATTAACACTTAGCCTAAACACAGTTCTAATTACTTAAATCCCATGCATCTAGCAAAGGCCAATGCATGCGCATGGTTTCCTTTATCTCTAATTAAAGGTAACGGCAAGTGGTTATAATCTCCTACAATTATTTTTCAATACTTGTGTGCCATTCATTTCTACCAGTTATTCCTTTGTATGTATACCGATTCCTTCGCATTGGCGTTGCATTTTCCTGGGGTTGAACCTTTGCTGACATTTTATAATTGACAGTTTATAATTTATGTGTTCAAAATTGTAATAAAGCGGCTGGGGGTCTTTCACCCTAGCCATATTAACCCAGAACCAGTCGTAGTTGTCACGTTTTGTCCAGCAAACAGAGTCAGGTTCATGCAACGCGCAATGCACAGGGATATCTTTTATTGTAGATTGTTCGGACAGGGCGGAAGACAAAAAGAAATATTTGCTCGCGAATAGGAATTTTATGCCTTCCGGCCTGGAGATAGTCTAATTGGCGCGGGTCGCGGGTAAATTGTCGCGGGTCGCGGGTATATGTCGCGGGTCGCGGGTAATTGTCGCGGGTAATTGTCGCGGGTAATTAGCGCGCGTCGCGGGTAGTTGTTCCGGCTTTATTTTCTCCTGGTGTTTTTCCTCCGATTCGTTTACCGGGGGGAACATGGTTATTACAAATAAGTCAAAATGTAAATGCAATATGTTTCAGTCGTTCACGCACAGGGAATGAACCGTGAAATATCGCGCGTAAATGCCTTTTAAACGCTGTGACAAGTATATTTCTTTGACAAAGTCTCTACAATTTATATAAGCCTGTCTGGAGCTCCAATTTGAGCTAGACACTCAAGATTTGATTTTAGCCTACCGACATTCATCGATTCTCATTTCGAATAATATTTATCCATGGCTATGCTATTATCGAACCTTCATTTGTATAAGTAAAGCGTTTTAAAAGCGCCTTATATAATTAAACACATTTGTAGTTGAGACAACAAGCAACATTATGCAGTAACGTAACGCCAAATTCTGATTGTCGCTTTTGATCAAGGATTAAACGCGCACAGAAAATGCTTGCAAAGCTAGCCGTGTTAATATGGTGCGAGATAAAAACCTGCACAGTCAATATATGTTGATCACTGGCAGGTCTTTAATTTTAACCATACTCGACACAATATTGAATCTGCACCGATTCTAACTCGCGCACTAGCAGGCTGATACGGGAGGGCCGAATAGGGTGAAATACATGGCGATCAATTGAAAGTCTTCAAAATAATCGATACTTAAATAAACCATTCTATACTTGGCAACGAGGTTTCGGAAGGCAAAACATTGAAGAAGAAGAATCGAGAAAAATGAGGTGTCATTGTCTGATTGAACTGTTTGTTGTGATTATTTCGGCTCTTTGCTTGCCGGCGCCGGCTTGGCGCTTTAGCTCTCACGGCGTAAAACGTCCAAGTGTGTCACAGTAATATTATTATATAGAATGTTTCGTTTCCGATCATCTGACTATTTTCTGTTTATTTCTGACTATTGTAGTTTAATATGTCACTGCATATCACCGCAAACGACGACGAGATATGACTTCATATAGCAATAGTATACTCAAAAAAGGAAAGACTATGCTGAAAAGCACTTTTACGTTATGGATCACACAGTGACCTGCCAGTGATCACATATTGACTGCAGGTTTTTATCTCGCACCATAACACGGCTAGCTTTGCAAGCATTTTCTGCGCGCGTTTAATCCTTGGTCAAATTTGGCGTTACGTTATAAAGCATAACGTTGCTTGTTGTCTCAACTACTATTCTGAGTCCCGGACAGCAGTTGAAAGATATAGTAACAACAAGTTTATCTGCACATTTCAACATCGCTGCTTTCTATACTTATTGAGATTTGGGCAATAAAGTTTCAAAGAAGGACAATGAATTGGTGTTTGCTCTCCTACAGTGAGTCTTGGCAGAATTTACACCTTGAAATGGGTGTTAATTGATATGCCGAATTCATGTGGCCGGTCATTTTGCGCTTTTTTCACACTCGCCACTTCTGTCAGTGACTCACTGACTCAACTAGCAAAGGAGCTCCGTCTTGTTCTTTTCGTGTTTCACTTTCTCCCAAAGGCTGTTTTCTATATATGATCTGATTTGCTATGCCAGAAAATAGTCAGATGAAACGAAACATTCTATATAATAATATTACTGTGACACACTTGGACGTTTTACGCCGTGAGAGCTAAAGCGCCAAGCCGGCGCCGGCAAGCAAAGAGCCGCAAAAATAATCACAACAAACAGTTCAATTAGACAATGACACCTCATTTTTCTCGATTCTTCTTCTTCAATGTTTTGCCTTCCGAAACCTCGTTGCCAAGTATAGAATGGTTTATTTAAGTATCGGTTATTTTGAAGACTTTCAATTGATCGCCATGTATTTCACCCTATTCGGCCCTCCCGTATCAGCCTGCTAGTGCGCGAGTTAGATTCGGTGCAGATTTAATATTGTGTCGAGTATGGTTAAAATTAAAGACCTGCCAGTGATCACATATATTGACTGTGCAGGTTTTTATCTCGCACCATATTAACACGGCTAGCTTTGCAAGCATTTTCTGTGCGCGTTTAATCCTTGATCAAAAGCGACAATCAGAATTTGGCGTTACGTTACTGCATAATGTTGCTTGTTGTCTCAACTACAAATGTGTTTAATTTAATTAATTATATAAGGCGCTTTTAAAACGCTTTACTTATACAAATGAAGGTTCGATAATAGCATAGCCATGGATAAATATTATTCGAAATGAGAATCGATGAATGTCGGTAGGCTAAAATCAAATCTTGAGTGTCTAGCTCAAATTGGAGCTCCAGACAGGCTTATATAAATTGTAGAGACTTTGTCAAAGAAATATACTTGTCACAGCGTTTAAAAGGCATTTACGCGCGATATTTCACGGTTCATTCCCTGTGCGTGAACGACTGAAACATATTGCATTTACATTTTGACTTATTTGTAATAACCATGTTCCCCCCGGTAAACGAATCGGAGGAAAAACACCAGGAGAAAATAAAGCCGGAACAACTACCCGCGACGCGCGCTAATTACCCGCGACCCGCGACAATTACCCGCGACCCGCGACAATTACCCGCGACCCGCGACATATACCCGCGACGCGCGACAATTTACCCGCGACCCGCGACCCGCGCCAATTAGACTATCTCTCCGGCCTGTTACTGTTTAGAACACGTCGGCTAACACTTATCTAACAACATGTTCCTTGATAAGGAAATTCTTTAAATAACTAAGACAAGGTTTAGCGAGAAGATGGCAGTTGTAAGAAGGTACTTAATACGCACTGGCAGAATTTCCTGCCATTCGCATCAGTCCACTGTCAAGTGAAGTGCATCCATTGTTTATATTAGTTGTCTGATGTAGAGTTATTTTTGTCTTGAAAACCCGGAGTACGGAGTGTTGAAAGTGCGGAGTGTTGAAAGTGCGGAGTGTTGAAAATGCGGAGTGTTGAAAATACGAGTGTTGAAAGTGCGGAGTGGTCTCTTTTTCGTCTTTTTAAGGCAGTACTTGCCACGAAGTTGAATCGACATGAGAAAATATTGCGTGAATTTCACAGACAAACTAAAATCCGCGTTATTACTTAATAGTTAATATTATCGGAAACAAGGCCGCTAAATTTTGCATGACAATATGACATCTTACACGTATTGCCTCGTATGGAGAAACGCGAAAGAGAATTTGTCAACAACCAGGACCCGGGTTAACGCTATAACCCGGGTTCGACCCCTGCATCTTCGAAGCAGGGTTAGTTTACTCTGGTTTAACCCGGGGTTAGCGTTAACCCGGGGTTCTATCTACACTGACTACACACTACACTACGCGTTTCGTTATCTCTTAATGTACGTTAGCTCTCTTCCTGGATTTTCCCTGACGAAACGAAGAACGATAAAAAGCTATAGTTTGCTTCAAACGTGGAAGCATAGGCGTAGGAACCGGGGGGCTTCAGGCCCCAGAAATCAGGACAAGCGTTGCTAAATTTTAATAATGTTCTTTTTCCAATTGTATTAGTACGACTATAGAGGCTAAGAGAGAAGCTACTTAAAGGTAATCAACCTACGTGTAACCTGAAATGCCCGAAGTGGCGAGTGTTATATTGGTTCCCAGACCCTTCTGTCAGTACTAGGCGCAAAAATCTCAAATTGCTGCAAATTGTCTCTCAGAGCTTCTAGATTTCAAAATTTCCCCCCCAAATGCGGTCACTGATTAACTGCTAGTCGACTTCACACTTTAAATCCGTTCCTACGCCTCTGCTTGGAAGAACAGTGTAAACGTCAAGGTTTTGCGAAAAATTGAATAACTGAGCGACGCTCCAGACAGCTTGCAAGGCTATTATGTTCTTGCTCAAGAATTGCGATTTGCGATATCGCGACACAAAAAAACCAGAAACGGAGCCGAAACCATTTGCGTGCAAATGCAAACCGCCAACCTCGTACCCAGGCTTTTCACACCGCACATTGAAACGTGACGTTTGGGTTATCTCGTTTTAACCAATCAGATTCTACTGATCTCACGCTGAAATGTAATGCACCGTGGGAACATTAAAAGCGCTAGAAGTATTATTCAATTTTTCGCAAAACCTTGACGTTTTAAACACTGTTCTTCCATTGATGCCATCCATAACCATGATATAGGCAATAGTTTAAAGCAAACTATAGTTTTTTGTCGTTCTTCGTTTGTTTCGTCAGGAAATACTGTTCCTTAGTGTATGTGTAGTCAGTGTAGATAATGTGTCTCCTTTCGTTACAACTAATTTTTTGCGGCGTTTGCGCTGAAGAAGCGAGAAAGGCTTAATGGATGCTAGTTATTTTAAGTGCTGTAATGATGGATGGGCTTATGGTATTTTGCGAAACGAAACAACAATTTGCGAAGCGTGTACGTCTTAAAGCTAGTTAGGCGGGGGGGGGGGGGGGGGGGGGGGGGGGGGGGGGGGGGGGGGGGGGGTAGGGTTTGATAACTCGTTAGGCGGGGTAAACTCGTTAGTTTCGCAAAATGCCATAAGCCAGGTGGATGGTATTCTACTATCCTATATGGTAATCCTTCAAATCTGGGAAAGTGCAAATCTCGCAACCCTCCGCGAATAACAAGCAGCGTTTTGAGATATGTAGAACTTCATACACCGGGCCAAGATCGACAACGTTTACACTTGATTGTGGTATAAACATTCGTGGCATCACAAAATCACAATTGCACTTTAATAGGTTGCATACGCGAGAGCTGTCAGCCCAAAAGTAGCCCGAGTTATCGCCTAACGGGTGTCTTGTTATGAATCAAACAATTCTTGAAACAAACCATCTCGAAATAAACCGTCTCAGAACAAACCCGTCTCGAAACAATCCGGCAGACTTGGAGCAAGTCTAATCCTGGTTGTTGACAAACTCTTTCGCGTTTCTCCATACGAGGCAATACGTGCAAGATGTCGCGTAAAATTTAGCGGCCTTGTTTTTATAATATTAAGTAATAACACGGATTTTAGTTTGTCTGTGAACTTCACGCAATATTTTCTCATGTCGATTAAAGACGAAAAAGAGACCACCCGCACTTTCAACACTTTGCACTTTCAACACTCCGCATTTTCAACACTCCGCACTTTCAACACTCCGCTATTTCAACACTCCGCACTCCGCACTCCGGGACTCCGCGTTTTCAAGACAACCGTGTAACGCTATCCAACAGCGTCACAAGAGTGAATATTTATGGTAAGGCCATCATGCCTTTTGAAACAACCCGTGGAGATAGATTTCACTTTGCAGCGGAGTCTTGAGTAGATGCGCACATACCATCATTCACAGAGTCACAAGCGGTCGACGAGGTTCAGCCTTAGCTTTCGGATGTTGAAAGTGGTTTTTATATCGAAGCCGGCGAAGCGCAAACGACGCTTATCTGATTCGGCTGGATAACATATGCCTCATAATGGCTGCAACATACTGTCGACGCGGGCCACATCTTCGACGACATTATTCTCATCTTCTGTCGCTTCTCCCACTATTTCCACTTCATAATCGTATTCCCCATTAAAATATGAACTATTAGACGAAGAATGACTTCCTGAATTTGAATTTTACATCGGCAATACGCTTCTACAAGAACAACGTTTCTTCACGTTTTTACTATGAAAACCGGTTGTCTTGAAAACGCGGAGTCCCGGAGTGCGGAGTACGGAGTGCGGAGTGTTGAAATAGCGGAGTGTTGAAAGTGCGGAGTGTTGAAAATGCGGTGTGTTGAAAGTGCAAAGTGTTGAAAGTGCGGGTGGTCTCTTTTTCGTCTTTAATCGACATGAGAAAATATTGCGTGAAGTTCACAGACAAACTAAAATCCGTGTTATTACTTAATATTATAAAAACAAGGCCGCTAAATTTTACGCGACATCTTGCACGTATTGCCTCGTATGGAGAAACGCGAAAGAGTTTGTCAACAACCAGGATTAGACTTGCTCCAAGTCTGCCGGATTGTTTCGAGACGGGTTTGTTCTGAGACGGTTTATTTCGAGATGGTTTGTTTCAAGAATTGTTTGATTCATAACAAGACACCCGTTAGGCGATAACTCGGGCTACTTTTGGGCTGACAGCTCTCGCGTATGCAACCTATTAAAGTGCAATTGTGATTTTGTGATGCCACGAATGTTTTATACCACAATCAAGTGTAAACGTTGTCGATCTTGGCCCGGTGTATGAAGTTCTACATATCTCAAAACGCTGCTTGTTATTCGCGGAGGGTTGCGAGATTTGCACTTTCCCAGATTTGAAGGATTACCATATAGGATAGTAGAATACCATCCACCTGGCTTATGGCATTTTGCGAAACTAACGAGTTTACCCCGCCTAACGAGTTATCAAACCCTACCCCCCCCCCCCCCCCCCCCCCCCCCCCCCCCCCCCCCCCCCCCCCCCCCCCCCGCCTAACTAGCTTTAAGACGTACACGCTTCGCAAATTGTTGTTTCGTTTCGCAAAATACCATAAGCCCATCCATCATTACAGCACTTAAAATAACTAGCATCCATTAAGCCTTTCTCGCTTCTTCAGCGCAAACGCCGCAAAAATTAGTTGTAACGAAAGGAGACACATTATCTACACTGACTACACATACACTAAGGAACAGTATTTCCTGACGAAACAAACGAAGAACGACAAAAAACTATAGTTTGCTTTAAACTATTGCCTATATCATGGTTATGGATGGCATCAATGGAAGAACAGTGTTTAAAACGTCAAGGTTTTGCGAAAAATTGAATAATACTTCTAGCGCTTTTAATGTTCCCACGGTGCATTACATTTCAGCGTGAGATCAGTAGAATCTGATTGGTTAAAACGAGATAACCCAAACGTCACGTTTCAATGTGCGGTGTGAAAAGCCTGGGTACGAGGTTGGCGGTTTGCATTTGCACGCAAATGGTTTCGGCTCCGTTTCTGGTTTTTTTGTGTCGCGATATCGCAAATCGCAATTCTTGAGCAAGAACATAATAGCCTTGCAAGCTGTCTGGAGCGTCGCTCAGTTATTCAATTTTTCGCAAAACCTTGACGTTTACACTGTTCTTCCAAGCAGAGGCGTAGGAACGGATTTAAAGTGTGAAGTCGACTAGCAGTTAATCAGTGACCGCATTTGGGGGGGAAATTTTGAAATCTAGAAGCTCTGAGAGACAATTTGCAGCAATTTGAGATTTTTGCGCCTAGTACTGACAGAAGGGTCTGGGAACCAATATAACACTCGCCACTTCGGGCATTTCAGGTTACACGTAGGTTGATTACCTTTAAGTAGCTTCTCTCTTAGCCTCTATAGTCGTACTAATACAATTGGAAAAAGAACATTATTAAAATTTAGCAACGCTTGTCCTGATTTCTGGGGCCTGAAGCCCCCCGGTTCCTACGCCTATGCTTCCACGTTTGAAGCAAACTATAGCTTTTTATCGTTCTTCGTTTCGTCAGGGAAAATCCAGGAAGAGAGCTAACGTACATTAAGAGATAACGAAACGCGTAGTGTAGTGTGTAGTCAGTGTAGATAGAACCCCGGGTTAACGCTAACCCCGGGTTAAACCAGAGTAAACTAACCCTGCTTCGAAGATGCAGGGGTCGAACCCGGGTTATAGCGTTAACCCGGGTCCTGGTTGTTGACAAATTCTCTTTCGCGTTTCTCCATACGAGGCAATACGTGTAAGATGTCATATTGTCATGCAAAATTTAGCGGCCTTGTTTCCGATAATATTAACTATTAAGTAATAACGCGGATTTTAGTTTGTCTGTGAAATTCACGCAATATTTTCTCATGTCGATTCAACTTCGTGGCAAGTACTGCCTTAAAAAGACGAAAAAGAGACCACTCCGCACTTTCAACACTCGTATTTTCAACACTCCGCACTTTCAACACTCCGCATTTTCAACACTCCGCACTTTCAACACTCCGCACTTTCAACACTCCGTACTCCGCACTCCGGGACTCCGCGTTTTCAAGACAACCATGAAAACCATAGTAATTCTCGGCCGGAAGTAAAACGAGTGACTACATAGACGTCACAAACAACTCTCGACCCAGACTCCGTACTACCGGTCATGAAATCAAAATATCGTACTTTGGGAGCTTGTAGAATCTTTGTTTTTCATTTTTACTCGATCAAATAATCTGCAAAAAACCTTCTATCCATCTCCTCTTTCGTTTGAGCCAAAAACGAATTTGGGTTTATATGCACTTTAATGAAAATTTTTGTGCGGGGCTTCAAACCGATGCGGGCGGTGGACGGTATTCTGTGACTTTCATTCCCCTGGCCTAAGGTCGAGGATCCTTATATTCGAACGATGCATCAAGTATTGAACTTTGTCAGGTTTTGTGAGATGATGGTTCATGTTAATAGCATGAAAAAGATAAAGCTTTTAACTGGTAAGTATTTGCCATTGGATTGAGTATTTTCCACTCAGTTAATGTGTAATCATTCTGCTGTTCAGTCAGTGAGGATATTACGTGACTGTGTGCATGGAGATATGAATATATCTTGTATCTTATACTATTATAAAATAGTGACTAATTGTCCGAGTTTGTCGTGGTGACAAATTTGAATATCCCTTTGTAAAACGTACTAACCATGGTGAATGGTATTAAGTTCAGAACATTCTGAAATCTAAACTGCTTATTTATAAACACATTTACCAAAAACTAATAATGGCATAATGTTGGAGCAAAGGGTGAGAAAAAACAAAGACTCCCTTTGCTCCGGCCAACATTATGCCATTTAATATTAGTTTTTGCTAAATGTGTTTATAAATAAGCAGTTTAGATTTCAGAACGTTACATTTTACAAAGCGATATTTATATATTATACAAGAAACATGAATATCTCTTGTATAATATAATATATTTAACAATTATACCATGAGCTTGAGTCGTAAACAAGGTGCGAAGCACCAAGTTGTCTTTTAGTTCACATACGATGAGAGCGAATGGTATAATTGTTTTATTATATAGCCAAACACTAGCTTATGGGCCGTCGACAAATAGATTTCGTCCCTCAATCGCGGATTTGTTCCGCGATGGGGGGGGGGGGGGGGTTAGCCTTAAATATGCGATTAAAATGATAGCCGGACGCAATCTGACTTTAGTGTTTATGTAGTAGATATTCCACAGTATTTACTTACCAAAGCAAGGAATTTATTACTGAGTAAATGACTGCAAGGAAGCAAGAAGAACACAGTTCAGTGGCCAGACATCAACTGGTCCGCGATGGTGGTGGGGGGTCAACAACAATGCGGAACAATTCTGCGATTGAGGGATGAAATCTATTTGTCGATAGCCCTTCAGTCAGTTTGGGATTTCTTTATAAAATCCCCATCGATTTCAGCTTTTTCAGCCTATAAAAACATGCTGCCATCTTGTTGTTTTTTTCTCTACTGCTAGGATATGAGGTGGTAGCCTATAGTAGTAGAGGAGCCAATCAAATTTTTAATATATATATATATATATAGGTAATATTTGGCATTTCACTCGATCAATATTTTGTTCCCCCCCGGATTTTCCGGTGGCCATCATGACTGTGGCTGAGGAGACATCTCCAACCTCGTACCCAGGCTCTTCTCTCTCTTGCGGGAGGTGTAGCGGGAGAGAAGAGCCTGGGTACGAGGTTGAGACATCAACTGCAATGACCTGTGTAAATTCCGACACAGTGACACTTTGCTTTAAACCGAAGTCCAAGGTGTGAGATCTATTCAAATCCATTTCAAAGTATTTTTACAGTTGAGAAGACATCCTTTGTCTTGCGATTTCGCATCTTGTTTTACATCGGCACGTGAGAAAAAATTGAAAGTTGATACATTTAATAGGTTCAGCTCATGTTTTTTCTACGAATATGCGAAAATGGTGTAACACACTACAGTAACACACAACCGATAAAATCGAAAGTTTCAATATTTCCGGTATATCGAATATTCGGTATTTCAAAAATACCGGTATTTACCGAAATATCGGTATTTACCGAAATATCGATATACAGCATCAGCCTACATGCAGTACGTATGTTATGTAAAATAACATGGTGTTTCACGCTTTACGCGATCATCAGTCTGATGATCGCGTAAAGCGTGAAACACCTTGTTATGACATGTTTTTTTTTTGGTTTTTTTTATTAAACTTTGCCAAATTACACAATATAATTACACAGTATTACAAGAGAGAGACGAAAGGACCTGGCCGGGTTATCATCACAGCTCCGTAGGACGTATCCACAGGAGCCAATTACGATGAGCCCTTACACAAATACATTAGATACAAACATATAAAAGTAGAGAGATTAAAAAATTTAAAAACAGCACGCTTTTATGTTAAGCTGATCAAGGTTTCTGGCGGAGTGACATTTTACACATACAGATTTAAATGTTATTGGATTGTCCGGATCGTAAATGCTCATAAGGCATTTTTTGTATTTTATTTTAAGTTTGCGTTTAAAAGTCATTACGCTTTGTGAGAGATCTCTTTCCTCTGCTGATAAGCAGTTCCATACACGACCCGTGCGTACAAAGTAGCTGTTCTGAAATGACACTGATTTGCATCGAGGAATGTTTATCAATGTTCCTGACTGGGAATTATGTTGACGTGTTGTTCGTAACTGCTGCTTAATATGAACCAGACCTTCGGTTGTAATGTGAACTTTCCCCAAAAGGATTCGAAAGAACAAGACTAAGTCCTGGACTTCATGCCAGTATGTTATTGGCAATACGTCTAACCTCAGCAGCCGCTCCCGGTAAGGAACATTTGTACGAAAAGGCAGATTCAACAAAAACTTTGTAGCTCGTCTCTGTACTCTTTCCATAAGTTTCACGTATTTAACCTGCTGAGGTGCCCATAACTGCGAACCGTACGAAAACACGGAACGCACAATATTTCAGCTGAGCAACGACGGATGTAACCCAGTAGACGATTTGCCTTGGAACAGAGTGCATTCACGTGACTTGACCATGAGATGTTACTGGATACCAGAATTCCGAGATCTTTCTGTTCCGTAACGGTTGCTAGTACCTCGCCGTTGACTGTATAACACTGAGAGATGGGATGATGTTTTCTGGTGAATGATACAATGCTGCATTTTTCCTCGTTAAAATGTGCCATACCTTTGACCAAGATGACAGATTGTCAAGATCGGACTGCAACACAAGAGCGTCATTCAACGATTTTATCACTCTGAAACATTTACTGTCATCCGCGTACAAGGCTATTTCAGACCCTTCGTTAACTACAGTACTTCGACAATGTCGTTGATATAAATAAAAAAAAGCAACGGACCCAGTATAGACCCCTGAGGTACCCCAGATAAGACAGGTAAAGAGTCGGAAGTTACGCCTACAACTGTAACCTGTTGAGAACGATTGGTAAGGTAATCCTTAAACCACGCGTTCAATTAGCCAGTAATACCAAATAAAGTAAGCTTGATCAGAAGTTTATGGTGATTCACGGAATCAAAGGCTTTAGAGAAGTCTAGAAAAATTGCGTCCGTTTGTAAGCCTGCGTCCATATTTTCTGAAATGTTGTGATATACTGTAAGGAGCTGAGTTACCGCTGAACGATTCTTTAAGAAACCGTATTGTAGATTGGAAAGATTGACTGATATATGATCGATAATCTTGTTGAAGATAAATCTTTCGAGCAGTTTTGATACCAGAGAAAGCAGAGAAATAGGTCTATAATTTTCTACTCTTTCAGCTGGAGATTTCTTTAGCAATGGCACGATGTTCGCCAACTTCCATTCGGTTGGTAATGAGCAGGAGTCTAGAGCAGGTCCGTTAAGGACGGGGATATTTCCTCAGCACATTCCACTAAGATTCTCGCTGGGATCTTATCTGGGCCCTGTGCTTTACTACTGTCAATCAATTTTATTGCTGACAGAACGTCCTCGGGATTCAAAGTAATCTCAGATAACGTTGAAGTCGTGCGTGTATTGTGAAATTGATCAACCCCGAAGGATGAGGAATCAACGTCACTGGGGTTCAAAAAGGTAGAGAAGAAAAACCGATTGAGCATGTCAGCGACCGGACGTGGTCCCTCGGCGTATACTTCACCACCTAACCCATCACTGCGACAAACTTTTTCTGGAACACTGCGTTTTTTTGTTTTAAGGCTGAAAACTGACCAGAACCGTTTCGGACTCGCCTGTAGAGATTCTGCCAAAGAATTATAATAATCTTTCCGACTCTGAGCGATAAGCTTTTTGATACGAGATCTTAAAGCTTTAAATTTTGCCCACTGGGACAGGGATTGTGAAGCTATAGCCTTGATTCTAACGCTAGCCTTCTTCTTTACCCAATAGATGATTTCACCGGTTATCCAAGGAGGGGAGTTTTTAGTCTTCAGTCTAGCTTTTGGTACGTATTGGTCTACCATTGATTGTAAGGACGATTTCCAAATATACCAGACGCTGTTGATGTCAGCTGGATCGCTAAAACGTACATCAGACGCGAGAGTTTTTACGGACTCTTTCAATGCGAGGAAATTACCTTTCTTATAATTGTAGACTATCCTGGTAGATTTAGCTTTATTCCGAACTGTCGAGCACATAACGAATTGAAGGAAAGAATGGTCAGTACGGATAAGTGGTTCACCGACGACTAAATTTGATATCCTTTCAGACTTGTCCGTGAATAACAAGTCTAAAATATTGTCGCCTCGAGTACTGTAGTTGTTGACTTGAGTGCAAGAAAGTAATCGTCCACTAGAGACTTGAATAAGTCGGCGTCACCAACGTTTGCGTTGTTAGGTAAGACATCATTTGCATTTGGAATATTATCGAAATCCCAACGGATACTGGGATAATTAAAATCACCGGTAATTAAAACTGAATCGAAGTTGTAATTTGAATATATTTTGTTGAGGAAATCGTCAAAACATTGAGTCCAGATAGAGTTGGACGAAGGTGGACGGTAGCAAACAGCTATCAACGTTTCTTTGCCATTAGCGAGCGCCCCGCTTACAGCTACAATCTCCAAATCGTCTGATTCAATTTCCCGAACACGATGTATGTTGAGGTCAGACTTTGTCGCAATTAACACGCCGCCGCCCGTTCCGCTCACGCGATCCCGTCTGAAAATATCATATCCGACTGGCAAAATTACTCTGTCGAATATACTCTCGTTAAGCCAAGTCTCAGTGACACAAACTACATCGTAATTTTCACTATAAACTTGGTTTTGAAATAATGTTAAGTTCGATACATACGCCTGGCTGTCTGGGTCCAAATGGATACTCTTTAGGCTTCGTGCATTAAACACAGCAACCCGACAGCTGTTGTTTGAGCCAGACATACACTGTAGTTGGACCAGGATTCAAAGATATGTCATTGCATTGAAGAATGAGGTTAACAATAATCACTCTCCGAGTAAGTCCATGTAGCTTAAAGTGCCTATAACCCTTGTGGGATCTTTACATATTTATAGTAACTGGAACATTCTAAGAAGATTTGTAATATATCTTCTCAGGCGAAAATTTCATCTTCATGGACTTTTTTGCAGTTAAAGTTACCGGATATTACATCAAATGAGGCAATGCAAATCAGTTTTCTTTTGTTTCTTGCTTTATTGATGTCATATCCAGTAACTTTAACTGCAAAAAAGTCCATGAAGATGAAATTTTCGCCTGAGAAGATATATTACAAATCTTCTTAGAATGTTCCAGTTACTATAAATATGTAAAGATCCCACAAGGGTTATAGGCACTTTAGAACATCTCACTAGTCATCAGAAGGTTACAGCTTGTACACATATGTAACCTATAACACTCATCATCTTAATAATAATAATAATAACTTTATTTATATAGCGCAATTTCTATGAATATCCAACAGCGCTTTACAATATCAACAGTAATTACAATAATATTAAAGAAGGTTAAAATCAGGCTAATAATCTATACTGAAATCTAATAATCTGTACCAAGTTCAGTCCTATATTTCAGTTAGTAAAAATCCGTCTAAAAAGAAAAGTTTTGATCTCAGATTTAAAAATGTTAAGAGACTTGCAGCTTCTTATAATATCTGGCAAAGTGTTCCATAACATGGGCGCAGTAAAAGAAAATGCTCTTTGTCCATAAGTTTTAAGGTTACATTTTGGTATTGCCAGTAATGATTTATTGGAAGAGCGCAATGTCCTCATAGGAATATAAGGAGTTAAAAGTTCGCATAGGTAGTAAGGTGCCATATCATTAAGTGATTTAAAAGTAAGAAGTAAAATCTTAAAATCAATTCTCTCAGCTATTGGCAACCAATGTAGTTCTTTCGATATACTGTAGGTGTAATGTGATCGTATTTACGTGTGCCTGTCAAAAGGCGCGCAGCCGAGTTTTGAACATGTTGTAATTTTTGAATTTGGTTCTGTGCAAGGCCTGACAAAAGCGAATTGCAATAATCTAGCTTTGATGTTATGAATGCATGTATCAGAATCTCACAATCGCGGAATGAAATAAATTTCCTAATCTTAGCGATATTTCGTAAGTGGTAAAATGCAGATTGACATATCGAAGTGATTTGTTTATCCATGGAGAGTGCAGTGTCGAACCAAACACCAATATTCTTAGCTGATTTCGATGCAGATATAAGATCAAATTCCGCATGGATGGAGTCCAGTATGGGTGGAGTCCGGTGACGGGCATTGAGGATAAGAAGTTCCGTTTTATCATTGTTGAGTTTCAGTTTATTTGTAGTCATCCATTGGTTCACATCACGAATGCATTGTTCAACACGAGTCTTCGAGTATTCCGGCTCCCCATGGGCTGATGGATGAAATGACAAATATATTTGCGTATCATCGGCATAGAAGTGGTAAGCCATGTTATGCTGCTTGATTATTTCTCCCAATGGTGCAGTATACATTGAATATAAAATGGGTCCCAGTACGGAACCTTGTGGCATCCCACAGCTAAGTTCCCTACTTGATGATCTTTCATTTTCCACACACACAAACTGGCTTCGATTAGACAAATATGAGTGTAACCAGGCAAGAGCTTTACCATTGATGCCGAAGTGGCTTTTAAGTCTAGCAAGTAGTATTTCATGGTCTACGGTATCAAAAGTTGCCGAGAGATCTAATAATACGAGTATA
The DNA here is from genome assembly GCA_035772405.1 of Chrysogorgia sp. JL179-B06. Classification (NCBI taxonomy): domain Eukaryota; kingdom Metazoa; phylum Cnidaria; class Anthozoa; order Scleralcyonacea; family Chrysogorgiidae; genus Chrysogorgia; species Chrysogorgia sp. JL179-B06. Next base: position 649,825 of record JAYKKM010000153.1, on the reverse strand, counting down.
ACACATCCATGGTTATCAATGGCACGAAGGATGTCATTGTGAACACGAATAAGAGCTGTTTCAGTACTGTGGCCCGCCTTGTACGCAGATTGAAACAATTCCTTTAAATAACCGTCATCCAGATGACAGTTCAGGCGTTTGGCCACCACCTTTTCTGTCACTTTAGATAAAAACCTTAAGTTTGAAATGGGTCTGAAGCTGGGAAACAGTTCATGGTCAAATGAATCTTTTTTGATCGTCGGAGTCAAAGCTGCTTCTTTAAATTTCGTAGGTACGGTAGCGTTTACAAGAGACAGATTTACAATTCTTGTCATAACAGGTAATAGGACATCATAGCAATCTTTTAACAGAATACCAGGTATCGGATCAAGAATACATGATTTGGCAGCCATATTTCTTAAAAGGGAAGACAATTCATCTGTGGTCGTTGGAGAAAACTCATTTAAGTTCAGGTCACAACAGCATGTATTTTGAATAGGATCTATCTCAGATGGAAAGCTGTCTCTTATAATCTGTACCTTATAAGTGAAAAAATCAGCAAATCCATTTGCTAGTACACGAGCGTTGTCATGAGATGGTAATTTCTTGATGGTCTTAAGGTTTAACAACTTCGCAATTGATAAAAACAATACACGTTGGTTGTTGCTATTTTCTTCTATGACATCAGCATAAAACTTCATCTTGGAATCAAGGATTAGTTTATTAACGTGGTTGCATTGATCAACATAGATCTCTCGGTTAATTGTAAGTTTATTTCTACGCCATAGACGTTCCAGTTTCCTTCTTTTCACTTTTTCTGCTCTAATCTGATCAGAATACCAGGGTGCTGCTGGTCTTATAGTTACAACACGTTTTTTTAAAGGTGCATGATAAATTCAAGTAATGATGATAATGTGGTATCGTAACATTCAGCTAGATCTGAAACATTGAATTCCTCATAATTGACCAGTACCGAATTCTCAATATCTTGGATTAGAAGGTCTCTGTCCACTGATCGCAGCTTTCGATAAGTAATTACTTTGCGTTCAAAATTTGGTTTCCTCAACGAGAGCCCACAGTGCACTACAGAATGGTCAGATATGATGGGATCAAATACTTTGATGTTCTTTACGAGTTCATCACCAGCTCTAGTGATCACTTGATCTAAGGTGTGTCTATTTTTATGAGTGGGGACATTAACGTGTTGCATCAAGTTGAAGGTTTCGAGTAAACCCAGAAAGCGAGCTGCAGCAAAATCATTATGTATATCCAGATGGAAATTAAAGTCACCAAGTATGATAAGTGGTCCAGTAGTAGTTATGCATGAGCCGTTCAAGGAGTGAACCAAATTCATCCAAGAATAAGTTCAACAATAAATTCAGCCTGTTTTTCTGTGATGGCGGCGGCCTATACACCACTACTGTCCTTAGGCTTGTAGATGAATAGTTCATCATGCAATCAATGAATTCAAATGATTTATAAGAGGCATTAGTTGACATTTTTTTCAATTTGAAACATTTTCTGTAGAGCATTGCTACACCGCCCCCTCTAGATCCCGTACGAGGTAAATGATAAAGAGAGTAGCCAGTAGGACAAAGATCATTAATAATCCTTTGGTCAGCAATGCTCCCTTGTAGCCATGTCTCTGTTAGTGCCATAATATCAATGTTGTTGTCGACGATAAAGTCCTTAATAATATGGGACTTGTTATTCACCGATCTGGCATTTAAGAGGCACAGGTCGACTGTTCTAGAGAAGTCGGTAGAGGGTGCTAGTGGTGAACGCAGAACTGTAATCAAGTTATTTTTGTTGGCCTTAGTTGGATGAGGGTCACAAGAATAATATACATATCAGAATAACAAATCCCATTATCTTCACGGGAAATAAAAGGCGCAGGAGACTCGAAGACTTGTGTTGAATTTTTCGTTGATGGTGTATAACAAGTCCATCGCTCGTCATTAGATTCTGATCTTGTGGTGATCAACACAGGAATGCCAGAGGTTTGTTCCAAGAAGTTGTTAGCACAAGGTACCACGTCAATTAAATGTGTAAAATTGACAGTTCTGCGCGAAAAAGGTCGAACTGCAGGCAAGTAGCGAGAGTGCGAAGGCTTCAGGGCATGGATGTTCCTGTATTGTGCAGATTGGCGACCAGCACGAGTACCACGAAATTTAAACAGGTCAAGGAACTTCAGCTGAGCGGCAGTCTCAGGGATAATTTGAGTTGGATGTCGTTTAAGAGAAAACAACTTTGTTCTTGAATAAGACTAGTTAGCTTGTGAGCGGTAATCCGTGACGAACTACCGCTTGAATTTTCAGGTTCAAGATAGTTCAAAGCGAACTTAACTGGACCAGGATTTCTTGATACATCGACATGAACAGTGAGATATTTTACAAAGAGCCTTGATGGTAAGGCCAAGCAAACAGGGCCATGTCTTGATGATTTGGATGATGGAAGCCGAGAATAATAATGAGATGCAAGTTCTCTTCGTTTTACACGTACATGAAGATTAACAAATTGCAGATTAATCGAAACCATAAACATACCAGTGGATGACTCACCAGCCAGAAGATAATTCAGGTCGTTAGGAACATACATTTTGTGTTTCCGTAATACATTAGTGCCAGTTAGAGGCCATAGTAAATAAAATATAAAGAACCATATAACAGGTCTGGCAGCCATGTTGGCGCTCATATACAATCTTAGTTCATGTAGCTCAATAGTTAGAACATCTCACTATAGTCATCAGAAGGTTACAGGTTGTACACATATGTAACCTTCACTCATCAACTTAGTCCATGTAGCTCAATAGTTAGAGCATCTCACTAGTCATCAGAAGGTTACAGGTTGTACACATATGTAACCTTCACTCATCATCTTAGTTCATGTAGCTCAATAGTTAGAGCATCTCACTAGTCATCAGAAGGTTACAGGTTGTACACATATGTAACCATCACTCATCATCTTAGTCCATGTAGCTCAATAGTTAGAGCATATCACTAGTCATCAGAGGGTTACAGGTTGTACACATATGTAACCTTCACTCATCATCTTAGTCCATGTAGCTCAATATAACCAGATGATCGCATGTTATTGTTTTGGTTCTAATAATCTTGTGTAATAGTTTTTTCAACCATTTCAATAATTATGTCTCTTTTTTGCAGGGAGATGATGCAAATAATGATGATTTGAAAAAGGTGACGAACAATCTTTTCCATAACTTTGAACAGCACTTTCAAAATCGGGTGACACTTCCCCCCCCCCCCCCCCGAGCCAAAACGCACTATAGTGTCTATGGGATGTTAATCACCGGGAAGAGTGACTCCTCGTTATTTGTCGCTAGCGAGATGTGTAACCCCGGCGTTTTATGAGATAACCTGTGACGTCATGTTGATGACACAGCATTGTGACTTATTGGAAAATCATGTATATCTTTGGGATTATTTAATGAAATCACTTGAAACTTTGCACGTGATTGGATAGAATTACTATTGATATGGTAACATCAGTTTCCAGACTCCTCTTCCATTAAAGCTGAATTATTTGCTTCCTGGATAAAGCAAGTTATCCTGTCTTTTCTTTTTTTGGCGTATAAAATTCAGATACCAATATGCCTGACTTGTCAAAAACCAAAAATGGCCATGAACTGGCAGGAAACAAATATTTTTGTTTTACAGACTTGAGGGATCTGGAAACTAATACATTACTTTGGCAACTCTATTTTAATGTAATTATGATGTTCAGTTTCATCAAATGCAATCTCGAGCAAAGTTTCAAGTGATTTCATTAAATAACCCCAAAGATACATGACTAATTAATGGTAATTCAAAATGCTATGTTATCTTTGGTTGTCTCGTTCACATATCAAATAAACCTAAATATGTCGTGAACGAGGTGAGATATTTAGAGATAACTGCCTTCATTCTTTATCCTTTTAAAAGTTCTTTCAAATGAAGCAAACTTTATTTTTTCTTCATATAAACTGTGACTATTGTTCCAACTTGCATTCTTATTCGTTGAGTTTGTTTTTTTTAAGATTGAAGAAGAGTTGGCAGAGTTACGGTCTTTGCTTCACGCTTTGTTAAACGAAGAAAAGTTAGTTCTGGTAAGATGATTGATTGCCAAGGAGTACAATTAGTTTCAAAAATCACTGCTTTGTGCAACGAACAAACCTTTTAAATACCGTAATTAACCTTGCTCTGCCATCTGAGTTCTAGTGGCTCAATAGTTAGAGCGTCTGTCTGTCTGGAGCTCAGAGTTTTTCTAAGTATTGACAACTTAACACAGCTTGCACAGCAAAACCTTTACAACTTTACTGATGTCAAGCTGAAATATTTTCTTATTGACGCTGAATATTTTCATATTAACATTTAATATTTTGATGTTGACGTTGAATATTTTCATATTCACGTTGAATATTTTCATATTCACGTTGCTATTTTTCATATTGACGTTGCTATTTTTCATATTGACGTTGAATATTGTCATATTGACGTTGAATATTTTCATATTGACGCTGAATATTTTCATATTAACGTTTAATATTTTGATATTGACGTTGAATATTTTCATATTCACGTTGAATATTTTCATATTGACGTTGAATATTTTTCATATTGACGTTGCTATTTTTCATATTGACGTTGAAAATTGTCATATTGACGTTGAAAATTGTCATATTGACGTTGAATATTTTCATATTGACGTTGAATATTTTCATATTCACGTTGAATATTTTCATATTCACGTAGAATATTTTCATATTCACGTTGAATATTTTCATATTCACGTTGAATATTTTCATATTGACGTTGCTATTTTTCATATTGACGTTGCTATTTTTCATATTGACGTTGAAAATTGTCATATTGACGTTGAAAATTGTCATATTGACGTTGAATATTTTCATATTGACGTTGAATATTTTCATATTGACGTTGCTATTTTTCATATTGACGTTAAGTTGAATATTTTCATATTGTTGTTGAATATTTTCATATTGACGTTGCTATTTTTCATATTGACGTTGCTATTTTTCATATTGACGTTGAAAATTGTCATATTGACGTTGAATATTTTCATATTCACGTTGAATATTTTCATATTCACGTAGAATATTTTCATATTCACGTTGAATATTTTCATATTCACGTTGAATATTTTCATATAGACGTTGAATATTTTCATATAGACGTTGAATATTTTCATATTCACGTTGAATATTTTCATATTCACGTTGAATATTTTCTTATTGGCGTTGAATATTTTCATATTGGCGTTGAATATTTTCATATTGACGCTGAATATTTTCATATTGACGTTGTTATTTTCATATTAACGTTGAATATTTTCATATTTACTTTGAATATTTTCATATTAACGTTATTTTCATATTAACGTTGAATATTTTCATATTTACGTTGAATATTTTCATATTGACGTTGAATATTTTCATATTAACGTTGAATATTTTCATATTGACGTTATTTTCATATTGATGTTGAGTATTTTCATATTGATGTTGAATATTTTCATATTAATGTCGTTATTTTCATGTTAACATTGTTATTTTCATATAGGAAGAACTTGCGCAGTTGGCTGAAGAACATTTCCCAGAACTTCCGCTACTAAACGTCGAATTAAATCTCAAGAAATTTATGGTATTTGAATATCACTGTTCATTCCATCCATTTCTCCACCTACCCATCACACACACTCAAAACACACTCACATTCACTCACAATCACATGCTCACTTACACAAACTCTCACACATTCACTCTCATGACGTTCGCTCATACACTCACTCACGCGTTATCAACACACTCACTCACACACAATCTCCTAACTCACTCACACAAACAATCAAACAATCTTCTCCTAACACACACACACTCTCCTCCTACCTCACTCACATGCTCACACAAACCATCTCCTCTTCAGTCACTCACACACACACACACAATTAGTTTAGTTTATTAGATTTATCACTCTTTTAGGTGAACGGAATACCGCAACAGGCTAGAAGCCCAATTGATAGGGGTTCCGAGGGCCTACGATTTAAGGTCGTTATCCGAGAAGACCTGAAAGTCTTACCATTTGCTGATCTTATTGCAAAGGCCGCACTTTCTCCTCGATTATTTTTAAGACCCTGACTGGAGGTCCGACCCAGGATTTGAACCTGTGCCTGTCACAATGACACAAATATAGTAACCAGCTTCCCAGCTCATAGACATATGAGGTAACCGCTAGACCACAATTAAATCTCCTCTTAGCTAGATCTCCTCCTTACTCACACATGCTCACACACTCACACACAATCTCTCACTCGCTCAGTCACATGCTCACTCACACACAATCTCCTCCTAACACACACACAATCTCCTCAACACCCTCACACACACAATCTCCTCCTAACACCCTCACACACAATATCCTCCTGACACCCTCACACACACAATCTCCTGACACACACACAATCTCCTGACACACACACAATCTCCTCCTAACACACTCACACACACAATATCCTCCTAACACCCTCACACACAATATCCTCCTAACACCCTCACACACACAATCTCCTGACACACACACAATCTCCTCCTAACACACACACAATCTCCTCCTAACACACACACAATCTCCTCCTAACACACACACAATATCCTCCTAACACCCTCACACACACAATATCACACACACAATCTCCTAACACACACACAATCTCCTCCTAACACACACACAATCTCCTCCTAACACACGCACAATCTGCTCCTAACACACTCACGCACACAATCTCCTCTTAACACACTCCTCCTAACTCACTCACACACACAATCTCCTAACACACACACAATCTCCTAACACACACAATCTCCTACTGACACACGCACACAATCTCCTCCTCACTCACTCACTTTCTCACACACACAATCTCCTCCTAACACACTGACTCACACGCACAATCTCCTCCTAACACACTGATTCACACACACACAATCTCCTCCTAACACACTGACACACACACAATCTCCTCCTAGCAAACTGACACACACTGACACACACAGTCTCATCTCGCTAACTCTTTTCTAATGTAATTCTCTTTAATTTATTTTGTTTTAGTCCACTAATGGTCTTCTTAAACAAGGCTGGGAATTAATGTATTATTCACACAACGAAATGGTCAAGATGTCTTTGTCGTCCGCCAATTATGTCGCCTTTCGAACTATCTTCAACGGAAGCCTTTGCGTACTCAAGGTTAGAAGAGGTGCATTAATAATATACCACTACTAGTTATGTTGCCTGGAGTAAATTACGCTTTTTTGAACTACCTTTGTACTCATTGTTGAAGATGATTTTTTCATATCGGGTAATTATTTTAAGCATTATCGTCGTGAAATATTTAAAGGACATTGGCAACAAAAATTAAGTTCATCTAATATGAAAGAAATGATAGAGTAACACCTTTTACAACTTTTCCGTATTTTACTTCGTTTTTGAAATATTTCAGTTTGTTTGATATGTAAATGAGATGGTCTCTGACGTCATGTGCAGGGTGGAGAATTTTCACACATATCAGTTCCATCTTCAAGTTTGTTCCACAAATTTACTTGAAAATGTGCGTATAATAACTCCTAATGATAATGAACGTTGTGAACTTAGTAATTACTGAGATTTAATACTTTTTTAAGTAAAATACGGAAAAGGTAATTTTATGAGTTCTTTCATATTATACAAACTTAATTTTTGTTGCCAATGTCCTTTAAACAAAATTAATATGTTGAACTAATGTCAATTGTTTTTCAGTACGATTGATTTTCAATTCCTGCACCACCATCAGTGGCGGCGCCAGGCCTCAAACTTGGGGGGGGGGGGGGGGGGGGGGAGGGGCAATTGAGAGGGAAACTAATTTGGGGGGGGGAACATTTTTTCACATAAATGTTATAAATGTACATGTAAGATCAGTTACATTAGACTACGAGTTGACAAGTCATGCCTGTACCTTTAGCAAAGGCCAGAACACGTTACTTTTTAGAATGAACACGTATTAAAACAAACGCAAAACAGTGTCACACCAGAGCTTGGTTGTAAGCGCTTTCGATTTCTTCAATACTTATTCTGTTATTCACTTTGCTTCATTTGCAGGTTTCCACCAGTTATTTTTACTTTATTTTTTAGTTATCTGTGTTAGATCGTATTGAAAATAATAAATATGTCTACACATTCCAGCGGGTGGGGGCAAAATGGGGGGGAATGGGAGGGCAGAAAAAATTATTGGGGGGCAAATGCCCCCTTGCCCCTCCCCTAGCGCCGCCACTGGACACCATGCTGAATAAGGGGGGTAGGGGGAGCAGAGACGGGGGGGGGGCTCATTTTGCTTGAATGTAGACTTTTTACTATGTTGCAATGTTAATAAACTGCTTATTCTTCGATTATTTTCAATTCACCATTTTTACACAATCTGGCTGTTTTTTGAGGATTTGCAGTTGTCAGCTGATGTCCCAATGGACTTTTGTCCAGGATTGTAGTTTCGTTTACTGTATAAGCTCTGAAGTAACAGAAACAAAAACATATATGTCAGTGAACTTCGTGTGAATATTACCGACAAAGGATGGATATTTTCGAATCTCGACTGTCTCCTTTAATGTATTTTCTTTTGCAGGAATATAATCTCGAAGATATTACCGATGTTGATATGTTTGAATCAAGAGCCGTGGCTTACTACAACATGGCGAAGTATTCAAATTTAATAGAACTTCAAGCATTGTTCTATGATAAGGTAAACAATTAGTTATTTAAAGACAAGAAATACATTACCAACCAATCACAATCATCACAGTGTGTGGTGTCCAACCAAATTTGAAAAATGTCCGAATTTTATTTACTATTCAAATACTTTACAAGACCAAATTTTTGCCAAATTTGTGAGCGTGACACCCCCCAGTAGCGATGCCCCTGTATATGCGAACCCGTATCCAGAGGTTTTCCGATAGTTTTCAATCTCATGTTGTGTTGTGCAACGTGCATAAGTTAATTATCACGCTTAGGGACAGGGTCATTATTTATGGCCGGGGGGTGGGGGGGGGGGGGGGGGTGGGGGGCGACGAGTAAATGGTTGGGTAACTAAGCGTTCTAAGACCAATGGTTGGGTAGCAAACGTTTCATGATTATTTACATAAATAAATTAAGATTTCATCATTTAAAATTGGAATCTCATCATCAGTTCTCCTTAGTCATCATTGCACATTAGCTTTTATTATTGTATTCCTCTCCTTGTTTTCCTTGGACTCCTGCTCTGTATAGGAAGATAATCTGAAAGTTACAGTAGGATCTGTCTGTATATATATTTGGGTTTTTTGTTAATAAAACTTCTATCGACGATATGCCGGGAATTGGGTAAAAGATTTTCTTTACTCATAAATGGTTGGGACGGTAAAATTTCTGATCGTAATTTGGTTGGGTAAAATGTTTTGAAACTGATGTTCTACTGAACTGATTTAGACGAGCTTGGTCTTATCGTTTTGTTGAAAAATGAAATGTCCATATATTGAGAACTAATACTGATGTGTGTCATGAATTTTAGAATAAAAATCTTGATATGTTACATGATACATAACATTATTAGAACCTACACAGATTAACGGGCGTGAGCCGCGTGCAACCGAAATGCGCAAATTGGATTTTCCATCATTCGGCGCATCAACAAAATTTAAATATATGGCAATATCATGTTTGAACAAAAACACTGAATCCAAAATTGTCGAAATTGGTTTAGTAAAAGCTCAGATACAACGAGACCAGGTATGCTAGTAAACAAATTAATTTAGGATATGATGTCATGCTTTATATGGGGTTTACGGTGTTGAAACTGACGTAGTTTACTGGACCGATCTGGACGAACTTGGTTTTGTATTGTATTGCATAGTATTGCATTGCATTGCATTGCATTGCATTGCATTGCATTGCATTGCATTGTCAATACAAGGGTCAACAAATATCTACCGTGAACATCTGGGCATCACAGATGATACTTTAGCAAGAAAATGCGATATCGAGTAATTTACTTATATTTTTCTTCACTTATATTTTTTGAACTTCTACGAACTAACACTTTATTTTATTCCGAATTTGCTTTAAGAACAAGTTTCTCATTTTGTGTATATATTTATCTAAATTTGACCATTAATGGCACTTATTGTTATACCGAAGGTTTTAAGTGAGACCCATCACCTGTAAACTTAACTTGTAATAAAATCAATATTGTATTGCATTTCATTGCATTGCATTGCATTGCACTGTATTGTATTGTATTGTATTGTATTGTATTGTATTGCATTGCATTGCATTGCACTGTATTGTATTGTATTGTATTGTATTGTATTGTATTGTATTGTATTGTATTGTATTGTATTGTATTTAGCCAGGTTCAGTGTGGCCATATTTTTGAGTTCGTTCACTTTTGTTGGAGATTAGGTAAACTATGCATTTTTGAAAACTTCATGGAATAGCTAATCAGAAAATAGATGTTTCCATTTCCCCAGAGACCTGTAATATCGTATTCATGGTATTAATTGTACGGATTTGAATTTGATTGGTACCTTAGGGTTACGAATCAAAAACTAATCAAATACAAAGCAGGTAGTTGTTCGAGAAACTTCATCAAACCACGTGATCAAACCGATTTGTCAATGTAAAGAAATGAATTTGTTCACTTTTTAACAAACTCTTCTATTGATAGTAAAGTGCTCAACAAAATGCACCAAAAGATTGGCCAAATTTCTGTGTAATTCTAGATCGTGGTTTGATTACATTTGAACACAGGAGTTCTGTGCAGAAATATATTTTATTTTTTCCTGTTTTTAGTCGAAACGTGGAGTAATTCGTGATGTTGTCGAGTGTCTGTGTTGTTTACACCAGACTGGTGTCACGCATGGTGATGTAGTCATGGAGAATATCTTTGTGGACTTAAGCAAGCGGGGAGTTCTGGGAGAATATTGCTTCGTCAATGATACGGTAAGTGTGGGAGTGTAACGAGAAAAGAGATGAAGTTGTTGTACTGGAGAAACGTGAGATGAGGTGAGGTCAAGTGAGGTGAGGTGAGGTCAAGTGAAGTGAGGTGAGGTCAAGTGAGGTGAGATCAGGTCAGATGAAGTTGTTGTACTGGAGAAATTTATTAACTTCGCCTCATAATAATACAGGCTGGGTAACCGCAACAGCAATAGCCAATTACTGCGGCCCCAGTACATAATTACATGACTAATATACAAATAATAATAATAATAATAATAAGTAATTATTTATTTAAAAACAACATACTATAGCGGATGCTAAGCTTCGTGGTGAGTTGCATGACATACATATAGTTTTCCAAGTACGTGGGTCTTCGGGGTCATACGATGTCGAAAGTGCAGTAAAATAATAATTAAACAGATTTCGACGAAAATTAAAACTTATCAACGTTGGTCCATTGGTATTTAGCCTTCCTCACCTCGCTTGACCTCATCTCATCTGACCTCACCTCATCTCACTTCACTTGACCTCAACTCACCTCACCTCACTTGACCTCACCTCATCTCACCTCATTTGACCTCATCTCACCTCACTTGACCTCACCTCATCTCACCTCATTTGACCTCACCTCACGTTTCTCCTGTACAACTTCATCTGACGTGATCTCACCTCACTTGACCTCATCTCACCTGACCTCACCTCACTTGACCCAACCTCATCTCACCTCATCTCACCTCACTTGACCTCACCTCACGTTTCTCCTGTACAACTTCATCTGACCTGATCTCACCTCACTTGACCTCATCTCACCTGACCTCACCTCACTTGACCCAACCTCATCTCACCTCACCTGACTTGACCTCATCTCACCTGATCTCACCTCACCTTACCAGTTCACCCCGCCCTAGACGAATGAGGACAAAACTCTGGCCTAATCCCGATTTACCGCAGATCATACTTTAATTCGACCCTTTGAAGTTTCGAATGCAGTGCAAGCAGGATCTCGCAGCTTTTCCAAAACCTAGAGAGCCTGTCAGCTTCCCACTGACACTGACTGAAGCAAGCCAATGACAGAGCATCCCAACTGACGCTGACTGAAGCAAGCCAATGACGTTTTCTTTACATTTAGCAAAAGCGAGTATCCTCAACTGCTGAAATGCTTTTGAAAAATGCCGTTCCGATAGCATGCGAGGTGTCACCTGTGTTCGACATGTACTGTCTCGGTGAAATCGTTTACCAGGTTAGTTTCTAACTTCATGAATTCTCTTCAATGTAACTAAGTAAGTACAACATTAAAATACCTGTGTTAATATATACACTGCTGTAGTGAATGTGGGAGAGCTTGGAGTAGACAGACGATACATGGACGATCATCAAGCTCAGAAAATTGATTCTACGTCTCGGACAGGAATCGAACCTGTAACCTTCTGATTGCCAGTGAGACATTGGTATATGTACTGCCTATGGAGCAGTCACTATATATCAGACATGCTTAGATGTGTTAATATATAAAGTGAATGTGTCCGCCATCTTTGCTTTTTCAGCGGTCTCTCACGTGTGACGTCACCTGAGTGCTTCGATTGCGGGTTTTTTGGTCAGTCTATGATTAGTCATTCTTCGTAATTTCTTTGCTTGTTTTTTTCAATTACAAAGAATGACTATTCATAGCCTGAACAAAGAACCCATGGCTAAGGCAATCGAAGCATGCACTCCGGTGACGTCACACGCGAGAGACCGCTGAGTGTACTTCTCACATATGTCGGGAACGAAAAATAATGACATTAAAATACTTCGTGCTGGTACTTCTTGGTAGTAAGACCTTTCATGTAAACACAAGTTGCTTTTGGATGACAGTTCCCTTTTAAAGCCTCGCAAAATAAAGTTTTTACATTTATAAGATATTTAGTTTCTCACAGAAATGTTTGAGAACTCGTTCACATCATGAATTAAAAGAAGTATATTTTTATTACTAGTTTTTAAAGTGTTTTTTTTCTTTCATTGAAATATTACAGGTCTTCCTTGGTGAAATACCTATGGTGCGAGACTTAACATCCTTACAGAAGCTCTCTCAGGTACGAAATGACTGTCAACTGTGCTGCATGACTTACCGCATCTTACCTTTGCTTCGCTTTTCTTTCCTTTGCTGTCATTTCTTTTGTCATCCTCTCATTTATTTCCTTTCCATTTTTCTCTCCTATCTTTCGTTTCCTTCCCTACCCTTTTCTTTCCATTCCTTCCCTTTCTATCCTTTTCTTCCTTTTCCTTCCCTTCCTTTCCTTCTCTTTTCCTTCCCTTCCTTCCCTACCCTTTCCTTTCCTTCCATTCCATTTCCTTCCATTCCATTCTCTTCCCTACCCTTTCCTTCTGTTCCCTTCCAATCTCTTTTCTTATCTCTTCTATTCTATTCCCTTCACTTCACTTCTCTTCTCTCCTCTTGCCTTGCCTTTCCTTCTCTTTCCCTTTTCACCACTTTTCTTAACATGTCTTTATCTTCAGGACAAAGACCTAACGTCAATGCTTGTATTCTTACTGGCATTGGATGGCGTGTTACGTCCTACAGCCAGTCAAGTCTTGGGCCATCCGTTCTTTAATGGTACTAGTTCATCTCTCAAAGATGAGATGAAAGAGGATCATGCTGAACGAAATGAACAGGAGGAGAAAGATGAGATGATAGAGGATCATGCTGAACGAAATGAACAGGAGGAGAAAGATGAGATGATAGAGGATCATGCTGAACGAAATGAACAGGAGGAGAAAGATGAGATGATAGAGGATCATGCTGAACGAAATGAACAGGAGGAGAAAGATGAGATGATAGAGGATCATGCTGAACGAAATGAACAAGAGGAGAAAGATGAGATGATAGAGGATCATGCTGAACGAAATGAACAAGAGGAGAAAGATGAGATGATAGAGGATCATGCTGAACGAAATGAACAAGAGGAGAAAGATGAGATGATAGAGGATCATGCTGAACGAAATGAACAGGAGGAGAAAGATGAGATGATAGAGGATCATGCTGAACGAAATGAACAGGAGGAGAAAGATGAGATGATAGAGGATCATGCTGAACGAAATGAACAAGAGGAGAAAGATGAGATGATAGAGGATCATGCTGAACGAAATGAACAGGAGGAGAAAGATGAGATGATAGAGGATCATGCTGAACGAAATGAACAGGAGGAGAAAGATGAGATGATAGAGGATCATGCTGAACGAAATGAACAAGAGGAGAAAGATGAGATGATAGAGGATCATGCTGAACGAAATGAACAGGAGGAGAAAGATGAGATGATAGAGGATCATGCTGAACGAAATGAACAGGAGGAGAAAGATGAGATGATAGAGGATCATGCTGAACGAAATGAACAGGAGGAGAAAGATGAGATGATAGAGGATCATGCTGAACGAAATGAACAGGAGGAGAAAGATGAGATGATATAGGATCATGCTGAACGAAATGAACAGGAGGAGAAAGATGAGATGATAGAGGATCATGCTGAAACGAAATGAACAGGAGGAGAAAGATGAGATGATAGAGGATCATGCTGAACGAAATGAACAAGAGGAGAAAGATGAGATGATAGAGGATCATGCTGAACGAAATGAACAGGAGGAGAAAGATGAGATGATAGAGGATCATGCTGAACGAAATGAACAGGAGGAGAAAGATGAGATGATAGAGGATCATGCTGAACGAAATGAACAGGAGGAGAAAGATGAGATGATAGAGGATCATGCTGAACGAAATGAACAGGAGGAGAAAGATGAGATGATAGAGGATCATGTTGAACGAAATGAACAAGAAGGAGAAAGATGAGATGATAGAGGATCATGCTGAACGAAATGAACAGGAGGAGAAAGATGAGATGATAGAGGATCATGTTGAACGAAATGAACAGGAGGAGAAAGGCAGCGAAACAACAGAAGAAAAAGAGGGACGAAAGATGAATGAACAAGAAGAAGGACAAATGAATGGACAAGAAGAAGGAGAAATGAATGAACAAGAAGAAGGACAAATGAATGGACAAGAAGAAGGACAAATGAATGAACAAGAAGAAGAAGAAATGAATGAACAAGAAGAAGAACAAATGAATGAACAAGAAGAAGGACAAATGAATGAACAAGAAGAAGAACAAATGAATGGACAAGAAGAAGGGCAAATGAATGAACAAGAAGAAGGAGAAATGAATGAACAAGAAGAAGAACAAATGAATGAACAAGAAGAAGGACAAATGAATGAACAAGAAGAAGGAGAAATGAATGAACAAGAAGAAGAACAAATGAATGAACAAGAAGAAGGACAAATGAATGAACAAGAAGAAGAACAAATGAATGGACAAGAAGAAGGGCAAATGAATGAACAAGAAGAAGGAGAAATGAATGAACAAGAAGAAGAACAAATGAATGAACAAGAAGAAGGACAAATGAATGAACAAGAAGAAGGACAAATGAATGAACAAGAAGAAGGAGAAATGAATGAACAAGAAGAAGAACAAATGAATGAACAAGAAGAAGAACAAATGAATGAACAAGAAGAAGGAGAAATGAATGAACAAGAAGAAGAACAAATGAATGAACAAGAAGAAGGACAAATGAATGAACAAGAAGAAGAAGGACAAATGAATGAACAAGAAGAAGAAGGACAAATGAATGAACAAGAAGAAGGACAAATGAATGAACAAGAAGAAGAAGGACAAATGAATGAACAAGAAGAAGGACAAATGAATGAACAAGAAGAAGAACAAATGAATGAACAAGAAGAAGAACAAATGAATGAACAAGAAGAAGAACAAATGAATGAACAAGAAGAAGAACAAATGAATGAACAAGAAGAAGGAGAAATGAATGAACAAGAAGAAGAACAAATGAATGAACAAGAAGAAGGACAAATGAATGAACAAGAAAAAGGACAAATGAATGAACAAGAAGAAGAACAAATGAATGAACAAGAAGAAGGACAAATGAATGAACAAGAAGAAGGACAAATGAATGAACAAGAAGAAGGACAAATGAATGATGAACAAGAAGAAGAACAAATGATATGAACAAGAAGAAGAACAAATGAATGAACAAGAAGAAGGACAAATGAATGAACAAGAAGAAGGACAAATGAATGAACAAGAAGAAGGACAAATGAATGAACAAGAAGAAGGACAAATGAATGAACAAGAAGAAGGACAAATGAATGAACAAGAAAAAGGACAAATGAATGAACAAGAAGAAGAACAAATGAATGAACAAGAAGAAGGACAAATGAATGAACAAGAAGAAGGACAAATGAATGAACAAGAAGAAGGACAAATGAATGAACAAGAAGAAGGACAAATGAATGAACAAGAAGAAGGACAAATGAATGAACAAGAAGAAGGACAAATGAATGAACAAGAAGAAGGACAAATGAATGAACAAGAAGAAGGACAAATGAATGAACAAGAAGAAGAAGGACAAATGAATGAACAAGAAGAAGAAGGACAAATGAATGAACAAGAAGAAGAACAAATGAATGGACAAGAAGAAGGACAAATGAATGAACAAGAAGAAGAAGGACAAATGAATGAACAAGAAGAAGAACAAATGAATGGACAAGAAGAAGAAGGACAAATGAATGAACAAGAAGAAGAAGGACAAATGAATGAACAAGAAGAAGAACAAATGAATGGACAAGAAGAAGGACAAATGAATGAACAAGAAGAAGAACAAATGAATGAACAAGAAGAAGAACAAATGAATGAACAAGAAGAAGAACAACAAATGAATGAACAAGAAGAAGGAGAAATGAATGAACAAGAAGAAGAACAAATGAATGGACAAGAAGAAGGGCAAATGAATGAACAAGAAGAAGGACAAATGAATGAACAAGAAGAAGAAGGACAAATGAATGAACAAGAAGAAGGAGAAATGAATGAACAAGAAGAAGAACAAATGAATGAACAAGAAGAAGGACAAATGAATGAACAAGAAGAAGGACAAATGAATGAACAAGAAGAAGGAGAAATGAATGAACAAGAAGAAGAACAAATGAATGAACAAGAAGAAGAACAAATGAATGAACAAGAAGAAGGACAAATGAATGAACAAGAAGAAGGACAAATGAATGAACAAGAGGAAGAACAAATGAATGAACAAGAAGAAGAAGGACAAATGAATGAACAAGAAGAAGGACAAATGAATGAACAAGAAGAAGAAGGACAAATGAATGAACAAGAAGGAGAAATGAATGGACAAGAAAAAGGGCAAATGAATGAACAAGAAGAAGAAGGTCAAATGAATGAACAAGAAGAAGGACAAATGAATGAACAAGAAGAAGAAGGTCAAATGAATGGACAAGAATGAGAAATGAATGAACAAGAAGAAGAAGAAATGAATGAACAAGAAGAAGGACAAATGAATGGACAAGAAGAAGGGCTAATAAATGAGCAAGAAGAAGAACGTCAAATGAATGGACAACAAGGAGAAATGAATGGACAAGAAAAAGGACAAATGATTGCACAGGAAAAAGAAACCAATAAAGTTGATGTACCAGGTGAAAATAAAGAAGAAATGAAAGATGAAGGCGAAAAAGTGAAACCTGTGATGGAAGAAAAGCAGCCAGCAATGGAGGTGCTTACGACGCCAGACGAAAAACCTGCGTCAGAAAAAGAAGAGTACGATGAGAAACCAACAGACATTGTGGATGACAAGGAAATGAATAACAAAAGAGAAGGTGAAGAACAGTGCGATATTGAGGGATTATCCAATAATGATGGTCAGATCGCCGACCAGGTAATTTGATACTTTCTCCTTTTATTGTGATTATCGTCCTATCCTGTCGTATGTTGGCGTATCCCGGGACCAGTTGCGACATCAAGGCCTTCCGGCTGGAATTGAACCCGCAACCCAGCGATGCTGGTGTAGGGCTCTGATCACTGAGCTACGAAAGCCGTTACCAAGAGCCTAATCACGAGTTCTGTATATATATATATATAATGGTGGTAATACCTTGAGAGTAATTGGGTATAATTGGTATTTTACTCGATTAATCCTGCTCAACTAGTGGAACATATTGTGGAACACAAGACAGAGCTACAAGTGAAAGAGCATTTCGAACAAAACCAAATCATCAAGTGCCGATACAAGGAAAGAAAAGTTTGATCATGATATTTCCCACAGAAGTTTACAACACGTACGATAAACAAGATAAAACACATTAAACTTACCGTGAACTCGTTTCCAACTCCAAACTGTCAGCCATGATCAGGGCACATGCAAGCAAACTCTCATAATCGCATCTCGCAATATAGCCGATAATAATATCCCTGCACAATACCAAGATCTTGAACTCAAAAGGAGTAGAGTATGTTTATTTGTTTAATCGTACAAATCTTATTTAAACCGTGTTTCATTGCTTTTATCTTTTAAAATTTTACAGGCGAAAATTCCAGCCAACACTGTTATCTCTGATCAGTCTTCGACTGCAAGTCTGGAAGGCGAAAAATCAATTGAGGCGTGAACCGAGCAATAGATCGAGCAACAACTGTCTTGTGTTAAATGAATCCTCGGGTATTTATCTGGAAAAATATGGAATTCATGAAGGTTATGGAATAGAAGAGTTAGTAGTGGACAGAGATTTTATTCGAAATATTCGTTTCTTGGAAAATTGTACATCTGGTCTAACTTATAAGGCGGTTTTATGCGAGACTATTAGAGAATCTACGAGCTTTTTCAACTTTGTATTCTCTTCATACATATATCAAGTTATATTGAGTTTTTCTATTTGAAAATGTTCCAACTTATGAATACGTAGCCTGTAATAAGATGAAAAATGACGAAGTTAAAAACGGCGAAATTGAAAATGGCGAAATAAAGTTAAACAATGACGAAGTTAAAAAAATGGCGAAGTTGATAATGACGAAGTTAGAAATAGGTACGCAACGCGTACATGTGTCTGCTGACATTTGAGTTACAGAGAAATATGAGATATAAAGTAAGTTCATTGACTTGTGTCCATTCTTTGTGAGTATGTCCACGAGGCTATAAGAATGGGTGCTGAACTAGAAGATAGTTTCGCGCTAAGTTGTCACAATATACTGCGGAATGAGGCCAAACATTTTAAACATATTTGGAAATTGAGTGAATCACTAAATTGAAATAACCAAGCTACAAGTCACTAATATTTACATTTGGAAATTATAAGTTTATTCAAATTGTATAGGTTGTAGGCTAGAAATGTCTGAAATCGTATTTCTTGCACTGTTATATCTACGAAAGTTTAGCGAAGGTGTAGATCATGTTGAGTTAATTGAGACGCGTTTGTTTAGGATATAATATGACAAATATGTGCGACGGTAAACATTAATACCCGTACTAGGTTCATAAGTTTCGATATACAATTAATTCGGCAAAAATATTAAGCGATTTTGAAATTACCTGACAGTATAACTATTACATTTAAACCACATGAGCCGACCACTGAAACACAAAATATAGCGCCTGGCCAAAAATGTCGGTCATTGCAAACACACTGACGCTGTCTTCGTTCAAATTCGTATAGTACGTGTAATTTACACACAAGAACCTGACCAAAATGTTGGTCAGTGTAAACACAATGACTCTGATAAACAACAAAAGTAGTTCAATACCTATCGTGGACCAAATATTAAGCGAAGGAAGATGCCTACTTGTGAAGCAACAAAGTTAAACGATCTCGGCGAACTTTCGCTATCTTCCGGAACGTGTTCGGTTGTAACTAAGTGCCACAACCAAAGAAGATTTTGAAAAATAAATACAATTAAATTATAGTGAATTAGTTCTTGCTGGGTGTACAATACGACAAACAGTACAATAGCTCGCTACTTTATATGTTTAATGTTACTATACTACATTACGTTATAAGAAAAACAAAAACAAGAAGAAAAACAAAGTATCCAATTGTCATTGAAGCTTGCTTGTCGCACAGGCAATCTCAATGTTACCCGGATCGAGTTCGACTTTCTTTTAGAACCACGAACACACAGGATGGCAGAACGCACAAGAGCAAATGACAGTTTTGAGCGAATGCAGTTTGTTACGACGCTGTTTTCTAGGCCACGTTTCTCAGCTATTAGTGATGATAGTACCGTCAAGAACTTTTCAGTTTCGCGGCTACTCCCTCCATATGGAGTGAAGATCAATTTCTTCTCACGTTCATTGGCACAGAAAGCGGTTGACAACTTTTGGTTTTTGTAGGAAGGGGCGAAAGGGTTGAATACCCGCACGTCGAAGAATGCCCGTTGCCCACGAAGCCAGAAGCCTCTCACGCTATGTCGAGTCTCGCTTCGTCTTGTGCGAACAAGATTTTGATAACTAAGTGCTTGCTGTTGTAAATGTTAGAAATTATTATCACCATTTATAACCATTCGAAATTCCACCTTCTCTTATGCTGTAACGCATTGAACAAGCTCTAAGAAAAATATGGTAAAGGGGAACATATGGGTTAATGGGCATTGAAATGAATATTAAGTTTGTCGTATTTAAATGAACTTCTAAAATGATGAGGAATGGTAATTTAGAGCGCTTTTATATCTCACGTCGTTCTTGGGATATTTAGACTGGTGTGTTATGCAAATAAAGTAGCCTATGTGTTAATATATACACTGCTGTAGTGAGGTGTAGTCTACTCCAAGCTCTCCCATATTCACTACAGCAGTGTATATATGAACACATAATAGGCAGTACATATATCAATCGAACCAGTACATCATTTAACGTTCGCTCTGCATCTGAGTCTCGTTAGCTCAATGGTTAGAGCGTCTCACCGGCAATCAGAAGGTCACAGGTTCGATTCCTGTCCGAGACTCAGAATCATTTTTCTGAGGATACGAGCTTGACGATCGTCTATGTATCGTCTGAAGTAGCTTATGACGTCAAGATGTTTCTGCATTTTTAGAAAATTAAGAAATAGTAAATTAATTTGGGATCGCTATTCCGATGTAATGATGTTTGGTGTCACGAAGTGTCGTCAAGTGATTTTGTTGAATAATCTCAAAGATATATACTTGATTTTCTAAAAATGTACAAACATCTTGACGTCATAGGTTATTTGCATATCACCAAAGTCCAAATATCTCAAGAACTACGTGAGATACAAAAGAACTCTAAATTACCATTCCTAATAATTTTCGGAATGCATTTAAATAAGACAAACTTAATTTTCATTTCATACAATACATCGTATTTTTAGGCTGAAAGTATGATTTTTCTCAGGTGCCTCCTAGTTCATTGTTTTCTCGGGTGCCCCTCCTAGTTCATTGTTTTCTCAGGTGCCCCTCCTTGTTCATTGTTTTCTCGGGTGCACCTCTCAGTTCATTGTTTTCTCAGGTGCCCCTCCTAGTTCATTGTTTTCTCAGGTGCCCCTCCTAGTTCATTGTTTTCTCAAGTGCCCCTCCTAGTTCATTGTTTTCTCAGGTGCCCCTCCTAGTTCATTGTTTTCTCAGGTGCCCCTCCTAGTTCATTGTTTTCTCAGCTGTCCCTCCTAGTTCATTGTTTTCTCAGGTGCCCCTCCTAGTTCATTGTTTTCTCAGGCCTCCTAGTTCATTGTTTTCTCAGGTGCCCCTCCTAGTTCATTGTTTTCTCAGATGCCCCTCCTAGTTCATTGTTTTCTCAGGTGCCCCTCCTAGTTCATTGTTTTCTCAGGTGCCCCTCCTAGTTCATTGTTTTCTCAGATGCCCTTCCTAGTTCATTGTTTTCTCAGATGCCCCTCCTAGTTCATTGTTTTCTCAGATGCCCCTCCTAGTTCATTGTTTTCTCGGGTGCCCCTCCTAGTTCATTTCAATAAGACAAGCTTAATTTCCACTTCATAGGTACTTTAATGTTCATTGTAATTCAGATACAATACATCGTATTTTTAGGATGAAAATATGATTTTTCTCGGGTGCCCCTCCTTGTTCATTGTTTTCTTGGGTGCCCCTCCTTGTTCATTGTTTTCTTGGGTGCCCCTCCCAGTTCATTGTTTTCTCAGGTGCCCTCCTAGTTCATTGTTTTCTCGGGTGCCCCTCCTAGTTCATTGTTTTCTCAGGTGCCCCTCCTAGTTCATTGTTTTCTCGGGTGCCCCTCCTTGTTCATTGTTTTCTCAGGTGCCCCTCCTAGTTCATTGTTTTCTCGGGTGCCCCTCCTAGTTCATTGTTTTCTCAGGTGCCCCTCCTTGTTCATTGTTTTCTCGGGTGCCCCTCTCAGTTCATTGTTTTCTCAGGTGCCCCTCCTAGTTCATTGTTTTCTTAGGTGCCCCTCCTCATTGTTTTCTCAGGTGCCCCTCCTAGTTCATTGTTTTCTCGGGCGCCCCTCCTAGTTCATTGTTTTCTCAGGTGCCCCTCCTAGTTCATTTCAATAAGACAAACTTAATTTCCACTTCATAGGTACTTTAATGTTCATTGTAATTCAGATACAATACATCGTATTTTTAGGATGAAAGTATGATTTTTCTCAGGTGCCCCTCCTAGTTCATTGTTTTCTCGGGTGCCCCTCCTAGTTCATTGTTTTCTCAGGTGCCCCTCCTTGTTCATTGTTTTCTCGGGTGCCCCTCTCAGTTCATTGTTTTCTCAGGTGCCCCTCCTAGTTCATTGTTTTCTTAGGTGCCCCTCATTGTTTTCTCAGGTGCCCCTCCTAGTTCATTGTTTTCTCAGGTGCCCCACCTAGTTCATTGTTTCTCGGGTGCCCCTCCCAGTTCATTGTTTTCTCAGGCGCCCCTCCTAGTTCATTGTTTTCTCAGGTGCTCCTCCTAGTTCATTGTTTTCTCAGGTGCCCCTCCTAGTTCATTGTTTTCTCGGGCGCCCCTCCTAGTTCATTGTTTTCTCAGGTGCCCCTCCTAGTTCATTGTTTTCTCAGGTGCCCCTCCTAGTTCATTGTTTTCTGGGGCGCCCCTCCTAGTTCATTGTTTTCTCAGGTGCCCCTCCTAGTTCATTTCAATAAGACAAACTTAATTTCCACTTCATAGGTACTTTAATGTTAATTGTAATTCAGATACAATACATCGTATTTTTAGGATGAAAGTATGATTTTTCTCAGGTGCCCCTCCTAGTTCATTGTTTTCTCGGGTGCCCCTCCTAGTTCATTGTTTTCTCAGGTGCCCCTCCTTGTTCATTGTTTTCTCGGGTACCCCTCTCAGTTCATTGTTTTCTCAGGTGCCCCTCCTAGTTCATTGTTTTCTTAGTTGCCCCTCCTCATTGTTTTCTCAGGTGCCCCTCCTAGTTCATTGTTTTCTCAGGTGCCCCACCTTGTTCATTGTTTTCTCGGGTGCCCCTCCCAGTTCATTGTTTTCTCAGGTGCCCCTCCTAGTTCATTGTTTTCACAGGTGCTCCTCCTAGTTCATTGTTTTCTCTGGTGCCCCTCCTAGTTCATTGTTTTCTCGGGCGCCCCTCCTAGTTCATTGTTTTCTCAGGTGCCCCTCCTAGTTCATTTCAATAAGACAAACTTAATTTCCACTTCATAGGTACTTTAATGTTCATTGTAATTCAGATATAATACATCGTATTTTTAGGATGAAAGTATGATTTTTCTCGGCTGCCCCTCCTAGTTCATTGTTTTCTCAGGTGTCCCTCCTAGTTCATTGTTTTCTCAGGTACCCCTCCTAGTTTCTTTTTGTTATAACGCTTTTTTTCTTTTGAACTTTTCGTGCGTTTCTTAGCTGTTTTACCATCGAAAAGAAAGTCCAAGCTTCCTGCATGTACAAGAAGTACTGTATATGAATATAATCTAAGCAGCAATGGATTTCATGTCATTTTTGGTTCATTATTCTTCTTACGGTACATACTGTTGATATTATGAAAATTTGCCCGGCAGTTAAGCCCGAAATTTCGCCTCAATTGTGCGTTTTGTGATATAAGCATGAAACTTGGCAAGTAGATAGAGTTACTAGTGCTGATGATTTTCTGATATAGAGGCAACGCAGATTTCGTCCTGGTTGTCACAAAATCGAGTTTTTCTTCCAAGTACTATATTATAAAAAAGTGAAAATTCGAAGTTCACTTTTAGCGAATATCACACATATCATTAGAAAGTTCGCAAAAAACTATATGAAGGACATTAAAGCAGACATATGAAGGACATTAACCTATTTTGAGCTATTAACGCTCAAAAATGCTGCAAAATGCATTTTTTAGTGGGTTTAGCCTTAAAACGGGCTTGGAAACCGTACAACCCGCTTAAATGTCCTTCATATAGTTTTTTGCGAACTTTCTAATTATATGGGTGATATTCGCTAAAAGTGAACTTTGAATTTTTTATAAGATAGTATTTTAATAGTATTTTTATATAAGATAGTACTTTAATAGGTAAATTGGAAGAAAAACTCGATTTTGTGACAACCAGGAGGAAATCTGCGTTGCCTCTATATCAGAATGTCATCAGAACTAGTAACTCTATCTACTTGCTAAGTTTCATGCTTGTATCACAAAATGCACAATTCATCTCCTTAACAGCTGAACTAATAAGAACTTCAACACATTACAAATACCAAGCTCCAATTTCATAATATAAACCACAATTGCTGGTCGTTAAACTTTTTGGCTGACGTTTCATATAAGTATCCCGAATTATTAGTCCTAACACCAAACCTAACTCTTACGATAATGCTTTATTTTAGAAATAACAGCTGATTTTAATTTCGAATTTTACTACCAATAGTCTATGTGACATCATTTCTGGATTTATATGAAACTTCACCCAACTTTTTGGTTTAGTCTGGTTAGCAAGATATTGAGTGAGAACACAACATGTATTATACATCAAATATTTATTTCAAAAAAGCAATTTATTTAAGTAATTTATTTAAGTGACTTCTTTCATGTCATCAACATATCTTGTCATGTCTCATCGACGTTGCTTCATCCTTGATCAGGGTTATCGTCTAGTTTAGTTTTTTTCTGAGGAGGCTGGATTTCTTCGTCTGTTTGATACTCTGACAAGAAAATAAAATTAATTATTAAAAAAACGTCACTCATCATCAACAACACGTCTTTCTTAAAACCACACTAACCTAGACGATCAACTTCAATAAACATTTACTATAATACCCTTGACTCTGAAGATGACCACCACAGAAAATCTTTGAACCAAAATATAAGTCCATTGTTTTATAATATTTTACCTGATTGTTTTTTGCCATCAAGAACTGCTAGAACATCGTCTCGTCTCATTTTTTTTAGTATCTCTCGGAATTTTTGGACTGTGGCCGAGTTTTGTGGCTCCCACCATTTTAGTACTTCATCAGTTGGATCGTCTTTTTGGGAAAGTAACCTTACTTTTGAGGTTTTCATTCCTAACATGCCAGCTAATGTCCTGTAGTCACCACCAACAGCGGATTCTACGTTCAACAGACGACATATATCTTGAATCACAAGATAGGATATGTCAGAAACCATCGAAACTGGATTTGATACTCCTATAAGGAAAATCATGAAAAACTCCTGTTAAACTAATTGGTTTATTAATAGAAACAGATTTTTTTACCTTATGAGATCCTAAATGCTAAAATCAATATTATAAAATATATTTTATTATAAAATATATTTTATTTATTAAGTTGAAAATTTAGACATGATCTGGAAATAACTTTATATTACAAAAAGTAAATTATTTGGTTTGTTTCCCATAAAATCCTAGACCTATTTCATAATGCTGCTATTTTAAATATTCTTTTATGTGCATGTATAACCTCATTAGGAACCAAAGATTATTTTGAATTGCCAACACACAAACAAGGGATAATGGCTAATTAAGATGCACATAAAGGAATATTCAAATTGGTCGCCATTATGAAAGAGGTATATTTATTTGAATGCGCATGAACGATACTGCAAACACCTTCCTCGATTAGTTTCCTGGTATTTCCAAGGTTCTTGTGAGTTTTCTTTTAAAATGTAATTCTTAGCATGTGCTGACAGAGATAATTTTTTTAAACTTATTTTGTACAGAAATTCTCTTTGCTCCCTTAATTTGAAAGGGTGCATTTTCATATTTCACCCTGGAGTGTTATGTATTTATTGTTAAGGCAACTTCATTCAAATTTAATGTGAAAGTGTAATTTTAATTAAGTGTAATTAATAATAAGTCGGTGTTCAGTCACACGCCGGCCTGTAGGCTATACCACCCGTTTGGATAGGTAAAGTTGTTGGAAGGTCAAACTCATTTGGAGGGTCGCAGTCCCTGAAGGGATACCTCGGGCAGGGGAATCATACCAACCACGTAGGGAGTCGCCAGCCCCTGGCAGTGCAGCGAGACGCCAACGCCTGGCAGTGCGGTGAGACGTCGTCTGTGTTTGCATGCCGGGGGAACCGCTTGTCCCCGGCAAAGATGACGGTACGCATGTCGTCAGCAAGTTGGGGGAAACCATTCGTCAACAACATGAACAGAGGCCCCCTGGGAAGCAAAGCCACTGGGGCAAGGAACTGTCCAGTCTGCCAAGGAAGCTGCATGTCCTGGCACCACCGACGGTCTGCGTACCGTTAGCAAGTTGGGGGAAACCGCACGTCCCCCAACATGAGCAGCAGCAACCTGGGTAGCAACCTGGGTAACACAGGCGCGCGGGCCCCCTCCGATATTTTTAGTTTCAATAGCGTTATCTTGAAGTGAACAAACCAAACGTAAACCATCAGGACTGGAAGCGCAGACGAATTAATTACATGTAAGTAAATGAATTACGTAGACTATTGACTACACAGCCGATTTTCCCTAGTTGTTTTTTTAATTTTGTATAGTTGAATCTCAAAAACTTAAAACGTATCTTAAATTCAAAGAACAACCTAGTGATGGAATTGTTTATGGCTCCCTTGTTTCAGTTTGTTTGGTCTGTATCGACGCGTGAATGCAGCAATCTTGAAATTTGAACCTTTGAGAAGCTTAACGCTGATCCAGTGAGTTGTGTTAATATGATTCAACGTTAAGTCCAACTAAAAGTAAGCTTATCAGAAAGCTGAAAGCAGCAGGGTCTGTATTGACTGTATGTTTTGGCCTGTAGAAATGAACAGCTACAAAATATTTCGGTTGACGTAAATGTTATGACCCCGACATTTTGCAATGCTGATTTCTGAATTTTGATAACTTATGCAAATTATGTAACACCGTTAGTTTTGACAAAACACTATATTATTATTACGAATACTAAGCCTTAGCCAGGACCAGAAAGTTTCCCAGCAATTATCAACTTGCCAATTACTCAGCAAGTTTTTGTTAATTAATAATATAATATATGATATCTTCATGGACCGAATTTTTTGCGGGCCCCTTCTTGGCCCGCCGCCTAACCCCCCCCCTCTCGACGCTACTGAGCACAGGCACAATGCACTGTCCAGCCTTCCGGGGAAATCACATGTCCTCGGAAGCAATGACAAATAAAAAACTGACAAATATGGACAATACAGGTACTAGAACAACAAACATGCATTAGCTATCAAGTGTTCTATCACCTAGCTGGCAAGCCAGGGAAAGCAAGACTCACGTCATTTGTGCTTGCATGCCGGGGAAAC
Source organism: Chrysogorgia sp. JL179-B06 (assembly GCA_035772405.1). Taxonomy (NCBI): domain Eukaryota; kingdom Metazoa; phylum Cnidaria; class Anthozoa; order Scleralcyonacea; family Chrysogorgiidae; genus Chrysogorgia; species Chrysogorgia sp. JL179-B06. The sequence continues at coordinate 622,356 of JAYKKM010000153.1, read as the reverse complement.
CGCATGTCGTCAGCAACATGAACACGCAACGCTCGTCCCCCAACATGAACAGAAGCCCCCTGGGAAGCAATGCCACTGGGGCAAGGAACTGTCCAGCCTGCCCGGGAAACCGCATGTCCCCGGCACCACTGACGGTCCGCGTACCGTTAGCAAGTTGGGGGAAACCGCACAGCACTGCCACAGGCACAATGCACTGTCCAGCCTTCCAGGGAAACCGCATGTCCCCGGAACCAATGACAATAAGACACTGACAATACAGGTACTAGAACAACCGCCCATGTATTAGAATATGAGGGAATACCGGACTGGAGCAATATTAGCCGAGGGTGGGTGGGAGGTAGAACTTCTCAAGCCAAGCTAGTTGTTAGCAGCAGAGACTAGTCGATTTGCACTGCCCCGAGATTCAGGTACAGGACCCCCTTTCCTCAGATGACCTGCCTCGATGTGATTGGTTCTTCATACGCAAAGCCCGCCAAAATCCCTGTCCCCTAGAAGTGTCATATACGCTATGCACCTCTTGTATTAATATTATTTATTGCATAAATCCAATTAATCTGTAGTGAAACCTGGATGGTACTCACTCCAGCAAATACAATATAAGAGTTTTGAACTGAGTTTTTATATTCATTACTTCACTATTAAGCATTATAGATGTATTTACCTGCACTTGTAGTACTTGCACCATTGATTTCCTGAAACTTTTGAACAACCTCTGTTAAATAAGGAGTAAATTCAAAATGAATATTATTAAATCTTTTTAAAATTAAAATACTTGGTGGGCAACCCAATAAACAAAATCAACAAAAGATATTTTACTAATATATCCAAAACAGCAATTCGAAAGTTTTTTGATCACCATAATCTGGAAAAGGTCTCTGCATGATCTAAAGTATTAAAGACTTGACCACTGACCATTTAGACCAATCAGGACATTTTGAAATAAAAAGTCTAGATGAAGTCCATAATAAGGTAATAGAGTACACATGCAGTAAACAATTCAGTTTGAAATAAACTCTTATTTGAAAGAACTCTTGAAATTATAAAAACTTAAATTTACAACACTTCCATGTCTCACTTTGTTCTTGAGATATGAAGATATCACTGCATATGTTCCACTGCATAACAACCTATTGAAAAAGCCTGTATATCTTTGGAATTATCAAGTCACTCTAAACTTCACATGCTTAGTGTTATTTGATACACTCACATGCATGCAGTTGCAAGTGAATTTGTTTACAAAATCCAAAAGATATACATGATTTTTCACTACTTGAAGTCAATATGCAGTGTGGACGTATGCAGTGTGATATCTACATATGAAACAAATCTTCCTATCTAAGGAGTGAAGTGACACATGGAAGAGCTTGTAAATGCCAATCTTATTATTTTCAAGAGTTCTTTAAAGAAAGATAGTTTATTGCAAACAGAATTTTTCACTGGATATACACTTTAATACTCAAATGCAAATTGCAGTCAAATTACCTTGTTACTGTACATCAGGTAAGCTATTTTTCAAGTAAAACAGTACCATTCTGGAAAATGGATAAACCCATGCACAGTAAATTAAAAGAGACTGAATACTAGAATAATTATTACCTAGAGGTGGAATGATTAAATCTTTCTTAACAAAAATCCATTACATGTGGATCTTCACAGAAAAATGGTGTATTGTAGCTTCGGGGTGCTTTCAAACGTCTTTCGAAGTCCATCTCATAATGGAACTTTCTACATCCAGGGCATCTATTCCAAATTCTATAGCGAAGTCTAGGCCACAATTCTTTCACTATATCTGCAAAAATCTGGTGAAAACGTAGGACAACCATCCACAATCCATTTATTTTGCCACTGTTGCTTATCCTTGCTGTAAATTCAATCTTATTCTTTTCCTTAGTGATGTTGAATGTTACTTTTTCTTGCTCTTCCATAGTAATTCCAAAGAATCCTTTCTTCCAGTGAGTTCTGTAGTTTGAACAACGGTGGGAACGGACCATTTGTCGTTCAAAGAGACCAACAGGGAAAGTACTGTTAATACTGTATCGAGTGCTTATTTCAATCTCGTTTTCTAAAGCAGTTGTTGGCCATAAATTTCTAATATCAACTGGACGATCTTCAGGCATAAGTGCTGGGGATAAAAGTGTAGTTCTCACTGATTTCTTTTCCTTCAATCTCAGCTTCTTCCACTGACATTTTATAACCAACATCAAAATGACAGAGTAAGGGAGCAAGCTTCTTAAAGTCTGATAATTCTGGAACAGCATCGAGGCCAAATACATCGCAAAAGAGACTCTGAAAGCATACCTTTCTTGACCCAAATCGCGTTTTTCATTTATAAACATTTCAGCATCCATGTTGCAAGCTCTGAATTCTTCTTTGAACTGCAGGTGAGATTCCAAATCGTGGTGGACGACCTCTTTAACCAGCATGATAAGCCACTGGGGATCCGGAAAAATCAAATCTCTGAGTTGTTTCACATGTTTAAAATGTAAAACTTTACCTAGTTCAACCAGGTAAAGAAGGACAGCATCCAAAGTCTCTTTTTTCTCCACAACCTCATTGAACTTTTCAAGATTTTGACATAACCACTTTACAAGTTCATCATATGTTAGGTAATTGGTCAAGTTAATTTTCTTTCTCAAGGTAGGTAATAACTTTTCAATTTCAACCCATAAAAGTGGAAGAGTGGTTTGCAGATGCGGGAACAAATCTGTGTTATTTCCAGTTCGGACAAGTTCCTGGCTTAAGTTGTTGACCTTCAGGGATGCTCTTTTGAATTCTGATGTAAATTTTCTTAATCTTTCTCCTGCACATGTAACAACTATACGAGTCTCTCCATTAACAGATACTTCTTGCTCATCTGAAGTGAAAACAATTCCTTTAGGGAGAACTGGCCTTTCTGCTGTTAGTGAGTTAAGCCTTTGCTTTCTACAGGTGTTGGAGTTGTCGTTTTTATCCAATTTCTTTAAATCTGATTTTATGGAATCCATATCCAGTTGTTCCTGTTTGTTAATCTTTACTAACATGTGCTGACACCTGTAGTTTACAACGCTATCTTCTTCCACAAGGTCATATTTTGTTGCAGCAACCATTATAACAGGCCTTCGAACAATGCTCTTTAACTCGTCAATCCACTTGCCAGCATTTTCATCATACGATTCATCAGTTGTTTCATATTTTGACAGGTCCACAGCCAAAAGAAAACAAAAGAGTGTTTTTCAAAAAAAGTAATGACTTACACTCTGGTATTCCATGTGACCGCCCAAAATCCCAGATTTCTAATTCGAGATCTTCATTCTCAGGATCTGGGATACCACTTTCTGATCTCAATACCTTCAGTTCTCTCATCTTCGTCCGTCGGGTTTGGCTCTCCCATCAATAAACCGTTAACAAGACTCGTTTTTCCTGCACCAGAATTCCCGATCACCAGCACTCTAAGCCGTTTAGAGTGAGCTTCACCAAACTTAGCGATGCTTTTAAAATAATTTAAAATACTTCTACCATCGTTACAGATAACTTGTGGTGGCTTCTCTAGCACATTACCTCCGAGGACGAAATTCACGCCCCTTTCTATTAAGTTGGCAACACATTCGGGAAATTCTTTTAGGTTATTCAACCTCATATCACAATTTCTGAGATCAATGTTATTCTCGAAACCCCCTGGAACTTTCTTCAGGCCACAGTTACTCATATACAGCTGTTTTAAGTTCCTTAATGAAGAAATTGAAAATGGCTGCTGACCAAGTTCTCTATTGTCACTAAGGCTCAGATCTTCTAAATTAACACAATGCTCAAGACCCCCTGGAACTTTCTTCAGGCCACAGTCTCTCATATTCAGCTGTTTTAAGTTCGTTAATGAAGAAATTGAAAATGACTGCTGACCAAGTTCTCTGTTCCAGCCAAGATGTAAAGTTTCTAAATTGGTGAGTTTTTTGAGACCTACTGGATAAGTGTTCAGGGAACATTCGAAAATGACAAGTCGCTTAAGTTTCACAAGTTTGCCAAGTGATAATAATTGATTATGAAAATTATTGTAATATAATTCAAGTACCTCCAGCTTTACCATCGCTGTTATGGCCAAAGGTAAGACATTTAGTCCGCAATTGTATAAAATGACTTTTCGCAGTTTTAATTTATCGCTCAGTTCGAAATCTTCGCCTATCGGATCATCAAAGATAAATAATTCTTGAAGATTGTTTAGTTGATCCATTCCGGTTGGTAAAATCTTCTTTCCCTTAGCACATAACAAGAATCTTTGAAGGTTAGTCATACCTTCGAGTGTTAGTGTGTTGCATTGTGATGTTTTATCAATTAGGTCGATTATGTCGTAGGACGTTTTCAGAGTAATGTTCTGAAAAGAAATTTCTGGAAAATCTTTCTCAACAGGAAATAAACGATAATATCCAACATTTACAGATAACGTGTCATCACTCGCAATTACTAATTCTTCCACATCAGATACCGTGGTTCTGTCAAGTCCATCTAGACTACCACACTCGTAATTTCTCAAAACTAGACGCCGCAATTTCCGTTTGCATGCAGCAATTACTCCAACCACATTTACAGCATTGCATCGCACGTCTAGGCCAATGAGACCAAGTTCATCAGTCTTGATTTCACAGGATTTGTTATTATTATCAACGAAAACTTTAATTGAGACTCGAGGGCACAAATTATCGACGATAGATTCCAGAAATTCGGGAACATCTTCATGATAAAGTAGGATTGTTTTTGATTTGCGGATGATTTAAAAGTTCTGGAGGAATGGATGTTTTCAGAAAACCAGCAGCTCTTAGATCAATCTCATCGCCACTGGCACGACATTCGACTCCATTAATAGTAAAAGTACTGCTACTCATGTCACAACTTTGTTTCAACAAAAGGAACTCTTCTTTTCATGTAATTGGCCGTTGTCAGAACATTGGAGTGGGACATCAAGGAGTGATTTAGCCTGTGAATTAAAACCATGTATGTAAATGTGCATGTTTGTCAAAGTTGTAAACTCAGAAGATTTAGGATAGAACTCAGTGTTCAGAGCATTATGAGTTTAATTGTCATTATGCATAGTTCAATTCTGGCTAATACCATCTACCCAGGGTGTAGAATGTTGTTCGTCATCCACATTCAAAATAACCAGAGATGGAGTAATACCCAAACACAGTGGATTATTGGGGAAAAAATGGCATTGAAAATATCTACAAATTTGAAATTTAAGGGGAGAATTTTAAATTGCAGTTGTGAACGTGGTGAGAATTTCTTTACAGTTGTAATTGTCATTGTTGTCCCAAGGGTAAATACAGCCGGGGGTTATGGTTAGAATGAAGTACCTGTAGAAGGCGAAGGTTAGGGTTAGGAAGACACATACTTATGCCGGGGGTTAGGGTTAGGAAAACAGTTAAGGGAAGGTTAGGATTGTTGTTGTGTTGGCTGGTACTAGAATACTACAATTTATAACTATTGTAATTCAGGGCCATTGCAGAATTGCTTCGTGTGGCAGTGAAGGCTCTCGGAACAAGATTAATCAGTCAACGAATCAGGTGATAGCTTCACTGATGGAAGAACCTTGTGGTTTGTGATGTAAATATTTATAAGCACGCTATATTAATTATGATGAAAATCAAAAACTCCTGCAGAATCTCCTGTATAAGTTAATATTATTCTATTTAGGGGTGCATTGGATTTAGTATCCGGCCAGATAGTGGATAATCTCACTATCCGGTATCCTGCCGGATATTTTCTATTATCCGGCCAGATACCAGATAATTTGTTTTTGACAGTTTTCCAAGGTTGTGTTAATTCAAATATAATAAAAATATAGACATCAATACAACAAAATAGCAATATTGAGCTTGTTTACTGTTCCATGCAGTGTTGTTGGTTATGGTTAACTATCTTCTTAAACAGACAAAATATATCAACTTGAAAAATAATAAGTTCAGTAATGAAATTTAGTAACAATATAGCTCACACACAAAGTCGCTCATAAGGCCGCTTCAGTTTGTTTACGTTTATAAGATCTCAGAATCATTTTTCTGAGAATATGAGCTTGATGATCGTCCATGTATCGTCTGTCTACTCTGAGCTTTCCCATATTCACTACAACATTGTGTATATTAATGCATCCAAGTATTACTGATATAATAATAATATAATAAAAACTTTATTTACCCTGCAAAAAAATGGATCAGCTGGTACAAGTACCATCTGGTATTAACCCATGTGCAGCTATATATATGCTAATTACATCTATAAAATCATATAAAGATCATCATCAGCTACATTACATAGTAAATGTTAAATAACTATAAAAATTCGAAACAAAGATACAGCTAATCTAATTACATGAACATCGGTGCGTAGTGCAATCAAGGTCACTCAAATAACTGTATATCGTGGACTTAAACGCGGCTAATGACTTAAATTCCCTAAGACTCCTAGGTAAACTGTTCCAGTCTGCAGCTGCTGAATACTGGAAAGTGGACTGGCCCATAGATGACTTAGCTATCGGTAGATGTAGCAGAGTATTGTCACGGAGACTCCTGTTATGCATATTTGAACGAAGTTGCAAGTAGTCTACTAATTGTTCCGGACATTGTAACCTATTTACAATTTTAAATACTAGTAAAAGGCGAAGAAACCGCCTGCGATTGGACAGAGAAAGCAATCCTAATTTATTACGCATGGTCTGGGTGCAGGTTTGTCTCTTAGCCTTAAGTATCGAGCGCATGGCCTGATTCTGAAGGCGCTCAAGTTTCGTTGACATTTTCTTTGAGCAGTCTTGCCATACCATGCAACCGTAGTCCATTATAGGTAAGATAGTCTGCTTATAGATTACCAATAAGATGTCTTCTGCTAAAAAACCGGAAGTCCTATTCAAGAGCTTCAGTTTAGGATAGACCTTTTTACACACGTATTTTAAGTGGTTACTCCATGACAAAACATTGTCTACATAGACTCCCAAGTACTTATACGAGTCCACTTCCTTTAGCTTCCTATTATTTAGGTGGATGTCGATGTCGTCGGCTGTTTTGAGGGCAGGGCGTGAAGCGATTTTCAGTACCTCTGATTTCCCTGGGTGCGCAACCATCGCGTTATTTTCGAGCCACTCTGCAACATGTGCAAGGTCTTCGTTTACACAATTTGCAGCACAGCTTATATCTTTGTCTGACGAATGGATTTCGGTATCATCTGCAAAGAGTGTGCAGCTCGAGTGCTCAATGACTGATACTACATCATCAAAATGGATGGAAAACAGCGTCGATCCCAATACTGACCCCTGTGGTACTCCGTGTTTTATTGTCATTAAATCCGATGTAGTACCATTGCAACTGACAAATTGTTCCCGATTTTTTAGGTAACTTTCTAGCCACTGAAAAGTGGTACCTGATATACCAGCATTGTTAAGCTTGTTGAGTAGGAGGTTGTGGTTTATTATATCAAATGCTTTCCGTAGGTCTAGAAAGGCAACAACGGATATCCTTTTCTTGTCTATTGCCCGCTTCCATTCGTCAACAAGCAATATTAAGTCCACGTTGCAAGAGGAGAATCTCTTGAAAGCAAATTGCTTTTTCCCTATCAGGCCATTTTGGATAGCAAACTCCTGTAATTGTGCATTGGCGAAACGTTCGTGAACCTTAGACAAGCATGGTAAGATGGAGATCGGACGTTGATTGTCACGATTTGTCATATCCCCTCCTTTGTGGTGCGGCGATACGCGAGCAATTTTCCAATCGGAAGGGAATGTACCAAGCTTCCAGGATTCATTGAATAGGTATGCGACGCTGGGGGCTATGCGGCCCGCTCCAAACTTGATAGCTTTAATTGGAATGTCGTCATCTCCAGTCGCCTTTGCAGTCTTTAGGGTATTCAAGGCTTTATAAACTTCTTCATTCGTTACGTTCCTAAACGTAAAGGAAGACTCAGCTGGCGGCTCATTTTGCGCTACTACGATGTTTGGGTCTCTGTTTGGATAAGCATCTTTCAGTACGGAGTCAGCAATACCCGTGAAGAATGAGTTAGGCTCGTTCGCTATCATCTTCGGCTCGGTTACTTCCTTGTTGTCAATCATAAGCTTGGTAACGTTATTGACTTTCTTTTTCCCTGGGAGAGCAAGCTTCAAGGTTTTCCAGAAGCGTTTTGGGTTTCCCTTATTCTCCTCAAGGTGTTGTTTAAAATAGTCACGCCTCTGTTTTCGTAATTTAGAGGTCACCTGGTTCCTCAGTTGACGATATAGAGTCCAAAGGACGCTGTCACCAGATCGACGTGCTCGCTTATGAACGTGATCGCGCCTCCTCATCATCCTTAGAATCGTGCTGTCCAGCCAAGGGTGGGCATTCTTCCGTATTCTTTTCCTACAGAGTGGAAAATGCTTATCCATACATCCCCTGAAGAAGTTCGTCCAATTTTTAACCTTCCCATCGATATCTGTATTAGGGGCTCTCAGTTCATCCCATGGGATATTTACCAAGTCGGCCTGAAAAGCCTCGATACAGTCCTCACGCCATCTCCGTGTCGATATTACTTTGTGTTCTGAGCGACATGGTAAATTTGGAATCACACCATAGATGGGCTGGTGGTCACTAAGAGCATTTTCCAGTACTCCCACACGTGAGAATATTCCCGGTGTAGATGTTATAAGAAGATCAATCAATGTAGCAGATGTCTGGCAGTGTCTGGTACTGTCAGAAATGAGCTGACTCAGTCCATTCGCTTCTAAGAACTCGATAGCTCTTTGGGTTTGCGCGAGTGAATCATCATGCATATTGCAGTTTAGATCACCTATTATTATCATTTCTTTACCGGACCGAGTTTCAGATCTCAAAACATCATCAAGATAATCAAAAAAGTCGGCGGGCGAAGAGTCCGGGGCCCTGTAAACACAGCCGATTATATAATTGATGTTGCGTATTTTTGCTTCTATCCACACAGCTTCGAAATCTTGCTCCTCAAGGTCTCTTCGACTCTTGGTTCTGAGACCATCAGCGATATAGAGTGCACAACCGCCACCTCTACGTTCTTGGCGGTCTTTACGAAGAACCGTGTAGCCTGAGATACTGATTTCATCGTCGATTATGGTGCTATATAGTGACTGCCGCATAGGCAGTACATTAATATCAATTGAACCAGTACATCATTGTAACCTTCACTCTCCATCTGACCGGAGCATCTCACCAGCAATAAGAAGGTTACAGGTTCGATTCTAGTATGGAAATCAGAATAATTTTTCTGAAGATATGAGCTTGATGATTGTCCACGTATCGTTTGTAAGATCTACTAATTTATTTCATACGAAGCTTAATAAATTATAATTTCTTATATATATATTTTAATTTTTTACATGCATGTTTAGAGACCATAATAGACCAAGTGCAATTAATCATTTCATTTTCATAGTTTTAATACTATTTATACTTTCAAACTACCTGTACAGCACTATTCTAGGCTGCAATTATTACATTGTTATTGGTATAACTGCAGGCTCAACCCCTTAATTGAAGCATGGATTAGTGATTTTCAATGCATCGAATCAAATTTCGGTCACAATGTAGGTTATAGCCCAGAAACTTCTCAAAATATGGCAATTCAACCATATTCTACCTGAAAAGAAGTACTGAGACTTTACGAAAGTATCCGGCCGGATATTTTTCAACTATCTGGCCGGATTGTAAAAACCACTATATGGTACTGCACCACTAATTGTATTAAACATCATATTTGGTCTTGCAATAAGCTTAGATGGTGACTGGGCTAGAATGCCATGTCAGTCACACAGACAAATAGGCTGACGTTTTATATAAATATCCTGAATTCAAAACATAGTCCTAATCCCAAACCTAATACTTTAGTTGCTCTGATATGGGCCGGTACAAGCTTCTTTGTGTACTGGTACAGAGTAGGGTAGTATTTCTTTATTCTAGGGTTAGGTGTAGAGTTTTTATTTGAGTTATGGTTGTAGTTTTTGTTCTTCTAAAGCATCTAAATCTCGAGAAAACAACGACTTCGATTAATAAATTACAAGTTTATAAAGGAATTATAACTATATATAATCTCGGAGACTCGACATTCAGCTTTGCCTGGCTAGATTTGTTGCATGACTCATCATTTCTGATTTTCTTTGGCAGACTACAAAATTTCTCCTTCTCTGTTGGTGACTAGTGTGGTGAGAATCATTTGGGATGAGAAATGAAGGAGACCGTGATGTTCACCACCTCTTGTTTTACTGAAAACATACCTCCTGGCAGAGGTAACTAATACATTTATAACTAATACATTTATAACTAGAAATACGAATGCACAATAATCCGTGAAAGCTTCGATGGCATATCGTATTCGTATTATACATTATATAGTACCCAATTTTTGGTCGCCTTTTCTACCAACCCCCCACAACCCCTCCCCCAGAGTTTCATCCTAACATCCCCTGTGGGATTTTCCCCATCCGTGGTCCTCAGACCTCAATTCTGAAAACAGATTTGGAATTACCAAGTCGAAATACATAACATATTGTGTCTATTATATTATGAGAACATGCATATCCTTCGTAAAAGCCTGTTATGTGCTTCGTAATGTATTATTTTGAACGTTATCTCGGTCAATATTTAACCATTTTCAATTCTGAAAATTAAACAGATATGGAATTACCTAGTCAAAGTACATAATATATGTGCCTATTATGTTATGCAAACGTTGTACTTAAAAATTAATCGGCCATGTTTGTGCCGTTTTTCTCCCGAACGAATATTGGCTGATTAAAACGGATCACGCAAAAGGCGTACTCGGAACTTACCGGTTGGTCTCAGCCAATCATGCGTATGAGATTTGGTCCTACCATGTACAGCTATATATATTATATATATATAAATTACAGCTATATATATTATATATATATATATATATATAAATTACAGCTACTGTATATATATTATATATATATAAATTACAGCTATATATATTATATATATATAAATTACAGCTATATATATTATATATATATATAAATTTTCCTTAGAAATGCTTAGAACATGTAGTTTAATCGAGTGAAATGCCAAATATTACTTGCAATATACCCAGAATCTTATACCTTCCCATATATACAGAATTTGTGACTATAGGCTCTTGGCAACGGCCTCCGTATCTCAGTGGTCAGTCAGGTCAGAGCACTGCACCAGCATCGCAGGGTCACGCGTTCAAATCCAACCGGAAGCCTTGAAGTTGTATTTTTCGCAACTGATAAAGGAAATTATTGTTAGTACAACTATTGACTATAACAAGTTTTATGAACACTTTCAAAAGAACTCAGTGAAATATTAATATTTCCCTTTATGACCTGATCGATAACATTTGTAGTTAAACTATTCCAGGACAAAGTTCCTCATTACGAAAAGCTATATTTAAGGACATTTGTGCTGGTCTTAGATAAGTAAAGATTTCGATTATTGCTACGTAATTGATGATATATTATTATTATTGTTGAAATCGATACAATCCATTGAACCATGCGCAGGGCCGTCGAGAGCCAGAACGGCCCCCGGGGTCATAATTTGCGTGCGAGCCCCCTCCGATATTTTTAGTTTCAATAGCGTTATCTTGAAGTGAACAAACCAAACGTAAACCATCGGGACCGGAAGCGCAGACGAATTAATTACGTGTAAGTAAATAAATTACGTAGACTATTGACTACACAGCCGGTTTTCCCTAGTTGTTTTTTTAATTTTGTACAGTTGAATCTCAAAAACTTCAAACGTATCTTAAATTCAAAGAACAACGTAGTGATGGAATTGTTTATGGCTCCCTTGTTTCAGTTGTTTGTCTGTATCGACGCGTGAATGCGGCAATCTTGAAATTTGAACCTTTGAGAAGCTTAACGCTAATCCAGTGAGTTGTGTTAATATGATTCAACGTTAAGTCCAACTAAAAGTAAGCTTATCAGAAAGCTGAAAGCAGCAGGGTCTGTATTGACTGTATGTTTTGGCCTGTAGTAATGAAAAGCTACAAAATATTTCCGTTGACGTAAATGTTATGACCCCGAACATTTTGCAATGCTGGGACTGGGGCCTGTAACTCCGTTAGTTTTGACAAAATACTATATTATTATTACGAATACTAAGCCTTAGCCAGGACCAGAAAGTTTCCCAGCAATGATCAACTTATCAAGGTTTTGCTGGGCCCCAGCAGCAAGTTTTTGTTAATTAATAATATAATATATGATATCTTCATGGACCGAATTTTTTGCGGGCCCCTTCTTGGCCCGGTCCCCAGGGTAATTACCCCGCCTCCCCCCCCCCCCCCCCTCTCAACGCTACTGACCATGCGATCATGAGTTTTGGTAGCTTGGCAGAATTGTTCTTTTTTATACTGGAACTGATTCTTCTTTCAAGCTGCTGTTTCTGTCGTCGTTGCCGCGTACACTTTCTTCACAACCCTTGTTGGATGTCAAACGCTGACGAATTTGTTGGATTATTTGACTCGCGATCTTCCCACACTTTACATTCGATCACTTCGCCCACGTGTTTACGATTTTGTGTTAGACGTGTCGGATTTGAAATGTTTTATAGATCCCACCCACGTATTGTATTGTATATGGGCGCAAGTTCAGGTTGCTTCCGTCTTCGCAATTTCGTTACGACCGAATTTCTTTCTGTCCAGTAGAATACGACTTGATCGCATCTAGTCCTCAAGAGTAATCCGTCAATGTATGTTCGTATTTGGGATTCAACAAGCTCCTTAAATTAGGAAATCTTCACTAAATATGGAAACTCGGAGTCAATTATATGATTCGACCTATTGAGCCGTGCGATCGCGAGTTTTCGTAGCTTAGCAGAATTGTACTTTTTTGCTGCATCTTATCTTCTTTCTAGCTAATGTCTCTGTTGCCGTTGCCACACATGACTTTCTTGTAAATCGTTATTAAATTTCAAGCGCTGAATTTCTTCCTTTAGTTGATTCACCTAATTATTAAAGTGCACCTGACATCAAAAATTTTATTATCTTATTTGGAAGAACTTTTAAAATGATAAAGTAACTTCTTTTGAAGATTTTCGTTTATTCGCTTTCTTTTTGAGATATATCAGTTTGTTTGATATGCAAATGTTCGGAATTTACGTCACACATGCATAATGACTTATCAGAGAATGTTATATATCTTTGCGTTCATCAAATAAAAACACTAAAGTGTGCATAACACGTGTGCGTGTTTCTCCCACAACACCAAACGTCTCGATTTTAAAGGATTTCGTTCGAGAATGAAAGAGATATACACATTTCTCCAATAAGTCATTATGCATGTGTGACGTAAATTCCGGACATTTGTATATCAAACAAACTGATATATCTCAAAAAGAAAGCGAATAAACGAAAATCTTCAAAAGAAGTTACTTTATCATTTTAAAAGTTCTTCCAAATAAGACAATAAAAATTTTTGATGTCAGGTGCTTTAACATCGTCTTTCGTGATTTTATTTTCGATCTCTTCGCCCCATGCTGAGACGTCTTCTTCAGTGTCTCCTGCAGTCAAAATTTTCTTTTCGATCGCTTATTTCACCTCCTTGATCGTCATCAATATTTTCGAACTCGAAATCTTCTGTCGACTTCATCTTCGTTTGCAAGTTCAGCGTAAGTTTAAGGATATATTTTAAGAATAACACTAAGTTATAGTGATCGCAGCTTTCGCACCAGGTTGGTCATCCGTTACCTCATTCTCGCGAGGTCTCTCTGTCTCTAAGTAGAACTGGTCGAAATCACGGCAGTACTTGTATCCCGTTGGAAATGCCGCGTGTTGCGAATTTCCCTCCCCAAGTATCAACGACAAGTTACAATTTAGTTTTGAATCTTTTATTTCACCTTAAAATCACACACGACGTCTCGTCTTCTCACAAACAACCACTGACACCATTACACAGTTACCATCGCACAGTCACTTCTCACTCTTGACTTTCGGTATCGAACATTGCAATCTTTAATCCAACATAACGGTATCGGACGTCATCCATTCCAGTTCACTTATAATTACGAAATTAATCTTACGATCTCCAACACCCCGTTTAGCTCCAGTCAATACATTATTAGCGCTACTTGAACAGTTTATAACTCGATATATTTATAACTAATACATTTATAACTAATAGTAATACATTTATAACTAATATAGATATAACTACTCGGTGAAATATTAATATTTCCCTTTATGACCTGATCGATTGCGCATTCGTAGTTAAACCACTCCAGGGCAAATAGCTATTTGATACGAAAAGATATTTTAAGGAAATTTTTGTTGGCCTGAGATAAGTAAAGATTTCGATTATTGCTACCTGGCTAATTGGTGACAATTATTATAATTTGTTGAAATCGATACGATCCGTTGAACCGTACGATCACGAGTTTTGAGAGTTTTGGTAGCTTGGATTAATTCTATTTTTTGCTGCATCTGATTTTTATTTTTCTAGCTACTGTCTTTGTTGCCGTTCCCGCATACTTTCTTCTCAATCGTTGTCAAATCTCAAGCGCTGAATTTCTTCCTTTAGTTGACTCGCCTAATTAACATCAATTTTCGCGACTTTATTTTCGATCTCTTCGCCCCATGCTGAGACGTCTTCTTCAGTGCAGTCCTGCAGTCAAAATTTTCTTTTCGATCGCTTGTTTCACGTCCTTCATCGTCATCATTATTTTCGAACTCGAAGTCTTCTGTCGACTTCTTCATCTTCGTTTGCAAGTTCAGCGTAAGTTTAAGGATATATTTTAAGAATAACACTTAGTTATAGTGATCACAGCTTCCGCTGCAGGTTGGTCATCCGTTACTTCATTCTCGCGAGGTCTCTCTGTCTCTAGATCATACTGGTCGAAATCACCAGTACTTGTAACCCGTTGGAGATACCGCGTGTATCAACGACAAGTCACAATTTACACAAACAAAAATCACACACGACGTTTCGTCTTTCTCACAAGCAAGCACTGACACCATCACACAGTTTATACCATCGCACAGTCACTTCTCACTCTTGACTTTCGGTGTCGAACATTCCAATCTTTAATCCAACATAACGGTATCGGATTACTCTCAACTCTTCGCCCTACCACGTCATGCATTCCAGTTCACGTATAATTACGAATTTATTCTTACGATCTTCAACACCCGGTTTCAGCTTCAGTCAATAAATTATGAACG
This sequence comes from Chrysogorgia sp. JL179-B06, assembly GCA_035772405.1. Classification (NCBI taxonomy): domain Eukaryota; kingdom Metazoa; phylum Cnidaria; class Anthozoa; order Scleralcyonacea; family Chrysogorgiidae; genus Chrysogorgia; species Chrysogorgia sp. JL179-B06. Next base: position 607,203 of record JAYKKM010000153.1, on the reverse strand, counting down.
CTAACTGAACAGTCAACAGTTTACGTTTCGCCCTTACATTACTCAACATGGTTAGCGAAACTCGTGAACGATCTGAACGTTGTGCGTTCGCACCCCGTAACCGCATCATATAATCATGATGATTTCATGTATTCCCTTTCAGTTGGGTTTTCCGTTCAACTAATAGTGATAAACTGAATTGTCGAGCGCTTAAAACATGAGCAACCTTATTCTGCGTGACTCTACATAAATCATACTCGTACCATCATTTTAATAACACATATATCGGGATTCAAGATCAGGAACTCAAGGAATGCGTATGTTACGAGTCAATAGTAATTATGGTAACCCGCACATAGCTCAATGGTTAGAATATCTTCTTTGTGGTCAGAAGGTTGCGAGTTGAATTCTCAGGGACTCAAAAATGGTCTGAATGAAGACGTACTTCAGCAGCAAGGCTACGTCTCACATAATTTTAACTGAACATAATAAACAAACATGATAACAACATAATGAAATGTCGGTGTTTGAATAAAATAATGATATAGAAGTCGTGAGTTGGGTAGGCAGTGTAAAATACGAATTAAAAGTACTAAAAGGCTGGTGTACTGCTGAAATACTGAATAGGAGGTCAGCGTAACGTTTTGAGCGAAGGCTCTTCGTCCTTTCTCCTCAGCTCTCCTTCAAGGCCGCGAAAGAGAAAGTGGAGAAGCGCTGAGGCTCTCTTTCGTGGACTTGGAAGTCTCTACGAAGGAGAGAGTCCTTCGTCCAGAGAGTGAAATTTAAAGTGACATAATGCGTTTCACTCTCAAACGAAGGCAGAATTGGGGCGTTCACTCGGCGTTAGACAATCCTATTCACTATTTTGACAGTACAGCAACCTTTTAGTATTTTTGATTGGTAATTAAATCAGGTATAACTTGGGCTTCAGTCTGTTAATTAACACAAAGCTCGTCTTACCTCTTGGCTTCTTGCTATTCACATAAGGTTACCATCATGAAGAGTTGTTCTCTTGGTCTTAATACTTTCACAGTGAAACAAGCAATGGTTTACTTTGCATCACTCTCGCATATTTAATAGGAGTCTTCACGTGATTTTGACGTGTCATTCTCAGATTTTCTTTGGGGGCATGGGAACGAGAAAGGCTCATCTTGACTATTCTCATGTGAAACTTTTTTAAAGCTTTTTTATTCATTTATTCCTGAAACGTTTTTTAATGAAAACTAATAACATAGTACTTATAATAATCATCTGCAGCGATATTCTTAAAATATGGGCCAGTCAAGCCTTGAATCACCATTATTTATTCCTCTCTCAAAGACGATACAGAATGATGCTGGATGAAACGAAGAGGAGGAGAACAGCAATGTTTTTATTATATTTTAGATTTTGTACTTTCACTACTTTGATATAGGTATCAATTTATGAAGCTAGAACAAATCTCGCTTTGTTCTGTAAAAGTGCGCAATGTGCTTCTGGGTAAAATACTTGCGGGAATTGAGTCAATTTAAGAGTGTCAAACTTGTTTAGTATTTTTTTATGAATTGTCATCACAGCCCAAGAAATACGACTAATATGCAGTATACATTGTAGTAGCGCTTCCGCTTCGTTCATGACGACTTCATTAACAAACACGGAATTTGTGATACAACCATACTGACAGGATTATTATTAGAGGTGAACCGATTGTTCATGAGCCGATAGTTACCCACCATCGGCCGATTAATCGGCAAAACCGATTGCTTACCTGATGCTCACGTTTTGTCGTTTTACTCATCTCCAGTTTTGCAATAAGAGGAATTAGCCAATTCTCGTATTTTGAGCGCAACAAAACAAACAGAAAATAGTCAAGTAGTCAGTTTCCTTTATTTTTGTACCAACAACTCGACAAGCGCAAAAATGTCAAAAGGTAAATAATTGAACCTGAACAGTGAAAGCAAAAATGCAAAATTACATTAGTTTAGGACTGACTCTTCAATTTTTCCTCATGGTAGTATATTCTGCTGCATCATCTTCTTTTCTTTTGGCTGATCGAGCCCGTCTCCTTGCTTGCCAGTTCAATGTTCTTGCTGGGATGTAGCGACTGCAGATGACTTCTCAGGTTGGTTGTCGTGAAATGCTTCTTCTGCTTTCCACCTCGTGACAAAAAGAACGGTAACCGCTGCTTTTGCAAACCAGATATTCAGCCTTCGTCATTAGCAATAATTTTAAAATATTCCCAAACGATAATTTTAGAAGAGCTTGCCATGAGGACGAGACAAGACACCGCTGACCACTGGACTATCCAATGGTGAAAGACAATCGGCCGATGGCAGATTGTGAGAAAAACTAGCAGATAATCGGCTCTGCCGATGTTTTGTCGATGATTGGCTCATCTCTAATTATTATTATCATTATTAAAACTTATTTACACACACACGGTAGTGTACTAGTTTCCTGATTTTCAAATGGCCGTGTTCACAAATCTAAACACATTTATAACTACCACATTAATTTATAACTAATGCATTCATAACTAATAACATTTGCAGTTAAACCATTCCAGGACAAAGCTCCTCGACTATATAGCCTGCGTCGCATCCGGCCTTTTGAAACTAGATTAGAAAAGCAATTTTTAAGGAAATTAGTGCTGGTCTTAGATAATTAAACATTTCGATTATTGCTACGTAATTGGTGATATATTATTATTGTTGAAATCGATACGATCCATTGAACCGTGCGATCATGAGTTTTGCTAGCTTGGCAGAATTTTTCTTTATGACTGGAACTGATTCTTCTTTCTAGCTGTTGTTTCTGTCGTCGTTGCCGCGTACACTTTCTTCAAAACCCTTGTTGGATGTCAAACGCTGACGGATTTGTTGGTTTAGTTGACTCACGATCTTCCGACACTTTACATTCGATATCTTCGCCCACGTGTTTATGATTCTTGTGTTCGACGTGTCGGATTTGAAAGTCTTTTGTGGATCCACCCACGTATTGTAGTTGGACGCAAGTTAAGGTTGCTTCTCTCGCGATTTCGTTTCGACCGAGTTTCTCTCAGCTGTCCACTCGAATAGGGCATGGAACCAGTTAGGTAAACGTCCACTTCTTCCATTCATGTCCAGTTCCCACCAGATCTCACCGTATGCCAGATAACTTGTTCAAGGTAATCTTAGTTCGATAATGCTAATGCATGTAGTCCTCAAGATCAATCAGTCAATGTATGTTCGTATTTGGGATACAACGGGCTCCTTAAGATAAGAAAACTTCAAGGAATCTTGAAACTCGTAGACAATATGATACGATCCATTGAGCCGTGCGATCTGCACGTGTTTTGGTTGCTTGGCAGAATTGTACTTCTTTGCTGCATCTGATATATTTTCCTTTCTAGCTGCTGTCGCCGTTGCCGCATACACTTTCATCAAAACCATTGTCAGATCTCAATTGTTTTAGTTGACTCATCTTCACACCGTCTTTGGCGACTTTATTTTCGATCTCTTCGCCCCATGCTGAGTCGTCGTCTTCTTCAGTTTCTCTTGCAGTCCAAATTTTCTCTTCGATCGCTTGTTTCACGTCCTTGATGGTCATCATTATTTTGGAAATCTTTTATCGGCTCGTTCGAGATGCCATGTCTTGCGAATTTCCCTCCCCAAGTATCAACGACAATAAACAATTCGAAACAATTCGTGTTTCGTTTGAATCGCTCAGTTTAATTAAAGTTAGTAACCACAATGGGGTGTCATTGTTGAACAAAGTATACAAAGAAGTTGAAAGGCTTTTTTGATGCAAATTAATCAGAAACGCTGCAGGATATTATCCAACCAATTATCATGACCTTGTCGCGTAGTTAATTAAACAAAGTACAATGGTTGTCTAGCAGTTGTATGCATTTCAAATGTAGTTAAAAACGTAACACTATAACAAAACTGGTTAACATATATATCTTCGTAAAAGCGTGTTTAGTTTTGAGATTATGTAAGTGAAAAAAGTAACAAGTAAAAATTAAAATGTTATTGAAATTGTTTTTGTACAGCTTTCCCTTGTTATGTTAAGTGTTAACAGCATGTGTTAATGAGAGCTTGAGATGTGAGAGAGTGAATGTGAGAGAGCTACAGCAGTGTATATATTAACACATCCAAACATTACTGTTATATAGTGACTGCCGCATAGGAAGTACATATATAAATTGAACCAGTACATCATTGTAACCTTCGCTCTCCATCTGAGTCTCGGTGGCTCAATGGTTAGAGCGTCTCACCAGCAATCAGACGGTTACAGGTTCGATTCCTGTCCGGGACTCACAATCATTTTCTCAAAAATAGGACTGGATCGAGCTTTCTATTGTATCTGAGGCTTGCATATTTGCATAATGTAAATTGACGAGAGATCATTACGATCACTCCGAGTTTGCAAGCAAATCAAACTGTGACGCTCGGCGCAAAATAGGTTTAGTGTCTGGCCAATATACTGCTTCTTTGTTAACATTAAATGCATAAAATCTTGAACCTAATTTGACGTCTCATATTAGGCTTCTCTCACTGTATAATTAGAGCCAACGGCGGCCATTACTAAGGGACCAATGTCGCAGAAAATCTGTAGGTAGGTCATTAATCGATCGTTTTACCCAGTAATTTGAAAAATATCTTCTGGTCCTCTTTATAGTAAATTATTTATGTTGTCGATGGTAAGAGTACATAATCCAACAGAACAAAAATAGGTTCCTCGATTGGTCCCTTAGTAATGGCGGACTTCCTGCTTCATTTTCTGAACAATAGTTGCTCGATCCGTCTTCTTTCGAAATCAGTGATGATGATCTCATAAATTTACATTATGCAAATGTACAAGCTTCAAAATCAGCTCATCAGATACAATAGAAAGCTCAATCCAGTCCTATTTTTGAGATAAGTGATTTCGCCTAATGGCAATTTGTGTTCTAAAGGGGGGTATATATATATAATCTCGCGAAATGACGTCATATTTATGACATCAATAACGTCATATTTTATTCAGGCATTCCCGTCCGTACGCCCAATAGAAATACTCGTAACAATTTGGGTCTTTGAGAGAACTCAAAATGGCAATGGAAATCAAACAGTCACCCACGGAAATTTCTCGTTCTCCCAAACTTCTATACTCGTGTTTCTATAACTGTATGGAAACATGGAATATGTTTAAGAAGGTACGCGGATGCTCAGGGCCGTCACGAAGGGCGTTGAGCAGGGGGGTGTGAGAACTAATTATGCCGACAAATGGGCGTGGTCATTGGGTGTGGTCATTCAAAAATAACAAACCCAGAATGTTCTTGGACATATCATTAAGTGACATGAAAATTACCTTATTTTAAAACTACCAAACTACCAAAAACTCCGACTGACAGGAAAGATGGAACTATCGGTGGTCAATTATGGGTGGTCAACTATAGGTGGTCAATGAAAGTGGGGTTAAACTGAATGAATAGAAAAGGCCTGGTGTACATCACACCTCAGTTCCTCTGCTGTTTTATTCTTTTATTTGCTATTTGTATGCTATATGTAACGTATATTCACTAATCGTCTGTCTACTCCAAGCTCTCCCATCACTAAGCAGTGTATATATTAACACAAATAACCACTAACCCCAAAACAACTTAGATCCTAACCCCCCACCTAATGAGTTTTCTAACCCCCCGCCTTAAGTGTCTTCCTAATCCAAGGCTGTATTTTCTATGGTTACACTAAAAAACATCGTCCAAAAGACGCGAACTGAGCCGTCGGCAAATGAAACGTTTGTCGGGAAGACATCAAATTACCGTTCGAAAATCGAAATCACAAGATATACACGGGAGAAGTAGTGTTGCGTATTATTCGTTAACCTGCTACATTTACATCATACATTCATAAAGGCTAACTGGATGCATGTAACAAGCATTCAGCTCAATGAGAACATCGCATGACTGAAATAATACCATCGTAACTAAATTGAAGTTCTAAGCCCAGCTCTGTAATCTGTTAGTCCTATTGTAGCAGTAATCAATTTGTTTTTAAAAATATTACACCATAGCGATTCTTCGCTTTAATTTGGGAAACTTGCGCTTTAGCATATAAGTATGACTATTATAACCGCAGAGTTACAAAGCCAGGTAAACAAAGCGGTAAATCAAGACTAGAGACAGGAAGGAGTCGTCTTTCATGATAAAAGCAATCGCCATATCCTGATATAGCCAAATAACGTGGATATAACGCTGTAAGAAGTTATACAAATGTTACCAGAAATATTGTAACAATTTCCATCACGATATTTATACGAAATCTCCATTTTTATTTGTCTCCACGCGCGCACGGCGGTCACGGATGGACTAAAGAAGGCATTAATATAAATTGTTTTCTTAGCTTCTTTCCGATAATACACTTGGCGCCTTTGTATAATCATCGACAACTATCCGTCAATGTATGTCGTATTTTGGGTTCAACAATTTCCCAAATATCGGAAAACTTCATATCATCTGGAAACTCGGCCTTATCGATCTCAGCGGAAAATTGACCCCGAAATCGGTGGTAAGAACTAACAAGGTTGCGAGTTCGATTCCCTACAGTGTAGCAAAGATTACCTTTCACATAATTTTAAATCAACATGTTCCTTGAAATGTACAGCTGATCTGCATGTTAATTATCAATACCCTATTTGATGAGGTCGGTTTTTTCAAAGAGCCCCTCAAACCAACAATTATGTGTACTATAAGCTAAAATAAATAAAAAACGCTACAATAAATCAAAACAAGTTAAATACAACACTTTTGGCGTACTTTCCCTACCCAAGTAAGTATAAGGATTATGATTTGTTGTCATCTTTCCATTTCACTATTTATGAGATTGCTGATAACAATTATTTAATTATTGGAATTTGGAAATTAAAGCATCTTTGGGACCCAGTTATTGTTTATGCCTAATGGCAAAGTTAAAATTACAGTGCTCGTGTACTCCTCAACAGAACCAATGAAATCTGCCAGCTGTGCCAAACTTATCTTTTTCTAGTTTTAAATCTACATATACAGTACTATGCTAATCTACTATGCTGTTTTCAGAACAAAATTTGCAATTAAACTGCAGTCAATTCCCTATTCGGCACGCGTTTCTGTAACGGCTAATATTTCACACTAGACTTGTAGTGTTAACAGAAAAATCCAGTAGACACATGTACGCACTGCGTACATATTTTTCCTCTCCTTGAAGGCCGCGAAAGGACTTTTTCCGGGGCGTTTTAGTTTATTACGGAGAGCTGTTGTATTGCTGAGAAGCACTGAGAAACGTAATGCCACAGCTCTCCGCCTTAGAAAACTCTCTTTCACCATAGTTAATAGAAACAGTGTTTCTATTAACTATGCTTTCACGGACTTGCAAGTCTCCGTGGAGGAGTGAGTCCTTCGTCAGAGAGTGAATGGTAAAGTGACATTTACGTTTCACTCTCTAACGAAGGAAGAAGGTCGTTCACTCGAAACGTTAGACTTCCTATTCATTATTTTGACAGTACAGCAACCTTTTAGTATTTTTGATTGGTATTTAAATCAGGTCTTGGCCTTCAGTCTGTTAATGAATACAAAGCTCTCCTTACCTCTTGGCTTCTCGTTAACTTTACTTGTAGCTTAACTTGTAGCTCGACTTCTAGCTTGGTCTTTACACTTTCACTTTGCTCGCCTACAGGAAATTAAATAGCAGTCTCACGTGATCTTTGACGTCATCATTCTCAGATTTTCTTCCATTATTTTTATTTTATTTTATTTTATTAGCTTCACCATTGTGCAAAAAAAAAAAACAACACCAAAAAACAACCTAACATAGATTACATTATATAGTAATAAAACAATGGCAGGGTGACCGCAACAGCATAGCCAATTACTGCGGACCCAGAATTTAAAAGTATATTTACAAATAATAATAATAAATAATTACTGTTAATTAATAATAATACACAACAACTGTAGCTCAGGAGGGCCGCAATACTCCATTTCTACACCACGCCAAGATTATTTATGATCAATAATTCATCATCAGATGGTAAGGATCGAGATAACCAAAGCCAAGCGCAGAAACACACCATTGCCGCCCCCCGGATCCACAGCCGTTCTGTATTTGATTAGTCTAATATTAATAACAACAAGTGATGGTACGGGTAATGCTACGAGACGAATTACACTTCAAGCAGATAGTTTTAAAGGGACGAGAAAGGTTTTTCTCGGCATAAGGGACGAGAAAGGTTTTTCTTGGTTATTCTCATGTTAAACATTTTGATATCCAAACCTTGTTTATTCATTTATTCACGAAACGTTTTTACTTAAAACTGAAATCCGATTAAGGTGCTGTTATACGACGCATTTTTTCGTGCCCCTTTTTTATTATGATCTTATTAGTACTGCTAAAGAAAACTCCTTAACTCCATTTGTACTTTCAATAGAACGTACTATTCACGACACGATAACAAATAATCGGCGAAGATAACAAATAATCGGGGCCTCGTTGTTGAAATAACTATATTACTAGTTTATATGGCATACTGTACAGCAACCTTTTAATATTTTTGATTGGTATTTGAATCATCTCTTAGTTGGACTTATTCTGTTGATGAACACAAAGGTCTCCTTACTTCTTGGTTTCTCCTTGCTACGTCTACATGACTTGGTCACTTTCAAACAATATGTAGGCCACGAGTCAATAGACAATAGTAATTATCGTTACGTACAGCTACCTCGATAAATAGTTAGATGGTTATCTCGCTGGTAGTGAGAAGGTTGCAGGTTCGATTCGCTGGGACTCAGAAATGGTCTGAATGAAGACGAACTTCAGCAGCAAAGATTACGTCTCATAATTTTGACTCAACATAAGAAACAAACTGCTGTGCTGCTGAAATAATGAATAACATGAGGAGTAGGTAACGTTTTGGGCGAAGGCTCTTTGTCCTTTCTCCTCTCTGCGCAGAGGAATCATGTAATGCAACTGACAGCTCTCCGTCTTGCAAAACTCTCTTTCGCGGACTTGGAAGTCTCTTCGCAGGAGAGAGTCCTTCGACAGAGAGTGAAACGTAAAGTGATATAATGTCAGTTTCACTCTCTAACGAAGGAGGAAGGTCGTTCGCTCGAAAGTTAGACTTCCTAGTTCCTATTCACTATTTTGACAGTACAGCAACCTTTTAATACTTTTGCTATTTGAATCAGCTCTTAGTTGGACTTCAGAGTCTGTTAATGAATACAAAGCTTTCCTTACCAATCGCACGCCTTCTCCTTACTTCGTCTACTTGACTTGGTCACTGACAAACAAACAATGGTCTACTTTGCATCACCTACAGGAAATTTAATAGTATTCATCACATGATCTTTTATGTCATCATTCTCATATTTTCTTTCATTAGGGGCCATAGGGACGAGAAAGACCCATCTTTGCTATTCTTATTGAAATTCAAAGCATTTTTGTTCATTTATTCATGAAATCGCATTAAGGTGCTGTTACACGACGTATTTTAAAACTTGTGTCTAAACTGCGTAATTCCGTTCGGATAAGGAAATATTTTGGTTTTAGACAAAACTGCTTGAGGTCCTTAAAATTATCCTGTGTTCTCTTTTGAAATGTCAGTTTCTAGATCAAAAGACTGTAGGTTACAGAGTGGTGTAGCCAGGATGCAAACACTTATGTGGGCACAACATAAACACAGAACACAACTTATTCCCAGAGACTGTGATGTTGAAGTGTTTACTAACATCCCTTCCGTTCAAATAGTTCGAACACGTCCTTTAAAGCTTTATCTTTCGGAAATATTGGAAAAGATGTCTTCAGACGATAATGTTTTTCCTTACACTACAAAAGACATTAATTTTGAAACGTACACGGCAACGAACTCGCTATGTTTTCCTCTTTGAAATCGACTGAAGTGGCTCTTATGACCAAGAGAAAATAACAAAGAAGTGTAATATAGCAATAATACGAAATTATGCCGGAATAATAAGACAAAATGAGTCTGAAAAGCAGACAGAACGTCAAAACAACGCACTTTTAAAATCACTGTTTCGTTTACATTGTGTTAAATACCAAACTTATATATGCGACCTAAATCCGAAGCTAACGTGAAACGCTCGTTAAACAACTTCGACCTGCAAGCAGCTTTTGTTGATTATCTATTGATGTTGGGAAAAACTTTATAATCAAGTTTTGGACGACCACGAGGCTCCCGTCAAAACGTTTTACAGGCACTCATTGATATAGCATCTAAATTTATAACCGCTGAAAAATTCGAAATTCCATGAGAGAGATAGCAGAGGGATCGACCCCTTCTCCGTATGAGGAACTATTTAAAAAACTGGGGATAACTACTCTGAGACATTAAAGAGTTACGAAAATCGTTTGAAATCTTTATATTAAGTTGATATAAATAATACAGACAAAGCATATATGCACTGAGATTCGAAATACATTTTGAAACTCTCGAAGGTTAATACCACTACGTCCGGGCTCAAGTATTAACGGTATCAAGCAGCCAAATTATATGGAACGCCCTTCCGGACACAGTGAGGTTGGCAAAGAGCTAAGTACATTGTTAACATTGACATCGACATTGATATAATTTCTACTTATATAGTTATAATTTTAGTACATAAAATTTATATTAGGATTACGATTTCCGCGAACAAATACACTTAGCACACTTAGCTACACTGAGTTCATTTCCAGATCTTGCCACAATAGAAAAATATATAAAATTAAAATAATCCACATATTATAATATTATATAACAGGATTATTTTAATTTTATATATTTTTCTATTGTGGCAAGATCTGGAAATGAACTCAGTGTAGCTAAGTGTGCTAAGTGTATTTGTTCGCGTTAAATAAAGATTATTGTATTGTGTTTTGAACAATCTCCTAAATATAGGGAAACTTCGTATCATCTGGAAACTCATGAGCCTTATCGGCTGGAATGTCTTCTTCAGTTTCTCCCGAAGTGCCCAAAAAATTTCTTTTGGCGATCGCTTGTTGCACGTCCTTGATGGTCATCATTATTTTGGTAATCGCAGTTTTCTCTTCATTTAATTTGTTTGCAAGTTCAGCATCAGTTTAAGGATTCTTTTAACAAAAACACTTTGTGAGTGCAGCTTCCGCACTTCACCCCAAGTTGATCATCCGTTAACTCATTTTCGGTATCGAATCTTTCTAGTCACAGTTCACGTATAATTACGAAATTAGTCTGATGACCAATACCCTGGTTAGGTCAAGAAATTATGAACGCGACCTGGACAGTTTCTTACGCTTCGCCCATCGCTCTACATTTTTTCGGCGAAACTCACGAGCCATCTGAACGTTGTGAATAATATCACCCCGTAACCATATCATAAAATCATTATTGTAAAACTAAATCTCCACCATCATTGTTAAAGACTAGCTGGTTGCAAATATATCGAGACTCGAGACTAGGAAACTCAAGGATTACGTATGCAACTAGTCAATGGACAATAGTAATTATCGTAACCTACAGCTACCTCAATAAATAGTTAGATCATCTGCCTGGTGGTTAGTACTCAGAAATGGTTTCAATGAAGACGAGCTACAGTGTAGCAAAGATTACGTTTCACATAATTTTAACTCAAAATAATAAACAAACTGCTGTGCTGCTGAAATACTGAATAGGAGGTGTAACGTTTTGAGCGAAGGCTCTTCGTATTTTCTCCTCTCTCCTTCTCTTCGACCTTTCTCCTCTCTTCTTCTCTTCGACCTCTCTCCTCTCTGCGCTGACGAACGTAATACAACAGCTCTCCCTCTTGAAAAACTCTCTCTCGCGGACTTGGAAGTCTCTGCGCAGGAGAGAGTCCTTCGTCAGAGTGAAACGTAAAGTGACATAATGCGTTTCACTCTCTAACGAAGGAAGAAGGTCGTTCACTCAAAACGTTAGACTTCCTATTCAGTATTTTGACAGTACAGCAACCTTTTAGTATTTTTGATTGGTATTTAAATCAGGTCTTAGTTGGACTTCAGTCTGTTAATGAATAAAAAACTCTCCTTACCTCTTGGCTTCTCGTTAACTTTACTGGTAGCTTAACTTGTAGCTCGACTTGTACCTTGATCTTATCACGTTCTCTTTCAAACAAACAATGGTTTACTTTGCATCACCTACAGGAAATTAAATAGCAGTCTCACGTGATTTTTGACGTCATCATTCTCAGATTTTCTTACATTAGGCTATTCTCATGTTAAACATTTTGAAATTCAAATATTTTTTATTCACGCACGAAACGTTTTTACTTAAAGTGCCTATATCCAGCCTGTGGGGATTTTACATATTTGTGATTTTTGGATTCTTTCATTTTCATGCACAGGAGGTGACGTCAACGCAGGTACACGCGATATTTTGCGGTGTGATTCAGCAATGAAATACAGCGAAAGTTTGGTTTTGAACTTTAAACAGCCTGTTTAGACAAAATTCACTCAATTCCTAAACATTCACTGTTGAATAAAGTAGCGAAGAATTCCGTGTTCAAAGCAGGGGAAAAGGCATGAAGATAATACATTACAGCTTTTATACGTAGGCTGTGTCACATACGAATTAAAAGTACTAAAATGCTGGTGTACTGCTTCAATACTGAATAGAAGGTGTAACGTTTTGAGCGAAGGCTATTCGTCCTTTTTCCTCTCTCCTTCAAGGCCGCGAAAGGACGTTCTCCTGACGTTTTAGTTTAATACGGAGAGCTGTTGTATTGCGGAGAAGCACTAAGAAACGTAATGCAACAGCTCTCCGCCTTAGAAAACTCTCTTTCACGGGCTTGGAAGTCTCCGTGGATGAGTTAGTCCTTCGTCAGAGAGTGAAACGTTAAGTGACATTTACGTTTCACTCTCTAACGAAGGAAGAAGGTCGTTCACTTGAAACGTTAGACTTCCTATTCATTATTTTGACAGTACAGCAACCTTTAGTATTTTTGATTGGTATTTAAATCAGGTCTTTGTTGGTCTTTAGTCTGTTAATGAATAAAAAACTTTCCTTACCTCTTGGCTTCTCGTTAACTTTACTGGTAGCTTAACTTGTAGCTCGACTTGCAGCTTGGTCTTTACACTTTCACTTTGCTCGCCTACAGGAAATTAAATAGCAGTCTCACGTGATCTTTGACGTCATCATTCTGAGATTTTCTCCCATAAGGGACGTGAAAGGCGTTTCTTGGCTGTTCTCATCTTAAACATTTTGATATTCAAACCTTGTTTATTCACGAAACGTTTTTACTTAAAACTGAAATCGGATTAAGACGTGCTGTTATATGACGCATTTTTTCGAGAAACTTGTTTTTCATAATCTCATTTATACTGCTAAAGAAAACTCCTTAACTCCATTTGTACTTTCAATAGAACGTACTATTTGCGACACGATAACAAATAATCGGCGAAGATAACAAATAATCGGGGCCTCATTATATTGTTGAAATAACTATTAACAATTTATATGGTATACTAAGACGTCATCGTAGCCTAGCTATCATATAAGCGATCCTCGTAACTCAAATTGCAGTTCTAGTGTCAAAGTGATCATTCGGGTTTGTTCAAATTCTCAATTATACAAACTGTGAATTTATGTTCGTGTAGCAATGTGATATATCATTCAACGCGTAACTATTTATAGTAATTAAGTTTGACAGCGCAAGTGATTAGGGAGAATAGAACGCTCTCATATGACAAGAAGGAGCATAGTTCGAACGTCCGCCTCCTGACACGAAAATATATTCGTGAATATACGTTACATATAGCATAGATAAATAAAAGAATAAAACTCCAGACAAGTAGTGTTGCGTATTATTCTTTAACCTGCTACATTTACATCATATATTCATCAATACTAACTGGATGCATATATAACAAGCATTCAGCTCAATATATAAATACTAGTTGACAACATCGTATAACTGAAATACCATCGTAACAAATTGAAGTTCTAAGCCCAGCTCTGTAATCAAGTCCTATTGTACGAGTAATCAATTATTTTTGCTGCCGTAGGCTGCACACTAATCTTGACGACAAATGCTGACATGAACAACTCTGATTATTTTTCAATTGTTCAGGTCAATAAAGTAGACAAAGGCAATGGAACAAAGACCACAAAAATTATCATATCTAAACACCCAGAAATTCTGGGTGTCATGTGACCAGCCGATCCCAGGGCCATTTTCCATCGTGGAAGCAAAATGCCCTGGGTACGAGGTTGGATGTTGTTGACCCAAGTAAAATGATTTGTGCTGATTTTAGACAAGGCAATACAAAACAATTTAAACAAAATGTGCAATAATACATTATCAAATAACAAACATTAATGCATGGGATTCATCATTCCTAAATGTCACATTGTGTTGGAAATAACCTTTATACTTGTATAAGAAATAATGTTAATAAAACCTTTTTGCTCTGATAAAATGTATTCTTTGCAATATAGTGACCCATTTGCCGGTGATTGGTTTATGGCAACTAACAATCCACCTTATTTTTTTGAAAATGCACTCAATATTCTATTTTTGGAGTCTCGGTTAAACTATCAACATTGCTTGCTAACTGTTGATTGCAACACTGTTGCAATTTTTAAGACAACTGAAGGGAACATCTGAAGGGATGTGTGCTAATAACCGTCGAAGGTAATAATAACCTGGTATTTCTCGATTTTGTTTTTTGGTTTATCAAGCTTTGGTAATAATTATTGATGATTGAAAAAAATTTGTGACCATAAATGCGATAACAAAGCAGTTTCCCCTACGGTTCTACCCGCGCCTCTTTACGTCGCCAATCTGTCTTGTAAAATATTGGAATTTCTTTGAAATGAGGCAGCACTTCACTTGCGTCTTGACATGGGTTATCTATGTCTCGTGCCCAGACCTCTTTCCGCACCTATGTATAGTCAACGAGATCTTGATATATGTGAAAATTTGCTAGGCCGGTGGATGTTCAGTTTTATGACGTTTTGTGACGTAGTTTAGTTTGCTCTGGAACGAGATTGTTCACATACTCCAGAGGGTTATTCGTTTTCACGGAATTTGTACGGAATTAATGTTCGGAACTTGTCAACGCCACCACGAACATGGTATTTTCTGATCACGCAACGCCATGAGGAGAGAGACGAAGTTCTCGAACGATCTGTCCTGCCTTTGGTGCTGTTGGGAATTTCAATTCATTTCAGTGAGGAGATATTCTGTTTTCAAGGTAAGACGACTAAGATAGTTCTGTGTACTTAGTTTTTCTTGGTTGTCTCGTGTGTACACGCAACTCAAAACAAACGAAGTCATTGTGCTCGTTAAAATCAAACCTAGCGAAGCCGGTGACATTTGACAGTTCTCGCCAAAGACAATACTCAATATTTAAGGTTTGTGCCTGTTGCTCAACAAACTTACATCTGTGCAGAGAAAAACCTTGTCATTACTTTACCTGAAATGGGAGTGACAATCGATCAATATCGTGCCCGAATTGGTGGACACAACAACGTAAGAATCAAACAGGATTCAAGACCACTCGAAGAATAGAAACAGGATTCAAGACCACTCGAACAATAGATATAATCTTTTCTGGAACAACATTGATGTTAATTCAGTTGGTTGTAACAACCAGTATGCAGATTTTTAAACGATTTACATATTCAGTCATAACATGACCAGTTGCTACGAGGTAACAACTATGGTATTATGCAAATATTTTACTTCAGTGTATATTTATATTTTCCAACAGCAAGTGTTAGTGAATATCATGTTACAATGTGTATGTTATTGTTGCTCTGTTGTTGAGAATGGCAAATGATGTCGAAGAAAATCCTGGTCTGACAATATATGTTGTTGTTCAACCTCGTACCCAGCTGGGCATTTTGCCTCCACGGTGGAAGGTCGGCGAAAATGTCCCTTGGATCGGCTGGTCCATTCTATAATGCGATTGGCTTGTCATAAAACTCCAATTAATTCAGCCGAGTATAATTTATTCATCTAAATCTGAATGATGTCTTTAAATTGTACAGCAAATTAGAAGTGATAACTTTCACTAAATTGGATATATGCTTCTTCATACCTTTTGTAAGAGATAACCATGGATGTATGGTAAATTATTAATCTTGTTAGCTGCTTTTATGCCGACAAATGCTGACATGAACAACTCTGATTATTTTTCAATTGTTCAGGTCAATAAAGTAGACAAAGGCAATGGAACAAAGACCACAAAAATTATCATATCTAAACACCCAGAAATTCTGGGTGTCATGTGACCAGCCGATCCCAGGGCCATTTTCGCAGACCTTCCACCGTGGAAGCAAAATGCCCTGGGTACGAGGTTGGATGTTGTTGACCCAAGTAAAATGATTTGTGCTGATTTTAGACAAGGCAATACAAAACAATTTAAACAAAATGTGCAATAATACATTATCAAATAACAAACATTAATGCATGGGATTCATCATTCCTAAATGTCACATTGTGTGTTGGAAATAACCTTTATACTTGTATAAGAAATTATGTTAATAAAACCTTTTTGCTCTGATAAAATGTATTCTTTGCAATATAGTGACCCATTTGCCGGTGATTGGTTTATGGCAACTAACAATCCACCTTATTTTTTTGAAAATGCACTCAATATTCTATTTTTGGAGTCTCGGTTAAACTATCAACATTGCTTGCTAACTGTTGATTGCAACACTGTTGCAATTTTTAAGACATCTGAAGGGAACATCTGAAGGGATGTGTGCTAATAACCGTCGAAGGTAATAAATAACCTGGTATTTCTCGATTTTGTTTTTTGGTTTATCAAGCTTTGGTAATTAATTATTGATGATTGAAAAAAATTTGTGACCATAAATGCGATGTCTTGTAAAATATTGGAATTTCTTTGAAATGAGGAAGCACTTCACTTGCGATAGTAATTTCTAGTTTAAAAATATTACAGCATAGCGATTCTTTGCTTTGACCACATATTATACATTTTTGAAACATGTGAATCTGCGAAACTTGGCCTTCGGCAGAAATATGACTATTATGACCAAAGAACGACAAAGCCAGAGCCTGGTAAACTGCAAAGCTGTATAGACATGAAGGAGTCGTCTTTCATGATAAAAACAAGCTCGATGTGCTGATATAAACCGCAAATACCAGGGATTTCGCGCAAGAAGTTATACGAAAGTTGCCAGAAATATTGTAAGAATTTCCATCACGATATTTATCATACCGTATTGACCGTATTCGAATTTCCTACGAAATTTCCATTTTTATTTGTCTTCACGCACACACGGCGGGGATGGTTAACAGAAACTTAATATAAATTGTTTTCTTAGCTTCTTTCGATAATACACTTAGCGCGTTTGTAGTCATCAACAACTATCCGGCGTCAATGTATATCGTATTTCGGGTTCAAGTGTTCAACAATCTTCCAAATATAGGAAACTTCATCTCGTCTGGAAACTCGGCCTTATCGACTCCGAAATCGGGTCGAATATGATACAATCCCTTGAAATGTACGATCACGAGTTTTTGTGATTTTTCTACTTTCTAGCTGCTGTATCATTGTTAAATCTAAAACGCTGAATTTGTTGCTTTAGTACATCACGGCTTTACTTCAGTTTTGATCTCTTCGCCCCATGCTGAGACGTCTTCTTCAGTTTGCGAAACTCACGAGTGATCTGAACGTTGTGGGTTAGCACAATAGCACCCCGTAACCGCATCATATGATCATTATTGTAATAAACAAAATCTCCAACATCATTTTAAGCGTGTTAAAGACTACTGGTTGCAAATATCTAGATTCGAGACAAGGAAACTCAAAGAATGCGAAGGCCACGAGTCAATAGACAATAGTAATTATCGTAACTTACAGCTAGCTTAATAAATAGTTAGATCATGTGCTTGGGACTCAGAAATGGTCTGAATGAAGAGGAGCTACAGTGTAGAATTACCTTTCACATAATTTTAACTCAACATAATAACAAACATGATAACAACATAATGAAATGTCGGTATTTGAATACAATAATGATATTCAAGTCTTTGTAGCGTAGGCAGTGTCACATACGAATTAAAAGTACTAAACGGCTGGTGTACTACTTCAATACTGAACAGCAGGTGTAACGTTTTGAGTGAAGGCTCTTCGTCCTTTTCCTCTCTCCTTTAAGTCCGCGAAAGAACTTCCGGGCGTTTTAGTTTATTACGGAGAGCTGTTGTATTGCTGAGAAGCACTGAGAAACGTAATGCCACAGCTCTCCGCCTTAGAAAACTCTATTTCACGGACTTGGAAGTCTCGGTGTAGGAGTGTGTCCTTTGTCAGAGAGTGAAACGTTAAGTGACATTTACGTTTCACTCTCTAACGAAGGAGGAAGGGCGTTCACTCGAAACGTTAGACTTCCTATTCATTATTTTAACAGTACAGCAACCTTTTAGTATTTTTGATTGGTATTTAAATCAGGTCTTAGTTGGTCTTCAGTCTGTTAATGAATAAAGAAACTCTCATTACCTCTTGGCTTCTCATTAACTTTACTGGTAGGTTGGTATCTCGACTTGTAGCTTGGTCTTTAATACACTTTCACTTTGCTCGCCTACAGGAAATTAAATAGCAGTCTCACACTCTCACGTGATCTTTGACATCATCATTCTCAGATTTTATAATTAGGGGCCATAAGGGACGTGAAAGGCTTTTCTTGGCTATTCTCATGTTAAATATTTTGATATTCAAACCTTGTTTATTTATTTATTCACGAAATGTTTTTACTTAAACTGAAATCGGACTAAGGTGCTGTTATACAACGCATTTTTTCGTGCAACTTGTTTTTCATAATCTCACTTATACTGCTAAAGAAAACTCCTTAACTCCATTTTTCAATGGAACGTACTATTCACGACATAACAAATAATCGACGAAAATAGCAAATCGGGGCCTCGTTGTTGCAATAACTATTACTAGTTTATATGGCATACTGAGACCTCATCATAGCCTGTCATATGTAGCATACCTATTTTTAACAGCGCGTAACTCAAATTGTTCTAGTGTCAATGATCATTCGGATTTCTTCAAATGCTCAATTATACAAAGTGTGATTTTAAGTTCATGTAGCAATGTGATATATCATTCAACACGTAACTAGATTGTGATATAGTAATTAAGTTTGACAGCGCAAGCGATTAGGGAGAATAGAACGCTCTCATATGACAAAAAAGAGTTATAGTTCGAACGTCCGCCTCCTGACACGAAAATATATTCGTGAATATACGTTACATATAGCATAGATAAATACAAGAATAAAACTCCAGACAAGTAGTGTTGCGTATTATTCGTTAACCTGCTACATTTACATCATACATTCATCAATGCTACGTGGATGCATGTAACAAGCATTCAGCTCAATATATAAATACCAGTTGACGACATCGTAACTAGCCGAGCTCTGTAATCTGTTAGTTCTATTGTAGCAGTAATCAATTTGTTTTTAAAAATATTACAGCTTAGCGATTATTTGCTTTGACCACATACATTTTTGAAACATGTGAATTTGGGAAACTTGCGCTTTGGCAGAAGTATGACTACTATGACCGCAGAGTGAAAAAGCTATAGGTAAACAAAGCTGTATAGACAGGAAGGAGTCGTCTTATGATAAAAGCAAGCGCCATATGTTGATATAACCAAATACCAGGGATATAGCGCTGTAAGAAGTTATACAAATGTTTCCAGAAATATTGTTAGAATTTCCATCACGATATTTATTATCACACGGTATTGACCGT
Organism: Chrysogorgia sp. JL179-B06; assembly: GCA_035772405.1. Classification (NCBI taxonomy): domain Eukaryota; kingdom Metazoa; phylum Cnidaria; class Anthozoa; order Scleralcyonacea; family Chrysogorgiidae; genus Chrysogorgia; species Chrysogorgia sp. JL179-B06. The sequence goes on along the minus strand of JAYKKM010000153.1, from coordinate 587,525 downwards.
ATTCGAATTTCCTACGAAATCTCAATTTTTATTTGTCGCCACGCGCGCACGGCGGTCTCGCATTAATATAAATTGTTTTCTTAGCTTCTTTCGATAATACACTTGGCGCGTTTGTAGTCATCAACAACTATCCGTAAAAATGTATATCGTATTTTAGGTTCAACAATCTCCCAAATATAGGAAAACTTCATATCATCTGGAAACTCAGCCTCGAAAATTATCGGGTCCAATATGATACCATGCATTGAAGTGTCTGTCGCCGTTCCCGCACACTTTCTTTTCAATCGTTGTCAAATCTCAAACGTTGAATTTGTTGTACATCACAGCTTTGGCCAGTTCAGTTTTGATCTCTTCTCCCCATGCTGAGACAACTTCTTCAGTTTCTCGCGCAATGAAAATTTTCTTTTCGATCGCTGTCGCACGTACTACGTGTTGGTCATCGTTATTTTGGTAATCAAAATCTTCTTGTCTGCTGGAGATTTAAGGATTTCTTTTAACGATGACACTTAAGTGAAGCTCCGCATTTTCCCCCAAGTTGGTCATCCATTTCCCGCTCATTCTCGCAATTTCACGGGTATAGACTCTCTGTCTCTAGGTCGAAATCACTAGTACCTGTATCCCGTTGGAGATGCCGCGTATAGCGAATTTCCCTCCCCAAATATCAACGACATAGTCACTATTTAGTTTGGGTAGTCTCTCACGGCATAGTCACTATTTAGTTTTGAATCTTTTATTTCATCTCAAAATTACACACATCTCGTCTCTCTCGCAATCATCGCACAGTCACTACTCACTCTGTGTCTTTTGGTATCGAATCATTCCAATCACAGTTCTTGTATAATTACGAAATTAGTCTGATGACCAATACCCCGATTAGGTCAAGAAGTTATGAACGCGAACTGGACAGTTTACGCTTCGCTCATCGCTCTACATTTTTTGCGATACTCACGAGCGATCTGAACGTTGTGCCCGTAACCGCATCATATAATCATTAGACATTATTGTAAAACTAAATCTCCAAAGCAAAGATTACGTCTCACATAATTTTAACTCAACATAATAAACAAACTGCTGTACTGCAATTGGAGGTGTAACGTTTTGAGCGAAGGCTCTTCGTCCTTTCTCCTCTCTTCTTCAAGGCCGCGAAAGAGAACGTGGAGAAGCGCTGAGGAATGTGAATACAACAGCTCTCCCTTTTGCAAAACTCTCTTTCGCGGACTTGGAAGTCTCTGCGCAGGAGTGAGTACTTCATCAGATCAGAGAGTGAAATATAAAGTAATATAATCGGTAATGCGTTTCACTCTCTAACGAAGGAGGAAGGTCGTTCACTCGAAAAGTTAGACTTCCTATTCATTATTTTAACAGTAAAGCAACCTTTTAGTATTTTTAATTGGTATTTGAATCAGGTCTTAGTTGGTCTTCAGTCTGTTAATGAATACAAAGCTCTCCTTACCTCTTGGCTTCTCCTTGCTTCGTCTACACGACTTCTGTTTGTTAACTTCCTGACTAGTTCCCAGGTCTCTATCGCCGTTTGAGTACTCTCTCCGACCGGATGCTTGGGTCTGGGTACGAGATTGCTCTCCGATCGACTCAAATAACCGAGAGACAATTGAGCTTTCAAATAGATAATCTATTTATTTCATTAAACATAAGTGCAAATTCACACGCTTTTAAGGGTATTGAAATTGAAATCAGCTTTTTAAAACCGAAACTGTTTGCTCTGGAATAATCCCAAGGTCGAATCCCTGAGAAAAAATCCAAAAAAATCCCAAGGTTGGCAACACTGCGCATCACATGCAGGAAATTCCGGAGGTAAGACCCTGGGTACGAGGTTGCAGGAATTTTTGTAGTATTCATCACGTGATCTTTGACCTCATCATTCACATATTTTCTTCCTTCCGTTAAACGTTTTGAAATTCAAACCATTTTTATTCATTTATTCATGAAATTGGATTAAAGTGCTGTTAAATGACTCATTTTTTCGTGCAACTTGTCTCTCAACTGCATTGCGTTAGGATTAGTAAATATTTTGGTTTTAGACAAGACTGCTTGAGGACTTCAAATTAAAAAGAACCCCCCCCCCCCGGTGTTCTATTTTGAAATGTCAGTTTCTAGCTACAAGACTGTTGGTTACGATGACGTAGCTAGGATGCAGACACTTATGTTGACACGACATAAACACAGAACTCAACTTGTTCCCAGAGACTTGTTCCGGGTGGTTATTCAAGGAGAAGTCTTCATGTTGCATGTAATTTATTCTCCGCGCAAAATTTTTAATATTTTTAAAAATACGCGCATTTATTTCCGACATTCTTCCATGCATGTTTACGACATAAACACCATTTCCGGTTCATCTGAACTGATCATATAATTATATGTAGCTCAATGGTTAGAGCGTCTTATCTGGTCATCAGAAAGTTTCAGACACTGGTAACCTTCACTCATCATCTTAGTCCATGTAGCTCAATAGTTAGAGCATCTCACTGGTCATCAGAAGGTTACAGGTTGTACACATATGTAACCTTCACTCATCACCTTAGTCCATGTAGCTCAATAGTTAGAACATCTCACTAGTCATCAGAAAGTTACAGGTTGTACACATATGTAACCATCACTCATCATCTTAGTCCATGTAGCTCAATAGTTAGAGCATCTCACTGGTCATCAGAAAGTTACAGGTTGTACACATATGTAACCTTCACTCGTCATCTTAGTCCATGCAGCTCAATAGTTAGAGCATCTCACTAGTCATCAGAAGGTTACAGGTTGTACACATATGTAACCTTCACTCATCATCTTAGTCCATGTAGCTCAATAGTTAGAGCATCTCACTGGTCATCAGAAAGTTACAGGTTGTACACATATGTAACCTTCACTCATCATCTTAGTCCATGCAGCTCAATAGTTAGAGCATCTCACTAGTCATCAGAAGGTTACAGGTTGTACACATATGTAACCATCACTCATCATCTTAGTCCATGTAGCTCAATAGTTAGAGCATCTCACTGGTCAGCAGAAGGTTACAGGTTGTACACATATGTAACCTTCACTCATCATCTTAGTTCATGTAGCTCAATAGTTAGAGCATCTCACTAGTCATCAGAAGGTTACAGGTTGTACACATATGTAACCTTCACTCATCATCTTAGTCCATGTAGCTCAATAGTTAGAGCATCTCACTGGTCATCAGAAAGTTACAGGTTGTACACATATGTAACCTTCACTCATCATCTTAGTCCATGCAGCTCAATAGTTAGAGCATCTCACTAGTCATCAGAAGGTTACAGGTTGTACACATATGTAACCTTCACTCATCATCTTAGTCCATGTAGCTCAATAGTTAGAGCATCTCACTAGTCATCAGAAGGTTACAGTTGTACACATATGTAACCTTCACTCATCATCTTAGTCCATGTAGCTCAATAGTTAGAGCATCTCACTAGTCATCAGAAGGTTACAGGTTGTACACATATGTAACCATCACTCATCATCTTAGTCCATGTAGCTCAATAGTTAGAGCATCTCACTGGTCAGCAGAAGGTTACAGGTTGTACACATATGTAACCTTCACTCATCATCTTAGTTCATGTAGCTCAATAGTTAGAGCATCTCACTAGTCATCAGAAGGTTACAGGTTGTACACATATGTAACCTTCACTCATCATCTTAGTCCATGTAGCTCAATAGTTAGAGCATCTCACTGGTCATCAGAAAGTTACAGGTTGTACACATATGTAACCTTCACTCATCATCTTAGTCCATGCAGCTCAATAGTTAGAGCATCTCACTAGTCATCAGAAGGTTACAGGTTGTACACATATGTAACCTTCACTCATCATCTTAGTCCATGTAGCTCAATAGTTAGAGCATCTCACTAGTCATCAGAAGGTTACAGTTGTACACATATGTAACCTTCACTCATCATCTTAGTCCATGTAGCTCAATAGTTAGAACATCTCACTAGTCATCAGAAGGTTACAGGTTGTACACATATGTAACCTTCACTCGTCATCTTAGTCCATGTAGCTCAATAGTTAGAACATCTCACTAGTCATCAGAAGGTATATGTATACAAAGTTGTACGCGGTCAGGCGCCATCTGATCCGATCTAATATATTGTTGTAATTCAGTCGGCGACTATCGCCGATCAAGTCTTACAACAATTACAACTATATGAAAACGCGTGTTGTAATTGTTGTAATTCAATCGGCGATCGATCGGCGACTCTTGTAGAAGTTCGACTTCTACAACAAATACAACAGTGAACAGTCGCCGATGCGACAACAGTTAATGGCAATATCACCGACAGAAAAGTGTCACATGATAGTAAATAACCAATCAGCATCAAGCGTTGCGTTGCCAGGCAGCCACATTGCCAAGTCTTTCACTTTCCAATATCGCAAGTCACTTTGTATTAGGATATTATATCCAAGAATAAGTGAAATGGACAGTTTAATAACTGACGATGGGGGTAAGGGGCTAAGGTCCCCGACAGGGGCTAACAGGTAGTGGTAATTCTTTTAGGGGGGGTCGGGCATGCTTCCCTGGGAATTTTTGATTTTCTAAGCCATTTCCTGAAAAGCTATTTCCTGCATTTTGGGGGCAGTTTTAACAAAAAAATTAAAATAAAAAACAGTGAAAATCATGATTTTATAGTCAGTATTTCGTTACTGTATAGGAAACTAACTCTAACAATAATATTCACGCGCAAAAACTAGATAACAATGAGCGCCGAAACAACAGATAGAGGTGATAGATTTGTGGTTGAGAGATGAAAGTTGATTACCTTCGACGTTGTTTAGCGAAACGTTTGTTAATGTTTTAAAAACTTCTACGATTCTAAGAAAACAAAAGACGAACTTTTTCCTTTTTTCTTATTTTCTTCCAGCTCGTTCCCCGACGAATTGTTAATTTCCCCCCGACAGGGGGCTAAGGTTCCCCGACGAGGGGGCTTGACCGGACCCCGGATGATATAAGCGAGAATAAGCCAGGTTACAAAATAATCCAATATCCTTGGAGTCTGGAGTCGGGTCTTCTCTCCCCTCGTTCCACTCCTCTCCCATCCCGGGAGAAGACCCTGGGTACGAGGTTGAAAAACCGGTTCGTCGTATGTAGATCGGCCAATATTTACTCGATTTCAATTCTGAAAACAGTTTTGGAATTACGGAGTCTAAATACATAACGTACGTGTCTCTTATATTACGAGAACGTGCATACCATTGGTAAAAACGGTTTATGTACTTAGAAATTATTCGGCAATCAGCCAGCCCGGCCCAACCGCCTCGTCGTATTTGTAGAAGAACCTGATTCAACTTCTACAACAGTCGCCGATCGATCGCGCCGATTGAATTACAACAATTACAATACGCGTTTCCATATATAGTTGTAATTGTTCTAAGACTTGATCAGCGATAGTCGCTGACTGAATTACAACAATTACAACACCCGTTTCCATATATAGTTGTAATTGTTGTAAGAGTCGCTGACTGAATTACAACAATTACAACACCCGTTTCCATATATAGTTGTAATTGTCGTAAGACTTGATCGGCGATAGTCGCTGACTGAATTACAACAATTACAACACCCGTTTCCATATATAGTTGTAATTGTCGTAAGACTTGATCAGCGATAGTCGCTGACTGAATTACAACAATTACAACACGCGTTTTCATATAGTTGTAATTGTTGTAAGACTTGATCGGCGATAGTCGCTGATTGAATTACAATAATTACAACATGCGTTTTCATATAGTTGTAATTGTTGTAAGACTTGATCAGCGATAGTCGCTGACTGAATTACAACAATTACAACACGCGTTTCCATATAGTTGTAATTGTCGTAAGACTTGATCAGCGATAGTCGCTGACTGAATTACAACAATTACAACACGCGTTTCCATATAGTTGTAATTGTCGTAAGACTTGATCGGCGATAGTCGCTGACTGAATTACAACAATTACAACACGCGTTTCCATATAGTTGTAATTGTCGTAAGACTTGATCAGTGATAGTCGCTGACTGAATTACAACAATTACAACACGCGTTTCCATATAGTTGTAATTGTCGTAAGACTTGATCGGCGATAGTCGCTGACTGAATTACAACAATTACAACACGCGTTTCCATATAGTTGTAATTGTCGTAAGACTTGATCGGCGATAGTCGCTGACTGAATTACAACAATTACAACACCCGTTTCCATATAGTTGTAATTGTCGTAAGACTTGATCAGCGATAGTCGCTGACTGAATTACAACAATTACAACACGCGTTTCCATATAGTTGTAATTGTCGTAAGACTTGATCGGCGATAGTCGCTGACTGAATTACAACAATTACAACACCCGTTTCCATATAGTTGTAATTGTCGTAAGACTTGATCAGCGATAGTCGCTGACTGAATTACAACAATTACAACACGCGTTTCCATATAGTTGTAATTGTCGTAAGACTTGATCGGCGATAGTCGCTGACTGAATTACAACAATTACAACACGCGTTTTCCATATAGTTGTAATTGTCGTAAGACTTGATCGGCGATAGTCGCTGATTGAATTACAACAATTACAACACGCGTTTTCATATAGTTGTAATTGTCGTAAGACTTGATCGGCGATAGTCGCTGACTGAATTACAACAATTACAACACGCGTTTCCATATAGTTGTAATTGTCGTAAGACTTGATCGGCGATAGTCGCTGACTGAATTACAACAATTACAACACGCGTTTTCATATAGTTGTAATCAGGGCCGTAGCGAGGGGGGAGTATTGGGGGGTGTTTCACCCCCCCAACATTTTTTGAAATTGAGATATTCGGAAAATCGAATTACTCGTTCGGAAAACTACGGCAACGTAGGTTAAGCGAGATTTCAGTCAGTGAACAGCAAAAAACTCATGTTAAGTTTATAGAACTTACAAAATAATATTCACAAGGATAACAAATCTATTTTTGTCGATTTACTGCATACGTACATCAGATAGATGACACCTTTTGGCTTTTGCTTTGCAATAAAATTTATCATTTCCGGATTTTAAACAGCCTTCACAAAACCACGAATTATGATACCGTATACCGTAGAATTAAATTGTTTATATTTCGCCTCTTTTTTATTGTTGAAAACTAAATTCCTACATCTGTAAACTGTCCAAGGAAATCTCTTAAAACTGCTCCCAGAATGCGGGAAATGCAATTTCCGAGACCCTACAATTAAAAATTTCCCGGGGAAGCATGCCCCGGGACCCCCTAGATTGACGCGCCTTACGGCGCGTGCCTCCTCATATTCGGAAAAATAATTTGAGATTCGGAAATTTGGGACTTACACCCCCCCAACTTTCACATGCTAGCTACGGCCCTGGTTGTAATTGTCGTAAGACTTGATCAGCGATAGTCGCTGACTGAATTACAACAATTACAACACGCGTTTTCATATAGTTGTAATTGTCGTAAGACTTGATCGGCGATAGTCGCTGACTGAATTACAACAATTACAACACGCGTTTCCATATAGTTGTAATTGTCGTAAGACTTGATCGGCGATAGTCGCTGACTGAATTACAACAATTACAACACGCGTTTCCATATAGTCGCTGATTGAATTACAACAATTACAACACGCGTTTTCATATAGTTGTAATTGTTCTAAGACTTAATTGATCGGCGATAGTCGCCGACTGAATTGCAACAATATATTAATTAGATCAGATCAGATGGCGCCTGACCGTTACCATATTCCAAAAATAGGTACACAATGCGTACATGTGTCTACTGCTATTCGGGTTAGAGATGAAATAACTTGGCTTTAGGGATGAAACAAACGATCATGTCTCATGAGTTGGCTGCCACATGGCATTGCCCGCAGCCTGCCGTTCATAATTTGAAAAAAATCGCAGATTATCGTATCTCCCTGTGTCAAATTTCCATTTACCGGCCCTTACGTTATCATAAAATATAAGTAATAAATACACACTACTAAATTAGTTCTTACCTTGACAAGAAAATATTTACTGTTTCGAACACTCACTCGAATACAAGCACAGGGAGCCCAACTCTGCGGCCTGTGATGTGTTTCTCTGTTTTTCTATTTTATTCTATATTATGGAAATTCTGATGTTTTATATTGAAATAGCCTGCGAGCAGGCTCTCCCGGGGAGGGGAAAGCGGAAAATTGGGGAGGGAGAGCCCCTCAAAGTGCTCCACGTGATCGACAAAATCGTGTTCGGGGAGAAAACCGCTAATGTAGATGATGTAAAGTGTCATTGAACGTCAAGTACGGTGATACTTGGAAGTCCATATCAACAGAAAATCTATTTATACCATGTAAAAAGCGAGGATTCGAGGGTGAAATTCTGTCGAGAGTGCAAGTTTTGGAGCAATTATAGAAATACCCGTCCACTTTTGAAACCGCATTTAAAGGCAGAAATACAAACCATGGTTGCTTTAAAATCTCTTTAAATATAATGTCGAAGGTTTATATTGTGTGCACTTGTCGATAGTTATCAAATTAAATGGGGTTTTAAAATAGAACGAAACAATTGTATATTGTGATGGAACTTTCCGTAATTTGACCCTTTTACTAACTGTCAACATATATTACAAATTGCGAAGCTAATTCCTATGAGTACGAAGAAAACACTGAAACCTCTACGCCTTAGCCTCTTCAACTTGATCGTCTACAATACTTCTAAGAGGACTGATACAACGAGAGCAGAAGTCGGTGGCCTTTTTCGATCTTGCTTATGAGAACCAAAAGTTGATAAGGCTTTTCCTGTATCCCGTTGGTAATACAGCTAGAACGTCGTTTCCGTTAAGAAAACTATCAATTGTAGAATATTGCTCATCAGTTCAAAACACTTTTATAATGCGTTCTCTGTTGTTGTCAAGATCTTTCGGTCGTGTTGCATGACGTCATTACAAATTAGCCAATGAGAATTCCGCGTCCCGTACGGGACGCAGAGAAGCAAAATTGTATGGGATCCGGGGGCGAGCGGAGGGGAAAGAGAGCCTGCACCGCAAGCCGCCCGCCCCAACCCACAGAGAGCCTGCTCGCAGGCTAATATTGAAAAAAAGCGGCGCTTATGACCGCGGCGCTTATGTGAAGCGCGGTACGGCTGCAATTTGAAACTCGAAACAGCTCTCACTGGTTCCACGTGAATACGTGTGACGATCACTGACTGAAAGCTGAGACGACAATTGCATGCGCGGACATTTGAACTGCTCGAAACAGCTCTCACTGGTTCCACGTGAATACGCGTGACGATCACTGAAAGCTGAGACGACAATTGCATGTGCGGACATTTGAACTGCTCGAAACAGCTCTCACTCGTTCCACGTGAATACGCGTGACGATGACTGAAAGCTGAGACGACAATTGCATGCGCGGACATTTGAAACTCGAAACAGCTGTCACTGGGCGCCACGTGAATACGCGTGTATGGAAAAGGAGGCTCACTCATCAGAAGTTAAAGCCACTTTAGACATTTCATTTGTGCTAATCGCAAAAGCAAAGTGCCGTTTGACGAAAACAAAATGCCGTTTAGCGAACGCAAAATGCTGTTTAGCGAACGCAAAATGCTGTTTAGCGAACGCAAAATGCTGTTTAGCGAAAGCAAAATGCTGTTTAGCGAAAGCAAAATGCTGTTTAGCGAAAGCAAAATGCCGTTTAGGAAAAGCAAAATGCCGTTTAGGAATCGTAAAAGCTAAATGCTGTTTAGCAAAAGTGAAATGCTGTTAGCAAAACTCCATTTAGCAAAAGCAAAATGCCGTTTAGGAAAAGCGAAATGCCGTTTAGGAATCGTAAAAGCAAAATGCTGTTTAGCAAAAGCAAAATGCCGTTTAGGAATGCCGAAAAGAAAACGTCTTTTAAACTTTCTCTGTTCACTTTTCGACTTCGACTTTTCCCTAAGGTTGAGAACATTTTCACGGGGGATTAGGTTAGAAAACCCATTAGACGGGGGTAGGGTTAGGATCTTTGTTGTGTTGGGGTTGGGTTCTAGCATTAGATTAACCATTATCCTTAATTTAGAGCGATTTGTAAATTAAGGATAATAGTTAATTTAAGGGAAGAGACCGGGTTGCGTGATGTTAGCCCAGGTAATATTAGCCTGCGTATCAGGCGCAAGGGGAGGGAGCGGGCGGGTGGGAAGGAAAGGGGAATCCCCTCCCCTTGCGCCTGCGACGCAGGCTAAGGTACACTGTTTTAGTGTGTAATCCATACAAATTTGATATAAATAAAAAAAATACCATATTTATTTTTATATAGCAACGTTGAAAAGGCGTCTGAAAAAGATGATGAATATTAGAAGGCATAGTGAAGCAGTTTCTCCACAAGTTAATGCTGTGCAGGTACCGTTTGATATATTTTTAGTCGAGCTGTTGTTTGTTAATTTCTAGTTGCTGTAGGGTATGATTTTTATCGAAAATATCCATCCTTTGTCATTATTTGGTATTATTCACACGAAGTTCGCTGACATATATGTTTTTGTTTCTGTTACTTCAGAGCTTATACAGTAAACGAAACTACAATCCTGGACAAAAGTCCATTGGGACATCAGTTGACAACTGCAAATCCTCAAAAAACAGCCAGGATTGTCTAAAATGGTGAATTGAAAATAATCGAAGAAAAAGCAGTTTATTAACATTGCAACATAGTAAAAAGTCTACATTCAAGCAAAATTAGCCCCGCCCCCCCGTCTCTGCTCCCCCTACCCCCCCTCATTGACAAACAGTTTCGTCTCCGCCCGAAATCCCCCCCCCCCCAATTTTTCCCGCCCGGCATGAGAGCGCGCAACTTTCCCGGAGGCTCATTTGGGTTTGGCAAGGACGCAAGGTAAACCGATTACGAAACGGAGAGCGATTACGAAACGTAAGTGCAGTATTAAAAAAAATTATAAAAAATATATATATAAACGTAATCAAATGCAAGTTTAAAACGTGACGGCGCAGTTTAAGGTACGTTTACATTGGGTTGTCTTGAAGACGCGGAGTCCCGGGCAGTACTTGCCACGAAGTTGAATCGACAGGAGAAAATATTGCGTGAAGTTCACAGTGAAGTAAAATCCGCGTTATTACTTAATATTATAGCATGATTATAGCATTATTACTTAATATTATAGCACTCAATGTATCGCATTACGCTTCTCAGTAACAAGTGTTGCCCAGTCGTTTGTTGTGCAGTTAAAACCATATTGATTCACGACATCTTGCACGTATTGCCACGATCTGGTACACTATAGACTTGCTCAAGTCTTCCGGATTAAAGACGGGTTTGTTCTGAGACGGTTTATTTCGAGATGGTTTGTTTCGCGAATTCTATGATTTATAACAAGACCCCGTTAGGCGTTAACTCGGGCTACCTTTGACAGCTCTCGCGTGCAACCTAAGCGCAATTGTGATTTTATGATGCCACGAATGTTTATACCACCGAGTGTTGAGGTAAACGTTGTCGATCTTGGCCGATGTATGAAGTTCTACATATCTCAAAAACACTGCTTGTTATATTCGCGGATCATTGCGAGATTTGCACTATCCCAGATTTGAAGGATTACCATACAGGATAGCAGAATACACCATCCATCAGGCTTATGGTATTTTGCGAAACGAAACAGGTTTGCGAAACAAAACAACAATTTGTCCTAAACGAGTTTTTAATAACCGACCCCAAAACAACAAAGATCCTATTACCCTAAGCTCTCTTCCTGGATTTTTGCTGACGAAACAAAGAACGATAAAAAACTATAGTTTGCGAACAGTGTAAACATCAAGGTTTTGCGAAAAATTGAATAACTCGAGCGACGCTCGACAGCTTGCCAGACAGCTTGCAAGGCTATTATATTCTTGCGCAAGAATTGCGATATCGCGACACAAAAAAAATAGAAATTGACGAAAAACCATTTGCGTGCAAGTGCAAACCGCACGTTGAAACGTGACGTTTGGGTTATCTCGTTTTAAACCAATCAGATTGTACTGATCTCACGGTGAAATGTAGCACCGTGGGAACTGGGAACATTAAAAGCGCTCGAAGTATTATTCAATTTTTCGCAAAACCTTGACGTTTTAAACACTGTTCTTCCATTGATTCCATCCATAACAATAACATAGGTGATAGTTTGAAGCAAACTATAATTTTTTGTCGTTCTTCGTTTGTTTCGTCAGGAAATTGTCGACGTTTAAATGGATTGACATTCTACATGAAATGCAAGAAAGAGCGCCTGGTCTATATGGAGGGTGGTGTCTGCCAAAATTAATGTTTACATTTTGCACTCCAATTTGTACATTTTGTTATTGACACATGTACAATGCGTTATGACATTAAAGAGTTTAATTATGACATGGACGCTGCACGTTTTGCAGTGATCTTTGTCCTCTGTTTGCTCATTTTGGCCTCAAGTTGAGGTATAACCTGGATTCCTTAGACATACTCAGAACACCAATTTGGGGTCGGCACTAGATCATATCCTTCATATCCGGAAGTATTGAGATACTAATGAGCACAGGCTTCCCAAGCTTGCGACACATTTATTATTATTGACTCTTTATTTACGATCTATTTTAATGGACTTGCAACGGGAATTCATTCGATTTCGTTAAATCTCTGTAATTTAGTGTGAAAACGGCGAGCGGTTGCGGCACTTTTATTATTATGATATTTGAGTACTTTATGTACGTTCTATTTTAATGGACTTGCAACGGGAATCATTCGATTTCGTTAAAAATATGCTAGAATATTGCCATAAATTAAGAAATAAAGTTTACTTTATAAGTCGTAGTTGTCGTTTCTGTGTAATTTGGTGTGAAATCTGGCGCAATTGAGGCATTGACAGCGAGTTCGGTATCTGGCCATGTTGTTCCTCACTATAAAATAGGGAAGGCAGAGAGACTGCCGCTCACGAAGCCCACGTATCGACTCCACAAATCGTTTTCTAGGAGCCGCTTTACGCGCCCAATCGCGAAGAAAACAACAAATCCATAAAGTACAGTAAATTTCCCATCAGATACTTCGTCCTCAGCAATCGATACACAGATTTAGTAAGATAAAATTCCAATATAATTCAGTTGTTTGACGATCTGCCGAACTGCAATACGGTCTCGCGAGTTCAAATGATAGCGTCCGAATTGACCAATGAGAATTGAGCTTGACATTTGAACTCGCGAGGGTTTAACGACCGATCGTCAAACAACTGAATTATATTGGAATTTTATCTTACTAAATCTGTGTATCGATTGCTGAGGACGAAGTATCTGATGGGAAATTTACTGTACTTTATGGATTTGTTGTTTTCTTCGCGATTGGGCGCGTAAAGCGGCTCCTAGAAAACGATTTGTGGAGTCGATACGTGTGCTTCGTGAGCGGCAGTCTCTCTGCCTTCCCTATTTTATAGTGAGGAACAACATGGCCAGATACCGAACTCGCTGTCAATGCCTCAATTGCGCCAGATTTCACACCAAATTACACAGAAACGACAACTACGACTTCATAAGAAATAAAGTGAACTTTATTTCTTAATTTATGGCAATATTCTAGCATTTTAACGAAATCGAAGGATTCCCGTTGTAAGTCCATTAAAATAGATCGTACATAAAGTACTCAAATATAATAATAAAAGTGCCGCAACCGATCGCTGTAAATGCCTCAACTGCGCCAGATTTCACACTAAATTACACAGATTTAACGAAGTCGAATGAATTCCCGTTGCAAGTCCATTAAAATAGATCGTAAATAAAGAGTCAATGATAATAAATGTGTCGCAAGCTTGGGAAGCCTGTGCTTTGAGTCTCCTCGCGATGTCGTAAACAAAACACTGCAATATTTAATATTATCTCGGACGAGTAAAAATTGGTCGTGGGCGAATGGAGACTCACAAAAGCCGATGATGTCGAAGGTAATTTTTAACACAAGCTGCTTCCCAGTAGCTTCAAAGCACGACTATAAATCGGAACTTGTAAGTTTATGTATTAAGTTTATCTGTTACACATTTATTTGACGTATTATTCGTGTGAAACAAATTATTCTTCGTCCAAACTAAATACGTTAATAATACGGCAATTTTGGTCACAAGGTGGCTCACTTGCTTTGTTTTGAACACGATGCGTGTATTTAATATTCATTACCACTGTTGAGAAAATGCGAATCTCAGCCACATCTAGCTCAAACATTCAAGGATTTGAAACCAAACGAAGTAAACAAAGCTGATGACTCCCCGAAGAAGTTTGGCTTGTGAACAAAATTGCCGTATTAACGTATTTAGTTTGGACGAAGAATAATTTGTTTCACACGAATAGTATGTCAAATAAATGTGTAACAGATAAACTTATAAATAAACTTACAAGTTCCGATTAGTCTTTTGAAGCTGATTTGTTTTAAATTCTCCTCACCACTGGCACTGGAAAGCAGCTTGTGTTAAAAATTACCTTCGACATCATCGGCTTTTGTGAGTCTCCACTTTGTGTGGCGTTTATTTAAGGTGAATCATTCGCCCACGACCAATTTTTACTCGTCCGAGATAATAATATTGCAGTGTTTTGTTCACGACAGCGCGAGGAGTCTCAAAGTATCTCAATACTTCCGGATCACAGTGCCGTCATCACAATGGAATGTCTCAGGATGTGGACAAAACGTGAGCGTCATGTCATAATTCATAACGCATTGTGTCAATAACAAAATGTACAAATTGGAGTGCAAAACGTAAACATTAATTTTGGCGGACATCACCCTCCATAGGTCTAACGTTAAAGAAGACTCTCAAGTCGCATTATGTTAATAGATCCAGAGAGTTATCCTTGGTGCAAAAATTGCCTCAGTTATTCTTGGCCATCGAGAATCAAAACAAAGATTGATCAAAGATTTTCCCACGCCTCACGAACGCCGCGTAAACTTGTAAAAAGATGTTACCGTTAATTTTTGTGCTGCCAAGTCTTTTTTTATTGTTTGAAGTGCAGTGTTTATCGACCTTTTTGATTTCATTGCCGCGAGTTACATAAATATATTCTAAAATCATATTCTTTTCTGTCCCAAATCCCAATTGGTTGCTAATTTAAACACCAGACAACAATTTGTTTCACCTCTGAAGACACCTCCCTCCCATCCCCGGCGCTCCCTCCCCTTGACAAAACAGTTTCATCTCCGCCCGCAATTTACCCCCCCCCCCCCCCCCCACCATTTTTCCCTCCCGGCATGAGAGCACGCAATTTTTCCGAAGGCTACGTTTCATCCGGATGATCCGGGACTCGTCATTTGGGTTTGGCAAGGTAAAGGTTAGTTTGGCAATGGCTGAGAGCGATTACGAAACGTAAGTGCAGTATTAAAAATATAAATAATATATATATAAAAAATATATTCAATGTAAACGTACCTTAATAAACTGAAGTTAAATACCTCAATAGAAGTTGACCAAGGAATCGACGAACAAGTCCCCACTGCTCGTCGGTTTGGATAGAACTCCGATTGATAATTCGCAACTGATAAATTTCAAATGCAAGTTTAAAACGTGACGACGCAGTTTAAGGTATATTTAAGGTACGTTTACATTTAATTGGGTTGTCTTGAAAACGCGGAGTCCCGGAGTGCGGATTACGGAGTGTTGAAAGTGCGGAGTGTTGAAAATTGCGGAGTGTTGAAAATGCGGAGTGTTGAAAATGCGGAGTGTTGAAAATGCGGAGTGGTCTCTTTTTCGTCCAGTTAACAAACGTTGATCTTTTGGTAGCTGGATATTTTAACAACTGAACGGTATTTTGAGCCGGGTTTTTAACACTCGTGAAATGTTAAAATCCCCATATAGTCCTTAATATTATAGAAACAAGGCCGCTAAGTTTTGCCGCTAAGTTTTGTCGCTAAGTTTGTCATTAAATCGCATTACGCTTCTCAGTAACAAGTGTTGCCCAGTCGTTTGTTGTGCAGTTAATACCATATTGATTCACAACATCTTGCACGTGTTGCCTCGTATGGAGAAACGCGGAAGAGCTTGTCAACAACCAGTGTCTGGTTAATTATTAATTATTTCAATAATTATATACTTCGAGCGACGCTCCAGACGACAGCGTACAAGCAAGCAATATGTTCTTGCGCAATAATCGCGATATCGCGACCCAAAAAAAAACCCAGATACGGAGCCTAAACCATTTACGTTCTACTGGAAACCGCAAACATTTTTTCGAGTTCATGATTTATCTCCTTTTAATGTTCCCACGGTGCATTATACATTTCATCGTGAGATCAGTGCAATCTGATTGGTTAAAACGAGATAACCCAAACGTTACGTTTCAACGTGAAACAACTCGAAAAAATGTTTGCGGTTTGCAGTAGAACGCAATTGGGCCTAAACTACTGTAAACTAAACTAAATATAAACCTTTCCCAATGAGCGATTACGAACCGTAAGTACAGTATTAAGTAGTAAGTGTAAGCAATAATTTACTAACCGATTCGTTTAACCTACTTTAAACGTCGTCCATTGATCAACTGAATTGTTAGTTTCTTATCATAAGTTCACAACAGTTCCAGTAGTGTAAAGATGTACAGACAGTATATATATATATATATATATATATATATATATATATATATATATATATATATATATATATATACTTGTGTTTTAAAAAACGAAGTGGCTAGTCGTACTGGAGCAGTACGGGGTTCCATTTGCTATTTGTACTGGTGTCAAAAGATTCTTCCCAATTTTCTCAAGTATTTGTTTCAGAGGTTGTTTATGCCACGAATGTGTCTGACGTGCCAGCTGATATCATGCCAAAAGATGTTTTATACTTTTATAAGCTACAGGACAAGGCCATTTGTTCTTCAATGATTTTAATACACGATGTATATCAAATATTAAATAGGATAAATGAACTATTAAAATGAGCAAAAATGTCACAGAGCAAACTTTCTACGATGGAAGTGTGTTCTTTCGAAATTCTTGCTGTCTTAGGGAGGGGCTCACATATTAAACTCAAGATTGATGTAATCACTCTCATTTTTGCTAGTCAATCTTGATCTCTCTTGTTAGAATGAGAAAAAATGGCAGCCACTACTGTTTTTGCCTAGTAATCTAAGTACAAATCGTTGTTATAGGTGCCGTTTTGGCAGCCCCATTTTTGGAGTCGTTTTGGTCCTTTTTCATTTACAGTCGGCAGCCATGTTCTCTATCCATGGTATTGCAAAGTGCGAGGCAAAGTGGTCATCGTTCATTATAAACTATCCAACATATGAAAATTCTCTAATGAACATAATTGATCTAAAACCACCAGCAACCAAATACAATTAATGCACAGCATAGAAATACTAGAGAAATAATTTTGCTAGGGAATTAATAGGATAATTACTCATATACCCACATAATATTAACGATGAATAACCCTTGATCTCCTTGCAAAACACTACTTAGATGTCGTTTGTACAAATGTTATGAAAATGCTGTTGTGTTTGTGTAGCAACCCTCGTAATTCAACTATTTTTGCCTCGGCAAATAATTGCCGAAGTCTTTCGATAATTTTCGCGTTTGCCTCGGCAATTTTTTTTGCTGAGGCGCACAATGAAATCACCTTAAATTCCTTCGGCATTCACGTCGGCAGTTGTAATTAAAGTAAAGTACATACGGAAGATATTATAACGAATATTATAACATGCATAGTTCGTGTGATAAACAATAAAAAAACTTTTTTTTTAACGTGTTCGCGCCCGCGGTCCTATATGGCCAATACGTCATGATATGATACGATATAATCCAGCGACATTAACAGGGAGTGAATTCGCCGAATTGAGAAATTTTCCTTGCCTACAATTATTTTCTAACATTGCAGCTATAGGCCGTGCTAATTTTAACCTACAGATTTGAATTTCAAGTTATTAAAGTGGTTTAGATATAACGCAAAAAACGAACAGACGCTGTAGTTTGTAAATTTAAGGTATATAAACAATGTCAATAACGGGTGGAATTGCCTCGGCATTTTTTTGCCGAGGTAAACTATGAAAATCGCAACTTGCCTCGGCATTTGCCTCGGCAATCCGAGTGCCGAGGCGAATTTCGAGGATTGTGTAGTCACTGTAGTGAACCATCAAGTGGAGTGTCGAGTTACTATTGAAAATTCACCTGTTTATAGAGGTCAGTTTTTCGCGCGAAACGAATGCGCATTTCGAATGGGACTAATTAGAAATCTTTTCAATTTTAACGATAGAAATTTCGCTTCGCGTCGATAAAAATTGCAAGTGAAAATTTCGCTGTATAGAAAATAGCGTTTAGTGCACTAGCGAACCGCTAGTGCGCTTCGCACGCGCGTGCAAAACGGGCGTAATCGAAAACAGTCTTTACTTGATAGCTCGGTCTACAATAATGCCGTGCGACGAAGTGTTGGACAGAATAATTTCTTTGCTTTTTACATTGGATATTGAATACTACCATTTGCAAGCAACCGCCAACTGCAAACGTTTTTTCTCGTTTGTTTACGTTTCAAACCCGCACGTTTGACCTTACTAACGTGTCACTTTCAACCTATCAATCAAACATTTTGATCTGCGAGACAAACACGTTTGTAAGTCCCGCCCATATTGTTTTAGAAACGTAACAGAAAGGTTTTATATTAATTAGGACATGTTAAATTTCGCACAATGTCTGTGCAAGTCAAAATTTTATACGGCCACAAATACGATCATTGCAAGAAGACCACAATTAGTGAGCGAGCTTTAAAATAATTAAACTTAAAAAGCCTTTCAAACATTGTAAGTGAAACGGCTGGCACGTTCTATCATGGCGCAAAAAAACTTCGAATACAGTACCGAGACGATGAAGGAACGTTTGGAACGTTCATACGAATTGTCAAGATGTAGAATATCTCACGGAGATGCCAAGATTACCCGCTTATGTTTGAGAGTTGATGATGTCTGTACGCAGGGACGTAGCGAAGGCAATGCATTTGGGGGGGGGGGGGGGTGCATGACCCAGTTTTGCCAACAAATTGGGCGTGGTCATGATGACCTGTCGATCAACACCAGGGCTGTAAATTTGTTGTGAGAGGTGGGGTGGGGGATGAACTGAAGCGCTGCAGGCGCTAGGCTTTCTAGGGGGGTCGGGGGCATGTCCTTTTGAAATGTTGAAAAATTTTGAAATATAGAATCCGCAACTGGCATTTCCTGCATTCTGAGCGGTGATTTTCAGTCAGTTCAGAAGTTTATAAAATTATTTCGCATTTTGGATTGTTTTTTTTTTATGTTGACAACATGCGCAGAGCATTTTGGGGAAGATTGTAAAGAGTTTTTTTGTCAAGCATTCAAGCATGAAGTACTGTATAATAACGTGAAGAGAGCGTGAAGAACGTCTAATACTATATTATATAATTACAGTCGTAGTCCAGGTAGCGTTACCTATAACTTATTTATATGTCAGCACAATAATTCTGCGTCTACATGTCGTGTTTGGCTATTTCTAATAATTTTTTACGACACGCTTCGCATATGTGTTGACACATTATCTTCCAAAATCTGTGGTATATAACATTGTTTTTCCAAAATTTAGAGGGTATATATACACCCCATTCTGGCTATATTTACGCCCCTGATCAACACGTACCCAATAATTTCAAAAAATCTCCATGGTACTTTTGTTGTGTTGTTGCCGATAATCGTCATCAAATGTTTGCTTGCAAACAAGAAATGTCAGCTTAATTTTCTTCCGCTTGCGTTTCAGTTGGTTGTTGTACAAAACTTTCCAATGCAATATATTTAAAAATGTTTCAGCTAATTGTTCTTATCTTAATTCTTAAATATTTCTATCAGCGAGTCATCTTAAATCTTATGTGCGCTGCCGCTACAATGCCCGAAACGCTATTGATTGCGCATTTGCCCACGAAATATTGAGAGGCTGTTGTGTACTTGCAAGATCGTGATTTGTGACGCAAATTCTAGTGGTGCTAGATCTCCAATCGACCATGGCTTTTTGAAATACGTAACCATCGTCCTCAGTACGAATAAAACCACAACTAGGTTTTTGTCCACAAAACCAGAATGAACCATTTTTTGTTGTCGAGCAAGAAGCAGGTTTCCCATGTAGACACTCCATCTGTGCCAGAAATATATACGCAGTAAATTCCACTTTGTGAAAGCTGTGAAACGAATGATCTGTACTGTTTTACACTCTCAATTTATACTCTCACAAAACCAGCCATGATCAGGCATATTCATGCGTACGTACGCTCATTATTATTCTGTACGTACGCTAAAGTAAAAGTAAACATAGCAACACAGGGGATCATCTTTTAATTATTCAAGGATTAGTGCGTACGTACGCTTGGAAATTTACCAGGGAATTTACTTTTATTATTCACACTTATCCTATTAAGTCACTTCCTGTCGGCATCCCTTTGTTACGGTGGATGGGGGGGGGGGGGGGGGGTTACCTACTTGCATGAAGGTTATCTGCGCTTCGCGACAGACGAATCGTCGTTAAAGTATGGTATTATATATATGAAGGGATATTATTCTCCAAACTTGCCTGGTTCGAGCAACCGTAAACAACGTACCTATCCGGCATTACTACCAAAAAAACACAAGCTTGAACTGATAAGACGCAGTTTTTATTAATGAGATATCACTGAGCGAGCGGCGTCGGTTCCTGAAGCATTGAAAACATTCTCGGCAATTTTAGGCGGAATGTCCAAAATTGGGCTTTTTGGAAGCAATAACGCACTAAATCAGAAACTAGCTCTTTTTGCATCCTCTATATTATAAACAACTAAAAACTGTGGAGGGTTTATATGCACTTTAAAAGTTCAAAGGTTTCTTAAATGTTTCTTTTAAAAAAAATAGATAAATAATTGATATGCATTCCTTACGTTTCTTACGTTCCAAAAAATTCTACTGGATATTTTCCTTGCTTGTTGCCTGTGCGTGGAACAAACAGGTCCTTTTATATATGAAAGACCAGAATATCAATGTTTTGAACGAGGGTTAGCTTAAAAGAGCCACCAGAATGAGTACTGAACAACCATGTTCACTATAGTTCCCCCAATTTTGCTAGTTGCGCGTGATAATTGCTCGTGATAATTGTTCACTCTAGGCGTTCGAACTGATAAGTTCTATAATTCGTTTGTAGAACTTATCAGTTTGAACGCCTAAACTACGAAACGAGAATTTTTCTCAAAATCTCGCGATCCAGTGATGCCAGATGTTCGATACCAGTGTAAATACACTCACTGTTATTGGACACTGGACATTGCCAAATTTGGTAACAACGTACCTGTTTACACCATTCCAAAATCCGTATTTGGGTATTCGGTTGATGATGCCATATGTTTTTTCTAACTGCCTTATCCTGTGATGCCGCTAGAAAGCCCGGCGCTGACCACTGACTATAATAATAATAATAATAATAACTTTATTTAAACTGTTAGTGAATCCCATCAGCATAAATGCTGGTATTAACGGGAGAACAGTGCTTAATCTATTGCTGCACAGTATTTAAAATTCCATATCACGCCCATCGCAGTTCATTGTTATCAACATGGAAAAAAGAACAGGTCATCAATTCTAGTATTCGCAAAGTAGATGATAACGACAAAGTCTTGATGGTCGATGGAAAATCGAAGCTGTCCTTGGCCTGGCCATACTCCTTTTATACCAGAACTTTTTGTGTAATTCTTTTTTTTTTCTTTTTACTTAAGGAGAAGTAAAAGAGGGAAAATGGATAGCACCAGTCAGGACACTGAGACTCCCGAACTAAAAGTAATACTTTACATATGTATATACCTTATAGATAAGATTTTCTTATCACCAGTAATACTTGGACAAATAGATTGTGCGAGGTTCTTTATTTACAGTGTTGCACAAAGTTGAAGTTCAGTCCTTTTTGTGAGCGAAACTACACGTGTGTGCGGCAATTTACACGTGAACAAGTTTACGCGTGCGAATATGGCATGGGTGACAAAAAACCACAAGCTTGACAACACAAAAAAGTATTATATTTATACAAAAGGAAGAAAACAACATTACTGATAGTGTATTACACTTTACAACTTTAAAATAGTTTGTCAATCGTCCTACAGACTACAATATTATTTATCTGAATCAATCAGAAATGTCAGAATCTTCAAAAAGTGTTCAAATTGTGACCCTCCATGGAAAAACGTACCCACGTTTTTTAAAAAATATTTCAACCCACGTTTACCCCAAAAGCAAACATGCTTATCTGGGGGGCTCACGTATACATATTTACATTTTACATTATTAAAAAATACATAAATAAACCATCACATTTTACGTTATTTTCATAAAAGACACATATATAAAACAGGAACGTAGCTACATAACATAACAAACAAAATATAAAAAAGGCTAAACATTAGTTAGGGAGAAGCGATCAGTATTCAATATAAATTGTTGAACAATACGAAACAAATTACAGTTTTCTTCATAATTTAATGCTTCGGAGCCAACTAGTATATAACTGAGTTTTTCTTTTTCGCCACTCGCTAACCATGCTTGACCACATAAACGTGCAGCAGAGGTAAGAAGAACAAAACGTTGAGCAGCAAAACGAGGACATGATAAAAAGAAATGTTTTACAGTTTCCTTTTCGAGTCCACATAAACATAAAGGAGAATCACAACAACTAATTTTATACAAATAGTCATTGAGAGCACAAAAACCCAGTCTTAATCTGGTATGTAAGACTGAGGCTCTTCTAGACAGAGAAAAATCGAATAATTTGTTATAGCTTAACGAGAAAAAAATAGTGTTCACTTTTACTTTGAAAGCTGGAAGTGAAATCGTGTTTCTAATATCTAATTCGAGTGTGTTCCATAAACTAATTGTAGAAGGAAAAAATGAAGATCTAAATTTCTCTGTTCTGCATGCAAATGAACTGACATTTGGGCCAGACCTCAAAGAAATATGCGAGCGCTCTCTTACCAAATTTGGTAAAAGTTCAACCAGATACATGGGAGCTATCTTATTAGCTATCTTGTAAAAGTAAGTTAATTTATGGATTTTTCTTCTGGTATTCAGATTTTGCCAGGCAAGTTCCTCACGTAGTCTATTTGCACTGGTACCCCTTATTGCTCCTGTGACAACCCTGGATGCTTCATATTGAACGCTTTCAAGTAACTGACTATTCCCGGTAGTACAATTATCCCATATTACGTCTCCGTATTCCTGCATTATTGGTCGTATCAAACTTTTGTATAAACAGGCGAGCGTTGATCTATTGATTTTAAATTTTAACGATTTAAGCATATTTAATCTTTTACAAGCCTTTTCGTAAATTCTTGTAATATGCGTATTCCAAGACATGTTACTTTGTAGAGTGAGACCAAGATGGGTGTGGGTATCGACCTCCGGCGCTGTTCGGACTAGTTCCTTCTCCGTTTTTACTGGGAGGAGTGGTGCAGCAGCATCTGGAGAGCTGGAGATCAACCCATCCAGACATCGTTGATGAAATTGGGAAGAGTCTCTACATTGACGATCTCATTAGTGGAGGCTCAACCCAAGACGAAGCCAGACAAATCAAATCGACTGCAACGGAGATATTTGCCGATGGAACTTTTCAGTTGCACAAGTGGCACTCAAACGTGCGAGTGCTGGAGTCCACAAATGCAGTCGCAAGTGGTGAAGCCGAGACTTATGCCAAAGAACAGCTGGGTGTTCCTAATGGAGGAGAGGCATCTCTAACATTGGTGTCAAGTTCCCGTTGGAGCGAGCTCAGCCTACCAAGCGGGGAGTTCTTGGTAGAGTAGCGAAGATCTACGACCCGCTGGGACTGGTGTCTCCTGTCACGCTGTGCGGGAAACTCCTCTACAGGGACGCTTGCAACACCAAGCTAGCTTGGGATGCTAAACTACCAAGTGAGTTGGTGCACAGGTTGACTCGGTGGGAGGAGGGCCTCGAAGACAGAACCACCACGCCAAGGACGTTGGCAATCTACCAAGAAGAGATCCAAGATATCGAGCTCCACGCCTTCGGTGACGCGAGCGGGAAAGGCGTCGCTACAGCATTGTATGCCATCGTTACTCAACCATCCGGGACTAACCAAGGTCTGGTGGCAGCCAAGGCGCGACTTTCAAAACAGGGCCTGACCATCCCACGGCTGGAGCTGGTCTCGGGACACATGGCTGTGAACCACATCGTGAACGCGAAGAACGCGCTGAAAGGGTTTCCGGTGGGAGAACTACATTGTTGGCTCGACAGCACTGTAGCCCTCCACTGGATTCGAGGTGGGGGCGAGTATAAGCAATTCGTGGGAAATCGAGTCTGCAAGATCCTACAGCATCCGGAAGTGGAGTCGCATTATGTGAACACCGCAGAGAACCCTGCTGATCTAGGAAGTCGCAGTGGAAGTGTGAAGAAGGCGGAGCTGTGGTGGAGAGGACCAGAATGGCTGTCACACCGTGAACACTGGCCTCCTAATATTGTGACAGGGCCGACGCCAGAGAGCCAAGCTGAAGCTAAATTGACTCGAGCGCTCTTCGCTGGAGCCCAAGCCGTCGCAGACGAGTTCGACGCGGTTCTCGCCAAATGCAGCCTTTGGAAAGTCCTTAGAGTGTGCGCGTGGGTCTCGCGGTTTGTACGAAACTCTCGCTGCAATGAGACGCAAAGAACCAGCAAAGGTTTTTCTGGGAAAAACGGGCGCAGGAAAGCTACAACGCAACAGACGAGTTCGAAGAAGATCGACTGCGGTTAAACCTCCAAGCGAACGAAGATGGTGTATTGGAGTGCCGGGGGAGAATCCAAGGAGATTATCCTATCTACCTGCCTGACACCCACCCATATACAGAGAAATCAGTGGCGGAAGCGCACTCAGAAACTCTCCACGGGGGAGTAGGCCTCACTATGGCCAAAGTACGGGAACGTTATTGGACACCGAGACTTATCAAGGCCTGTCACGGGTGCAGGCGCTTTCGTGCCACCGCATTGGCGTGCCCACCACCGGGAAATTTGCCTAAAGATCGAAGCGAGGGGAATGCAGCATTCCAAGTCATAGGAGTCGACTTCGCTGGGCCTCTCAAATACCGGAAGAAGAAAGAGACTAGCAATTATAAAACAAACTTTAGTTTGATTGTTTGCATGAGTATGACCAGACTTCGTCACATGAAACATTTGCTCTCTTGCGAGTCAAATGGGGGGAGTGTGTTGGAGATTATACATAATCTCATACTATAATCACATTTTAATTAAGGAGAGTTGACAGACAAGTAAATTAGTATAAGTGGGTAGAATTTTTAGCATATTTTTTGGGATAGGTTTTGGTATAGAACGTTGGTATAGTAACGAAAGTGAATAGTATTTTAGCGAAACGGTGTTTCCGACAAACTGAATACACTCTAGATCTATTTACAAACACCTTCTCTATCGATAACATCCGAATATATATATATATATATATATATATATATATATATATATATATATATATATATATATATATATATATATATATATATATATATATATATATATATATATATATATATATATATATATATATATATATATATATATATATATATATATTTATTTATTTATTATACTCATTTTGAAATCAATAGTTTAAATAAATGCTAAAAGTTTAGTACAGGCGTACAGGAAGAGAATGCCTCGAATGGCACACCTTCTATTTTACTTCCTTAAATACAATCTGTGTTATTACCCTAGAGACTTGTTACACAATACACTCTGCTGTACATTCCGTAACGCTAGAAAATACATTTTCACCTTTTTCAGTTTGTGAAAACCCCCGTATTTGAGTATGTAAAGAATCTTATCGCGATATCTAATCGTGCTATCTGTTTAATTGGTGAGTGCAAATGTTCACACATGACATGTTCAACCTTTTTCTCCAGATATTCCACACAGATTGGTGAAGGGACTAGGGAAGAGTGGGCAAGGTGTTGCTGCGTATTACACCATACACTGTGGTGCTGTGGTGTTGTAAGTATTACCTTTCAGTGATCTATGTCTCTGAAACCGTCTTTTATTTTAAAGGAGCCAAGCAAGTGGGAAAGTCAACCACGTTAGAAGCTTTATATGTGGATCATGCTCATGGGGGAAAAAATGAATGTTTTTATTATGTAAGTACTGTTGAGCTCTATATGATTACCTTGTCTTGCCATCAAGGAAATCTAAGAGAACATTTTTTAATTTAATTATAAGGGCCAAGGTTTATGGTCGTGTGCCTCCTATTCTCATAACTAAGTTAGAAATTGTAGCTAAAGACTTTGTGCATCTATATATTGTATTTTTGGATTCGATCTGTATTGTCATAAAGAGTTATTGTGGATTATTTATCGTCCTTTTGTATATTATTGTATTGTTGTGTCGCACGCTAGTTCCTATCACTATATATCGATCTGACGCCCGCTCTAAATTTGTTTGTGTTCCTGTCCTTGTGACATTGTGTGTAAATTTCCGGTCAATTGGATGTATTATTCGCAATTTATTGTACATTTATTAATTTAACGGTTGTAATTTTAGAAATTTGAATTTTGTCTGGCGTCGCGTTCCTTAGCAACAACTTTCTGGCGTTGTACTGCGTGTTCAAAGTGGACTTTTTTATATTTATTTTATCATTCACTATATTTTCAAATATTTTGGCCCATTTTGGTACCATACTTTGCATAATATACCTCTGGTTCTATTCATCGCTTATCTTTAAACTTGTCTTTTGGCTAATAATACACTATTCATTATTAACCGTTTGAACTTGTTGAAGCCTGAAGGTGTAATTTCGTCCAGCGTCGCTCGTCATGGCAACAACGTTTGGTATAGCTAATAGTTTCAAATCAATAATAATAATCTACACCTACTGCTATGTATCTTATTATCAGGAGACGTTGCTACCAACCCAGGTCCCTACAATGATCGTGTATATACTAAATGGAAATATTGATAATTCAGAAATCCTGAACTCCAGATTGGTAGTGGTGTATTACTTGCAGTAAAAACTGAAACTAAATCGGTGCGAGAAGTTCATCAAAATCAACATCTGGAAATTATCTCTTATAATCGATTCTTGTTTTGTTTATTTACACTAACTTTAAACATGCAACATGCGAAAGTCGCGATATACTTCATTTAAACTTTTAATATAGCGACTCATATTGCACAGACAACTTTTCATTTTAGCGGCGTCTGGGGACGAGGCAGTTAAACACACATACACACATTCCCTGACAAAGACAACGAGCTAACTGTCGTTCACTCTCACTACACGTGACTAAATTATCTTTAAATCCAAAAATACCATATGTAGAAGTTCTCAAACTGTACGTCTCAAGTGCTCGTTAATTTTGCTTCTCTTCGTTTTAGTCTTTCACAATTTGTAATGGAAATGGAGCATGGAAATAAACATTAGCAAAGCTGTTTTCTTTCTGTTTAGGACCTTGCAAACGACATGGGCAAAGAGTTTTTGGTGAATAAAGTGAAGGTTCGACCTGAAACTTCTAAAATTGTTATAGCATAGAAATATCTACTATCCACTGCAGAGGAAAAGGCTGATGCTTTTAATAGCTATTTTGCGTCAGTCTTTAACTCCGACACTAGTTCTTCACCTCTTGTTTCTCCCTCCAAGTCAACAATTAATTCTCTTGACTCAATAATTGTATCTAAGGCTACTGGCCCTGATGGCATACCAGCTTACCTTTTAAAACGATGTTCTGAAGTCATCGCCCCGTCTTTGGCTGCTCTCTTCCAGTTGTCTCTCCAACAGGGTGTATTTCCTTCTGAATGGAAATTTGCTAATGTGGTTCCAATACCTAAGAAAGGTGATGTTCATCAAGTCACCAACTACAGACCTATTTCATTACTCTCCCAAGTCTCTAAAGTATTTGAACGTTTGATTTTCAGTCAGGTATCTTTTTTCATTAAAAACTCTTTGTACGACCTTCAACACGGCTTCCGCTGCAATAGGTCTTGTGTTACTCAACTGCTTAAAGTGTTTCACGACATCGGCAGTGCTCTTGATTCCGGTAAATTTATCTCGATTTCGCTAAAGCTTTCGACTCTGTGTCTCACAGCAAACTCTTGTCCAAACTGAAAAATTATGGAATTGCCGGTCCACTTCTTAACTGGTTCGTGATCGTAAACAACGTGTCCACTTCTTAACGGGTCCACTTCTTAACTGCTTCGTGATCGTAAACAACGTGTCGTTATCGAAGGAGTTTATTCATCTTTCCTTAACGTTACGTCTGACGTGCCTCAAGGTAGTGTCATAGGTCCTCTTCTTTTCACGTTGTATGTAAATGATCTTCCAAGTGTAACCAAGAACAGTACTGTTGCACTATTTGCTGATGATAGTAAATGTTACCGCGCAATTCAGTCATCAGCAGAACGAGATCTGCTCCAGGTTGATCTCGACTCTACAGCTGGCAATATGAGGGGACCATTTAAGGTCATTGCTGACAACCACACCCAAGTCGACTTGATTAGAAACACTCTTGATTGGTTCATTGTTGAATAGGAATGAGTTGGAAGGTTGCGTTTTCGAGATACTCTGAGCAGGAGCGTCTTTGACGCACTAAACTTCAGTTGCCAAGACAGCGACCAGTTGCACATACTGCCAAAGCCAACCGCTTGCTTGGCTTTCTTCGCAGGAATTGCACTAAATTAATTGATACTCGCTGCCGTCGCCTTCTCTATCTTGCTCTCGTCCGATCTCACTTGTCTCACGCTAGTGAGATCTGGGCACCTCAGGGTTCGTCACGTGATCTTGCGCTCCTGGAGGGAGTTCAAAGACGAGCTACCAAATTTATACTATACTACGATTTGTTTTATCCTGAGCGTCTTAATAAGTACGATTTGTTTTATCCTGAGCGTCTTAATAAGCTGAAATTACTACCTATATCGTACTGGCTTGAAATAAAGGATCTCATCTTTTTTTTCAAATGTAAACAAGGCCTTTACGATCTAGACATCTCCTCTTTTGTTACCTTTTCTTCTTACCTCTCGTCTCGCACCCGTTCTAGCAAGGACAATTTGCTTCAAGCCAATCCTTGCAGGACCTCTCTTTTTAGGAACTCCTTTTTTAATCGAATTGTCTTTCTCTGGAACAATCTATCTCCGATCATCCGTAATAGTACGTCTGTTTTCTCTTTTAAACACCAACTTAGTATTTACTACTCTTCTCAATTAGACTCTTATTTTGATGTAAACAGAATGCGCACTTGGAAAACGTACTGCTCTAAGTGCCGTTCATATAATTTAAGCTGCTGTTCTTAATCTGTCCTATCATATGTTATTAGTGTATAAGTCCTTGTCTTTAATTTATGTCTATTCTGTAAGTTTTTGTCAGGTTGGTCTTCACATGGGACACATGTCCTGTTGACCATACCTTCAACCATGTTCAAGACTGCTCTGTTTTTTTAATTTTTTACCGTTGTATTAATTATTTTGCTTTCTTGCTTGGTTGTAAAGTTAATAAACAATAAACAATAAACAAATACACATTAACAAAGCTGTTTTCTTTCTTTTTTAGGAATTGCTAATTATTGCAGCAAAGGTCAGCGGTTTTTAGATTTTTTTTTAGTTACTCTTGCACTTCAGTCAAAAGACTCAAAACAATCACACACAGATTCACAGCTTTATAACAGAAATTGTTATTCACAGCTTTATAATTTCCTTTGGCTGGCTTATAAAAGACAAACTGTGTATTAATTTGCCATAATTATAATGATAAAACCACATTTCAAGTAAAATAATGCACAGCAATAGCAATATCTTCAACGTTGTCGAGATGTTTTGTCTTTGAGCAACAGGCTGTCAAGATTTTTAAGTCTTTTGGCAGCTAGTTTGAGCTTCACTGTGTGTTAAAGCCATAATTATAATAATTATAATGATAAAACCACATTTCAAGTAGAAATAAAAGCATAAATGCAATAGCAAGAGCTTCAAAATTGTAAAGATGTTTTGTCTTTGGGCAATTGTGTTCAAGTCTTACTGTGTAATTAAGCCATAGTTATAATATATAATGATAAAACTACATGTACACTTCAAGTAAATTGCAGAGCAATAATAAGGCCTTTGGGTAGCTTATAAAAGACAAACTGTGTAAATTGTGTACGCAGTATTATAATAGGCGCTAGGTTATATGGTGTTTGAACTCGTAAACAGCAATGTCAATTGTCAATAAGACTTAAAGACTGCTGTAGTATTTAATAAATACTAACTGTCTTGTATAAATTAGATTTGATTATGCACTGTACATGTACATACATATAAAGCTATACAATTTAGATGCGGTTTTATGAATAAACGTTTGAAATGGTGCGTGGGGACAGACGGTACAAGCCGTTTGTCTTCACTGGTGTGGTTATTATTTTTGTATTCAAACAAAATATTAAACTAACAAATGCAAATAATGATTTATTAACCAAGAACAGTACTGTTGCACTATTTGCTGATGATAGTAAATGTTACCGCGCAATTCAGTCATCAGCAGAACGAGATCTGCTCCAGGTTGATCTCGACTCTACAGCTGGCAATATGAGGGGACCATTTAAGGTCATTGCTGACAACCACACCCAAGTCGACTTGATTAGAAACACTCTTGATTGGTTCATTGTTGAATAGGAATGAGTTGGAGGGTTGCGTTTTCGAGATACTCTGAGCAGGAGCGTCTTTGACGCACTAAACTTCAGTTGCCAAGACAGCGACCAGTTGCACATACTGCCAAAGCCAACCGCTTGCTTGGCTTTCTTCGCAGGAATTGCACTAAATTAATTGATACTCGCTGCCGTCGCCTTCTCTATCTTGCTCTCGTCCGATCTCACTTGTCTCACGCTAGTGAGATCTGGGCACCTCAGGGTTCGTCACGTGATCTTGCGCTCCTGGAGGGAGTTCAAAGACGAGCTAACCAAATTTATACTACAAGACTACGATTTGTTTTATCCTGAGCGTCTTAATAAGCTGAAATTACTACCTATATCGTACTGGCTTGAAATAAAGGATCTCATCTTTTTTTTCAAATGTAAACAAGGCCTTTACGATCTAGACATCTCCTCTTTTGTTACCTTTTCTTCTCACCTCTCGTCTCGCACCCGTTCTAGCAAGGACAATTTGCTTCAAGCCAATCCTTGCAGGACCTCTCTTTTTAGGAACTCCTTTTTTAATCGAATTGTCTTTCTCTGGAACAATCTATCTCCGATCATCCGTAATAGTACGTCTGTTTTCTCTTTTAAACACCAACTTAGTATTTACTACTCTTCTCAATTAGACTCTTATTTTGATGTAAACAGAATGCGCACTTGGAAAACGTACTGCTCTAAGTGCCGTTCATATAATTTAAGCTGCTGTTCTTAATCTGTCCTATCATATGTTATTAGTGTATAAGTCCTTGTCTTTAATTTATGTCTATTCTGTAAGTTTTTGTCAGGTTGGTCTTCACATGGGACACATGTCCCTGTTGACCATACCTTCAACCATGTTCAAGACTGCTCTGTTTTTTTAATTTTTTACCGTTGTATTAATTATTTTGCTTTCTTGCTTGGTTGTAAAGTTAATAAACAATAAACAATAAACAAATACACATTAACAAAGCTGTTTTCTTTCTTTTTTAGAAATCGCCGAATATTGCAGCAAAGGTCAGCGGTTTTTTAGATTTTTTTTTAGTTACTCTTGCACTTCAGTCAAAAGACTCAAAACAATCACACACAGATTCACAGCTTTCACTCTTTTCTCTGCCCATGTGGAGAACGCTAGGTCTATAAAAGGCGGATGAGAGGATAAAAGGCGGTTGAGATTCCCTGTTTGATGTAAAACGAGCAAGCGGTTGAACAAAAATCCACTCCGGTTTACTTGGCTTGTTGACGCGAGCTTCCAACTCTACGAGACGTTGATTTCAATAAGAAAAACTATATGACTTAACAACGATACTTGGTCATTGTGTCCAGAATGAAGAGAGGTTTTCGTGCTGCTCCAAATGATGAAATGATGTACAAAGAGGGGAATGTGTACTTTCATGTTCGTCACAATTGCATTAGAATGAAGCAACCTTACTTCAGTCCGCAAATAACTTTAGTTCCAGGCTGGCTGATGCAATATTTAAGGCAAGAGCAAATGCATCTCGTACTTCTGCTCAATCTCAATCGTACATGAGACCGAACATGATTTACTATATTTGGGCGGTGTTTATGCTGCTTGCATAAACATGTTTATGCTTGCATAAACATGTTTAAGGCACCTGGACCCGACGAGGTGAACTTAGAGATGATACTGGCACTTGGAAACGAGGGTGTACTATGGGTACACAGAGTGATGCAAGCAATTTGGAAGGAAAAACGAGTACCTGATGACTGGCTGGAATCCATTTTGGTTCCGATCTTTAAGAAGAAAGGAAACATACACGAGACAGTCCAGTTTATTAAGATGATTTTAATAGCTGTATCGTTATTAAGTCATATAGTTTTTCTTATTGAAATCAACGTCTCGTAGAGTTGGAAGCACGCGTCAACAAGCCAAGTAAACTGGAGTGGATTTTTGTTCAACCGCTTGCAGGGCCGCCGAGATGGGGCTCTGATAACGTCATAAATCATAATGTCCAGTGGCCCCTCTCAAATTGGGGGCCCCTCACAGTGGGGGCCCGGGGCAACTTGCCCCCCCCCCCCCTCTCGGCGGCCCTGACCGCTTGCTGCGTTTTATCCTCTCATCCGCGTTTTATCCCCTCAACCGCGTTTTATCCTCTCATCCGCGTTTTATCCTCTCATCCGCCTTTTATCCTCTCATCCGCCTTTTATCCTCTCATCCGCCTTTTATCCTCTCAGCCGCCTTTTATCCTCTCATCCGCCTTTTATCCCCTCATCCGCCTTTTATCCTCTCATCCGCCTTTTATCCCCTCATCCGCCTTTTATCCTCTCATCTGCGTTTTCTCATCCGCAATCCGCATCCGCGTTTTATCCCTACCCACTAATAACCCTATCTATTTTCTTTGTTCCACAAAAGCTATTAAAAAACTAAAATTCAACTTCAACTAAAGACTGCCCTAATTTTACCTATCTCAATTTCTCACCTCATTTGCCTCCCCCCCCTAACCTCCTCATCTATCACCTACGTATTGCGTAAGATTCCGGTTCAAAACCAAGATCCACATGTTCGCTTTGCGGACCTCTCGTTTAGTTGCTCTTAATGCACTTCAGTCAAAAGACTCAAAACAATCACAGATTCACAGCTTTCACTCTTGAAACAAAATTAAAACAAAGCTGTTTTCTTTCTTTATCAAAGGTATCTCTCAATAAAACTGCGTGGTTGTTTGTTGATAATATACAGAAAGCAACAGAACACCCTCTGTTACAATCCATGGTGTACTTGTTTGCGAAACAGTCTCAAAAGGTAAGAAACCGTTATTACTTGGGCTATAGCCGAGTCTATTTCCACAGGCGGCATATATATATATATATATATATATATATATATATATATATATAATATATATATATATATATATATATATATATATATATATATATATATATATATATTATATATATATATATATATATATATATATATATATATATATATATATATATATATATACGTGTAGGTTTTGGTCTACGAAATGCAAAGAGTGCTCAACAACATATAGTTAGAGTTACATATATATATATATATATATATATATATATATATATATATATATATATATATATATATATATATATATATATATATATATATATATATATATATATATATATATATATATATATATATATATATATATATATATATATATATATATATATATATATATATATATATATATATATATATATATATATATATATATATATATATATATATATATATATATATATATACGTGTAGGTTTTGGTCTACGAAATGCAAAGAGTGCTCAACAACATATAGTTAGAGTTACATATATATATATATATATATATATATATATATATATATATATAATATATATATTATATATATATATATATATATATATATATATATATATATATATATATATATATATTATATATATATATATATATATATATATATATATATATATATATATATATATATATATATATATATATATATATATATATATATACTAAAACGAATATAGTGAAAGTGGTCTTACCTCAAAATGATAAAATCTCGAAGATTCACCTGAAGATCGCCTTGCGTGAAACTGACAGTTGCGGCTTTATCATTTTGAGGTAAGACCACTTTCACTATATAATAGGGTTTGACAAAAGATGCCCATGCGATTTTAAAATTCTAGAGATATTTGGAAGTTTCGGATTATAATCTAGAACTAAAGCAAATGGTAGTGTGGATAGATTAGAGGAGGAAGAGACATATGCCAAGACAGCGTTAGCCGTGCATGGAGGCCCGACGGGACAGAAAGTACTAGGACTAGCTTGGGATTGTGAAACAGACGAAATTAGTTTTGATCTTACGCTCACGGGTGATAAGGCTGAGGGGGTGCAACCAACAAAGCGCTCCTTAAGTTTGTTGGCAGGTTTGTTTGACCCCTTGGGGATCTTTAGTCCAGTCGTAGTGAGTATGAAAATACTCTTTCAGCAGTTGTGTAGTGCGAAGCTAGACGTTGCAAGATTTAGTAAAGTTGGACGGCTAGTACGAGTAACGGCATTGGTAAAACGGTTCGTGACTAATTTGAAAGCACGGATTATAGAAAGGAAGAGGAGCGCAAAGGCGCATTAGCTGTTAGTGAATTAAAAGAGGCAGAAAGGGATTGGGTTATTGTGGCCGAAACGAAACTTAAGGTGCAACAGAACTTCGCGCAAATAGTACAGGAGCTAGGTCTAGTAGACGATGTATCTTACGGTGCACAGGTAGATTAGGGAATTCAGATTTAGAAACTGAAGCGAGAAAACCTATTATTTTGCCTAGGGATCACCTGTTAACTAGGCTTATCATCGAAGAGTGCCACGGTCCATAGAGTACACCACAGTGGGGTGAGGGCTACACTGGCCGAATTGAGGGCAAAGTATTGGGTGCCGAAAGGAAGGCAGGTAGTAAAG
This sequence comes from Chrysogorgia sp. JL179-B06, assembly GCA_035772405.1. Lineage (NCBI taxonomy): Eukaryota > Metazoa > Cnidaria > Anthozoa > Scleralcyonacea > Chrysogorgiidae > Chrysogorgia > Chrysogorgia sp. JL179-B06. The sequence goes on along the minus strand of JAYKKM010000153.1, from coordinate 552,544 downwards.
AAGGTCGTGGGTAGTTGTGTTTCCTGTAAGAAATTGACGGGAAAGTCCTACGGCATACCACCAGTGGCCGCATTGCCAGAATTTAGAGTTAGAGAGTCGCCACCATTTTACAAAGTAGGCGTAGACTTTGCCGGTCCTTTGTATGTGAAAAGGACCACAGGAATGAGTAAAGTCTACATTGCTTTGTTTTCATGCTGCGTGATATGACAGCAGAGTCGTTCAGAAGGTGTCTCAGGAGGTTTACGGCCAGACGGGGAACTCCCGCTTTAATAGTGTCAGATAACGCTAAGACGTTTCAGGCAAGAACGGATTTAGACTGTAAGAGAATAGAATGGAGGTTTAATCTAGAAAGAGCACCTTGGTGGGGAGGATTTTTTGAGAGAATGGTAGGGAACGTAAAAGTATGTCTTAGGAAAGTGTTAGTAATATACGTAATGACCTTGTTATCAGGGGCGGATCTAGGGTGTTGCAACTGTTGCACATACAACAGTCAGAATTTGGCTATCTTTAAAACGGGGAATCGGGAAATGGGAATGGGAACGGGGAATGGGAATGGGAATGGGAACGGGGAATGGGAACGGGGAATGGGAATGGGGAATGGGAATGGAATGGGAATCAGGGGGGCGTCAAACGGGAAATCAAGCGGGTGACAACAGCTAGGGAAACAGTCGAAATATGTATTTAGGAACCAAGTTAGCTGCCAATTCTCCAGCTGCCAATTCGCTGCCAATATTCAACACCACTGTAACCCGTTCACACCAACTCAATTTACAAATAATTATTGCCTATCAACTAGTTAAATCATTTGTATTCAAAATCAACTTCAATAAACTACATTTATTGATAAACTACATTTATTTACTGACTCAGTGACAGACACGCTAATTCGCTTCCAGATTATTTTCTGCTCGGTAGATGAGCAATCTAAACACACCATTCGATTCCTTATAAAATTCTGTGTACAATCACTTTCAAAGCGTCCTTTCAAATTTCAAACTACTATTTTTTTGACATTTTTCAACTTCCGTCATCTTGACTCAGTGACAGACACGCTAATTCGCTTCCAGATTATTTTCTGCTCGGTAGATGAGCAATCTAAACACACCACTCGATTCCTTATAAAATGATGCGTCATGCGTCAAATGACATGCAAAGCGTCCTTTCAAATTTAAAACTACTACGCTTCAAATTTAAAACATACGCTTCTTCACTCAGTGACAGACACGCTAGTCCGCTTCCAACTCAATTTACAAATAATTATTGCCTATCAACTAGTTAAAGCATTTGTATTCAAAATCAACTTCAATAAACTACATTTATCGAAATAAAAGAGCATTTTCAGCGCTCAGACAGCTCGCCATCATTATCTCCATAATAATAGTTAACAACAGACCAGCTAATCCGTTCCAGATTATTTTCTGCTCCGTAGATGAGCAATCTAAACACACCATTCGATTCCTTATAAAATTCTGTGTACAATAACATTCAAAGCGTCCTTTCAAATTTCAAACTACTATTTTTTTGACATTTTTCAACTTCCGTCATATAGCGCGCGCTTCTTGACTCAGTGACAGACACGCTAATTCGCCTCCAGATTATTTTCTGCTCAGTGGATGAGCAATCTGAACATACCATTCGATTCCTGATATAATTCTGTGTACAATAGCATGCAAAGTGTCCTTTCAAATTTCAAACTACTATTTTTTTGAAATTTTTCAACTTCCGTCAGTTAGCGCGCGCTGCTTCTTTTATAAGGAATGAATCCAATGGTGTGTTCAGATAGTTTATCTACCGAGCAGAAAATACATATTTCGACTGTTTCCCTAGCTGTTGTCACCCGCTTGATTTCCCGTTTGACGCCCCCCTGATTCCCATTCCATTCCCCATTCCCATTCCCCGTTCCCATTCCCCGTTCCCATTCCCCGATTGCCCGTTCCCCGTTTTAAAGATAGCCGTCCGTTCCCCGTTTTAAAGATAGCCGTCAGAATTTAGAGAGGAAATTGTAATTAAATTATAATTTTAATTGGAATACCACGTCTCTCACGTTTTTCAAAACTGCGTGGCCTCATTTGCGGCGCGGATCATGTCTCATACTTTAGTTACCAGACGCTTACCCGATCATTGGCAGCGCGCCCTAACCCGCGTTTGGGCATACAGGAGCCCATTATTAGCCCGAGCCTGAAATGCTTGTGTTTCTGCAGTCTAGCCACTCGAGCATCGCGCTAAAGGCGCACTCAGCTCCCTGTATCTGAAATGCGGTCGACGATTGCCGACTGCAACAGTTGCGCTAAATATAGCATGTTGCACGACGCGTTTTGTGTTGCAAACCAATCAAAACGCCGGATTTTGCAACAATTTGCAACAGTTTGCAACATATGATGCAATAGCCAGCAATCGCTATTTAGCTCTCCGATGATGTGATATAGTTCGCTACAAACGTTCGCCATTTTCAGCCTTTGTTCACAATGGCTTCCAAAAAGGTTTAATACAACAGCTATTGAATATATTGGATGGATGTTATTCTGCAGAGGAGCATGCGAATAAATTAATCGCCCTTAAACGCCATTGCGAACAACTTTTCACAAGTGAACGTCGATTGTCGTACTTTATATTTTAACTTTTCGAAGTAGCAATTTCCGCGCAGCCAAGGTAAGCCTGCTCATGAATAATAAATATTATGCTAATTTGTTATTCTTATGTGTTTATATTGAATATGTTTTCATCTGTTGGTAATGCCAGATTTGAGAAACGTATCTTTAAATATGACTATAGGTATGACTATGGGTACGACATTTGCAGATTTCCATTCAGAAGGGAAAACACCCTGCTGAAGAGATAGCTCAAAGAGAGCAGTTAAAGACGGGGCGATTACTTCAGAACATCGCTTTAGAATATAAACTGGTATACCGTCAGGACCAGTAGCCTTAGAGGGTGACAAATTGTACAACAATGACTGAACGTCGGATTCAGATATAGTTAATGAGTCAAGAGAGTTAGATGTTGAGTTAGTTAGAAGGAGAGATAAGAGGTGAAGAGCTTGTGTCGGAGTCGGAGATAAAGACTGACGCAAAATATTGGTTAAAGCGATCCGCTTTTTCCTCCGCAGAAAAAAGTTTCTGACCATTCAATTTAAAACACGTCAGGGATAGAGGATTTTGAGGATTTACTCTTAAAGAATCTCCAAAATTATTTAGGATCATTGAACACATTTTCGGACAGTCCAGAGAGATATTCTCCTCTTGGAATTCATCCAACACTTGATAGACGGCCGGCCATCCTCGATAAAAGTGTCTCCAAAACACCGTTGATGGCATTTCTTGTTACAAGCAGGCAACCATGCTAAATCGTAACGGATAGTGTATACTTTGAAGGTGAGGGGTGTTGCCAGTCGTAATTATTGATTTATATACTAAAATTTTGAGCTTTTTGAAAGCACAATGTGATGGATGGGATATATGTAAAGTGATGCCTATTTACGTTTGTTTTATTTGAATTACAAATTCAGAATGCTATCCAATCAGCGTGCCTCTAGTTTTGCTTAACCTAATTCGCATAACTCACAATCATAAACAAACATGAAATATGACGTGTACATCTAAATATAATACTTCGAAGAAAGGCCACAAAAAGATAAGCTTGTCAAGAATCAGAAATTGATTAGATCTGGTAGCTACAGGAAAGTCATTTGCCGATACCATGCACCATCTACTGTTATAAAGCTGAGCTTTTGTACTATAGTATAGTATTACTCATAATATCCTTAGTATTTTGTGATACGTGGAAGGCAAACCGGCCTAGTCATCTTGATAAACGTATAAGCTACATTTCTATGGTGGTTGCGTGCTTGTAACAAAAGGTTTTCAGATTGTTGTGGCTGTTCTTATAGTGTGCTGCAATCTCGTTCCCAGAGCCTGCGATCCCACTTTCCTGCGGAGGGGGAACGAAAGCTCCTGGGTTAATCTAACCTGAGTATTAGGCCTTCTAGGGGGGGGGAGGGGTAGGGAGGGGGGTATGGGAGGATGGAAAAGAAGGCCTGACACAAATCCATTCACAAACTCGTGTTGAGCGTCCAGAATCTGGACGTTGCGTTGATTGGACGAGAGAGGTCAACGTCACACTACCGGAAGCGAAAATCTAAGTGTTGCTGAACCAAACCTCAAATGGTCGTTTCTTTCTATGTTGATGGACAAATTAGCGTTAGAAAGCTGTTCTTTATAAGCATTTTCCACAAATAGCCATAAAAGAAGAACAATACCTTTGTATAGAGAGCCTGGTTTTTTTATAGAAAAGACGTTCTAGCAGTCTTACTGACCGGATACGGGAAGAGTTTGATATATCAATAGATCGGTAATCTCGCCATGTTTGTTCATGGAAGAAGATGGCGAATAACTTCCGAACTACGGATTGTTAAGATACATCATGTACGTATGTTGTTAGAAATTTCATAAGCTTTCATTTGATGTATAGTTCAAGTCTGTGAGTTTTGTGTAACGTTTTAAAATGTTCGCACCATTGCTCGTCAAATAATTATAATGGCGAATAGACTTTCCACAAGTGTTTTAGGATTTTAGATATTGTTTTCACAATGCTGAACGCACAAACTTGATCTATATATCAATCAAAAGATATTCTAAAGTACTATTTGTGGTAGCGTTTTCTAGTTTCTAGCTCAAAGGGAAGTATTCTAAAAATGGTAATATTAAAAGCTGGCATGGGAATTTTTTATTATATATTTTGCCTTTTTCAGTTTGGGTCAGTGTTTGATATTATCTATTATAACTTTGGAAATACTTTAGGTATGAACTTCAAATATATCTTAAACACAAGGTAGTTCAAATATGAATGTGTGAAAAAGTTTGTAGCTTTCTAGTTGAAGTAGAACAATTTTTAGATGCGAATTAGTTAACATGCCTTTTGTAGATAATATTTTAAGAATTTATAATTAATCACCTCCTGCCTGGTTTGTTTTCATCTATAATGAATGATGTTTTCCCATTTTTAGAATACTTCCCTTTAAGCTAGAAACTAGAAAACTCTACCACAAATAGTACTTTAGTGTATCTCTTGATTGATACATAGATCAAGATTTTGCGTTAAGCATTGTGAAAACAATATCTAAAATCCTAAAACACTTGTCTTTTATTCTCCATTTATAATTATAATATAATTATTTGACGAGCAATGGTGCGAACATTTTGAACATTTTAAAACGTTACACAAAACACACAGACTTGAACTATACATCAAATGAAAGCTTATGAAATTTCTAACAACATGCGTACATCGAGGCGTACATGATGTATTTCAACAATCCGTATAGTTCGGAAGTTATTCATCTTCTTCCATGAACAAACATGGCAAGATTACCGGGAATTATGAAAACTTGCTCTAATAGCCTCATTTTCATTTTCATGGCAATAATAATCGGAAAGGTCTATTGCTCCATAAAGTTCTGTCCGGAGGTATGCAGTTCAGTAAACAGCTTGTAACACCTTTCCTAGCACACTATTTACAGATAGAGCAGTTGTGATCTGTGACTACAACAATTCGCAATACCAACAGCAACTCCGAAATTATTACAGCATTTTCAGATGTGTTGGAAAACTCTTTGTTGGTTGTCTCAGAAAACAGTGAAACAGAAGAATGTGCGAACGGTTTTCGTTTGCAAATTTTGCAAAACTGCAATTACTTCGGGAAAGATGCCAAATTTATATTTTGACAAAACAGGAAGTTATTTTAATTGGCTAAAATTTACGAGGGGGCGTGGCGTATACGAGGGGGAGGAAGGCCAAAATCGATTATTAGGCCGTATTCTGTGATACAATATCGTACAGTTCCGCTGCCATGGTTCGGGCAGTACTTTAAAACCAGATAAATATGTACCTTTTGATATACCAAATCCAAATCCACTTGTTGGCATTTCCCAAAACCTGCAGATTTTGTAAACTTCTTCTTTGAAAATTCAGAATTTCGGCAATATTTCACAACATGGCCGCCATGTTTATTCCAGGATACTTGGTGTAATAAACACTAAGTAATGTGGCGCGGGGTTTTACATTGATTCTTACATGAAGTTTGCTGCATTCCGCTGACGAAAAATACTGTTTAACAATGCTTTTTTCGCGCCAAATTTATCCAGGTTCAACTTTTTTAAATATTCAAAGTAACTTTTCTCAATAAAGTCTTCTCGACAATTTCAAAAGTTGTATTAAGTAGCAATTTTGCAACGTATTTACCTGCAAAGGCTGTGAGGAGAATTATGGCCTCCTCAAACTCGTGTTTAATTCATTTTAATGGGGAAAGTCAAAATGCCCCTCTCACAACTTTTACAAAAGTGTCGTTTGATAAGTTTTTTGAATGTCGAAATGTTTGGATAACGCTAGATGGGATTCAACGCGAGGTTGCGGAAAAAAGTTTGCAGTTTGTCAGTGAAGATGTTGAAAGAAACATGGATGGGGCCGATTTTGAAAGTTTTTCCTACCATAGAGGTTGTTACTCGCGGTTTACAAACGCAACTGATATTAAACGAGCTAAAGCGCGACGTCAGAAAAATGGCAACGAAGGCGAGCATTCCTCCTCGTGCGTAGATGTACAAGACACCTTGGATTTCGAAGATCCTCAACCAGCGAAGAAGATGCTAAGATCTACAATATCAACACGCACCCCAATCAGACCAAGGAACCCTCGCGTGGTGCCTCCAGTGTGTATCATTTGCAAATCAGAAAAGTCTTATTTCACCGAATCGGTTAGTTGATTAATCTATCTAATTATTAAATTTGTGACGCGCTCAGCGCGCGTGGAGTAATTGTTTGAGTCCAAAAATCATTACTGCGCGTTGTGGTATGTGTTGACACAGGACTCGGCTGGCGCATGATATAAAGCATCTTCTAATGTTTTTATATATTTGTCTAGTTTAATTTAAGTAATGCGCATTTTTTTTGCGGTTGTTTGATCTCTGTGTTCTTTTAAATTTAGAAGTCAAAGAAAAGAAAATTGGATAAGTTGGTATCTGCGGAGACTGTAGATGGTGGGAAATTAAGAGAGGCTGCAACAAGGAAATCAGACGAAAGTATTTTGATTCAAATTGCTGATAAGGACTTGATAGCATTAGAGGTGAAATATCATACACGCTGTTATGAAAAGTACACGTCGTTTCTTAGGCACAGCACAGCATGCCAAACCCAAGAACAACATGAATGCAAGTATGAAAAATCCTTTGATGTTTTTTGTGAGGATTTTGTGAGAACACAAATAATTAAGGAAGAGAATGTATTTTACATGAAGAGATTAACGAAAGAGTTCGTTAAAACAGTGGCACTTGTTGAAAACGAAGACGCCTCTAACTATAGAACTTTTCGCTTGAAAGAACGACTCCGGGAAAGGTTTCCTCAGCTTGTGTTTCATACGCCCACAGTACGGAACAAAAGCGAAATTGTTTATGTTGAATGTCTCAGTCAAGGCAGTGTAGCAGAGAGTTTTCTGAACGAGGAGGTCGAAACGTCTGAGAGTGAACAGGAGTTGGAGGCTGAGGTAGACAATGACGCCAAAGGAGCATCGCATGATTACACTGGAGCAACACTGAAAGATATGTATACGGTTGGTCTTACATTTAGGAATATCTTGCGCGGGCGTACGTCAGATTGGTATGGGAGCTGGCCACCACTTGCGTCGGACTTTACTGCCGAGAATGTTAAGAAACTGGTATCACCTCTCTTATTTAATTTTATCGCATGGTTTCTTGGGGTTTCTGACGAACCAGAAGATGCTGACTACGTCAAACTAGACGAGAAAACGACAGCAATGATTTTTTCTCTTTGCCAAGATTTGGTCTATGCTGCAAATAAAGGGAAAGTACAGACACCCAAATCCCTAGCGTTAGCGATGACTGTTAGGCAGATGACAGGTTGCACCGGCCTCATCAAGATTTTGAGTGGTCTTGGACATTGCGTTTCACTATCCTCCACAATGGCATATGATTCGGCAATTGCACAGGCAACTATTAATACATCGAACATTATTCCCAGAGAATTTGTTGCAAAAGAGTATGTCAACCTTGTTTATGACAACATTGACTTTGGAGAGGAGATTTCGAAGCAGACTCATGTTACTAATGGAATTATCACTCAAAGGAAATCTGCTCAAAAACAGATAAGTTCGTCCGACCAGCCAACCCTGATAAAGAAGACACAACGAACAGTAGCAATGCCTACAACTGATATAGCGCCTTATAGTATCGGTGTAAAGAAGACACCAAAGTTTCAAAGCGTTGAATTGGATCCTGAAAGCCTAGAGCTAAAAGTGAACAGCGATTCAGCAGAAACAGCCTATAAACTTGATTTAGCATATGTTTTAATCAAGCAACAGAAGAAGTATTACCAGGATGGACAGGATTCAACACACTTCTCTGCAAAGAAATACCAGATGTATCTCGAGTTGGTTATTTGCCCGTTATCGATGCATCGCCAACAGAGTATGCTACCATCAACGCAATCCTGGAAAGAAGCAAAGAAATTGCTGATAAGTTGGGGCTCAAGTACGCTGTGTTGGTTTTTGATGAAGCTGTGTATGCGAAGGTTCAACAAGTTCGTTGGAAACAAGAGATATTCAGTAATCGATTCATTGTACGGCTTGGCGAGTTTCACACCATCATGAGCTATATATCTGCTATGTCAAAGATCTTTGAAGATGGAGGTCTCAAGGTATATAGTCTTCTACCATCTGCCCTTGTAAACCTTTTCATTATAAAATATTGTAAGATTCCTATTATTCTTTTCATTTATATAGGATGTGTTTATAGAATCTGGTATTGTTAGTGAAGGATCTATCAAGGGTGTTCTCTCTGGTAAACATTACAACCGGTCTGTGTTATGTCACAAAATTATGTATGAAGCCCTACAACGCCTAAGACTCGAGGCATTTTTGGATTACGTGGCAGAAAATCAAGAAATGACTTCATTCATTGACAACATGGCGGGATCGTTTCTAGAAGACAAGTTCCTCACGCGTGAATTGGACAGGCCAGAAATGCAGAAGATAGTGGAATCATATGAGCTATTTATAGCCGATTCGTCCAGTAAATCGAGAACCTTTGCCTTTTGGAGCATGTATATTAAAATGGCAGGTAACTTTTATTACAAGTTATTAACGAAATCTATTTTCTCATAAGACTTATTATATTTGCCTAAGCTCTTTTTTATCTCTCGAATTTTTAGTTAGAGTTTTAAGTTTTTGACTTTGAATAAACAGGTGTGTTACTGATGTTCATCCGAGCCACCAGAGAAGTCAACTGGGATCTCCATCTGACAGCGTTCAGAGCTATGCTTCCATGGTTCTTCATTTGTGACAGAGTCAACTATGCCAGGTACGGGTCGGCGTATATACTGGAGATGACTGCATTGGAAAAGTCGCACCCAGGTACGAACATTTATTTTCAGTTTCAAACAAAAATGCCAAAAGTATTAAATTAAGGAGGCTCCCTACAGTTAAACTTGTTTTCCCAATATCTTCGCAATAAAGGGCTATTAATGCAAATCGCGAATTCTTTTCGACTTGGTGGCAATATTTGACACCTATGGAATATTTAGAATTATATTAAATATTAATATTGTTTGACATAAGACTAACGTTTCCTTTGTAGGAATTCGTGAAGAACTTTCTACCAACTTTGCTGTCCAGCGTCAGGATAATCATGGATTTTCTGCAGTGGCATGCGACCAAACGATAGAACAAACTGCCAATCGGGATTCAAAAACGAAAGGTGGTCTAATTGGGTTTTCCATGAACCGTTCCACTGTTCACAGATGGTTGTTGTCGCAGTCTGAGAGGGCTTCAATTACAAGCAAATGTAAGGGCATGGCAGGGATGGAATGTATGCCAAGGTAATGTATTTATAAAGGATTTCCACAACTATTACAGATATAGGAAGTATATAAAGATTTGTAGCAGGTACACATTTATTTATTTTACACGAAGTTTGGTTTGTGTTACTGTATTATTGTTTTGAACTTTTCAGAACCCGCAAGGACCTTGATGACACCAAATGCAAGCGCCATGAGAAATCAGTCACTGACGTCATTAACACCATCTCGAGCATGATAAACCCGTTCGAAACAGAGCAAGAAGAACTGCTAGCATTGGCAAGTGGTGTTATGGTAGAGAACCAGGTCGCAGATACTCTTTTAAAACGCGGAAGTACTAGGAGAGAAACAGTTTGTGGAGTTTTCGAAGAGCCATTTGTGCTGTGATAACCCAGATATCTTCACGAAGTTAAAACGTAACAAGATCCAGACATTTTCGTCAACGAAGCAACTATCTGTAAAGGAGAAAGACGGAAAGAAAACTAGCATCGTGATGAACAGAAACTTGTTCGCTCGTTTACTGGTTATCGCCAAAAGTCGTAAAGTTGACTTAAAACAGTTGCTGACTTACAGTCTTGGTGCCTATCCCCTTTCGTTGTCTACAACAACCGGAGGCCTTGTGAAAACTGCCAAATCCAAACTCTTTGATATCTTGGAAGAAGAAGCTGGAAACCCAGAAGTTGATATGCGCGCATTCAACAACAACGCAATCATTGTGGATGCTATGGCAGTTGTTCAGTCGATCAAAGGAAAGTGGAAAACGTTCGGAGAGCTCGCAGATGCTATCTTGAACAACCTCACCAAGCTAGCAAGGCAATGGAATTGCACGCGTTTAGATTTCGTGGCAGATCGATATCCTGTTTTAAGTATTAAGAATACGGAGCGAGGAAGAAGAGCTGAGAAAGGAGTCCAGAGAGTTCACGTTTTTGGCAAAGATCAGAATGTCCCAAAACAATGGAAAAAGTATCTGAGCTGCGGTGAAAACAAAGAATCCCTTGTGGTATTTTTATGTGAGCATTGGAGATCGTGCAGTTCGCTTCGATTGGGTGGCATTTCAACCATGTATGTGACAGCAAAGGAAAAATGTTACGTAATTTCTCCTGGTGATTCGGACGATGATCCTGTAAGAAGTGAAGAGGTGTCAATCCTTCAAAGCAATCACGAGGAAGCAGACACGCGATTACTACTCCATGCCAAGCATGCTACCATAACATACGATAGGATCATAGTCGAGAGTCCTGACACCGATGTGTTTATTCTGTGTATTGCCACGCAACCCGCGTTTCCGAAAGAACTTTACGTGATGACTGGCACAGGAAACAGATTTCGCTGCATACCAATGTCAACGATCTCTAATAACCTGGGAGTGGAAATTTGCGGATGCTTACCAGGATTCCACGCATTCACAGGTTCATAATGACAATTTATTTTTAAAACAAAACAACAATGTACAATTTTACCTCATGCCACAAACATAATAGTGGTACAACTATATATTATATACAAACAGTCCTGAGCTTCATAATAAAGGCTAATTTTAACTCAGGAAAATTGTCCGCAGGATAGGAACGAACAGGAAAGTTGTCTTTATCTTGTGAGCTCTCAGTTGGATCTACCGGTAATGATTTTAACACAAAGAAAACTTTTCCTTCCTTTCCTGCAGACGATTTTCCTGAGTGGGAACTACCCTTAACAAGTCGTTGTTTTAACTTTTAGGATGTGACAGTACAAGTTCTTTTCATGGAAAAGGAAAGAAAACGGCATGGAAAACACTTGTAACCTTTCCTGAGTTTGTTGAATATTTTTCCATGCTTGGAAGAGATTTTCCTCCTGGAGAAGAGCTTATCGAGGGCTTAAACAAGTTCACCTGCCTACTATATGGAGATAAGGAATCAACAACCGTGGATGACTGCAGGTACAGACTATTTTCCTCTGGAAAATGCTCGGATGATGTATTGCCTCCAACCTGTGACAGCCTTGTTCAACATATCCTGAGAACAAATTTTCAAACATCATTATGGTGCCAATGTTTAAATGCTGAAGTCATTGTCCCTCCTCCAGTTGGTAATGGTTGGACTCTCGCCAATGGAGAGTTAGAAATTGTCTGGATGACACGCCTTTCTGCCCCACAATCGTTGCTTGAATGTGTTGAGTGTGGATGCAAGAAAGGATGCAAGTCAATGCGTTGTTCCTGCAGAAAAGCGAACTTAAAGTGTACAGACTTGTGTGCATGCTCGGATTGCCAGAACTGTGTTGCAGCAGATACCGATGACGAGTTATCAGATGCAGAGGACGAGGTTGAGGTCGACTCGGAAAGTAGTGATGACGATTTGTGAAATGTCACTAAATGTGACACTCATTGGCCTTGTACATTTATATGTCGCGACCAAATTGAGAAATGAAGATGCCCATGAAATGATAGCCAGATATTTTTATACAGTATATTCATTAGATGTTAAAACTTAAAACAAACCCACGGTAAGTACTATTGGTATATTTGGTAATTTTTTGCCGTTTTTGCCAGTGTTCTAACTCCCAAAAACAGAATCGCGACGCTTTTAAAAAGTATTTTTCGTCAGCGGAACGCAGTAAACTTCATGTAAGAATCAATGAAAACCCCGCGCCACATTACTTATAGTGTTTATTACACCAAGTATCCTGGAATAAACATGGCGGCCATGTTGTGAAATATTGCCGAAATTCTGAATTTTCAAAGAAGAAGTTTACAAAATCTGCAGGTTTTGGGAAATGCCAACAAGTGGATTTGGATTTGGTATATCAAAAGGTACATATTTATCTGGTTTTAAAGTACTGCCCGAACCATGGCAGCGGAATTAATTTTCTAGGCTACTTTTGGCTCCACAGAATACGGCCTATATTTGTGTCAGGCCTTATTTCCCTCCTCCCCCTCCCCTCGCTCCCCCCGCCCCTCAAGAAGGCCTGATACTCAGGTTAGGGATAATCCATCACCGGAAACCACGTTTTATGGCTTCGTCAAAACTGCGCATGTGTGATAGTATAATGCGCGAGCTCTGGAATCTAGTTTCTTCCCAGGATATTTTATAGATTTATACAGAGCTAGTATACAGAGCTAAGACACTGCGTTCCTTTTGAGATTGAGATTTATGCTAAAGTAATATGGCATCGAATAATTATGATATCGATATCTTTCATGCTGCATTAAAGCATTCACTACGGCAAATAAAAATAGGGGTGAATTGCGCATCAAAGAGCAGCAGTACGAAGCAATGAAGCATTGTAGTTGATGGAAAAGATACCGTGTGTGTTCTTCCAACTGGATATGGCAAGTCCCTCATTTACCAACTTCTCCCTTTGGTTGGTGGAAACGCCATATCAAGTGGCAGTTCCGTCATAGTTATCTCACCTTTAAACACTATTATGGTGGACCCAATAAACAAATTAAAGGAATATTTGTATATTGACAAATGAGATTTGTCTTCTGATCTGATTTATAGTGTCAACTATTCGATTATTGTTATCGTAAAAGCGCTGAGAAGCAATCTTTATGTAGTTTGGGAAGGCAGTGTGCAAACTGCAAATAGAACATGCGCAGTTTTCCCATATTTCGATAACAAACGCAATCGCTGTATGTTTCTTATTTGAATCGTTCGAGAGAATTTGACAGCCTGAGGCAGCACTTCACTTGCGATAGTAATTCCTAGTTTTAATTCTTATCTCGACAGTACTCTTACGTGGCGCGTCTTGTCTGCACATCGTCCAGATATGGACTTGTTGATTTGCAACACGACAAGAGGATCAAGTTAAACAGCCTGGACTTCCTCTCAATCGTGGTAAATCCGTATGAAGACGTTGCATTGGAATTAATTAAGAAGGTATGTTGTGCGATGAATTTAGTGATGTAGTGTCTGTGAATTTTCATGAATTTGCCAGTATAACTGCTGCTAGTAATATTTCGTTTGAACTTGTTTTAGTGCGACGACAAAATCTTTACCAAATACGAGGTACGTATTGTCTAATAATTCCGTCTATTTACTCGGGCTGTAGTTTCGGCGTTTTTGTTTTTTTGGTCGAGATTGCCCCAACATCCTTGTACGCGTCTACGCGCACTGACTAATGTTTTTCTTTCTTTTCGTGATCGAAGGGAAGTGTAAGTGTTTTCGCCAGGATTGCTTGCAAATGTTCGAAGTCAGTTATTGTGGGCCAGTCATCTTGTTTTTCGTTGATATGCTTTCTCAGTGAATTTTGTAGCGTTTGATTATGTTGGGAATGCCGTTAGAGGCTGCTGGACCCACTTAGTACGCCTACTGTACTTGTTGACAGATACTGAACATATCGACATGCACAATAATTGCACAATTTCCCACACACTCCCCTATTCGCCTCCAGAGGAGGGGAATAATAATCGAATTTTTCCTAAGCGTAACGAAACCGATATATAAAGTTCAACAATTAACTATAAATGTTCAACGATTAACTATAAATGTTCAACAATTAACTATAAATATTCAACAATTAACTATAAATGTTCAATAATTAACTATAAATGTTCAATAATTAACTATAAATGTTCAACAATTAACTATAAATGTTCAATAATTAACTATAAATGTTCAACAATTAACTATAAATGTTCAATAATTAACTATAAATGTTCAACAATTAACTATAAATGTTCAACGATTAACTATAAATGTTCAACGATTAACTATAAATGTTCAATAATTAACTATAAATGTTCAACAATTAACTATAAATGTTCAACAATTAACTATAAATGTTCAACGATTAACTATAAATGTTCAACAATTAACTATAAATGTTCAATAATTAACTATAAATGTTCAATAATTAACTATAAATGTTCAATAATTAACTATAAATGTTCAATAATTAACTATAAATGTTCAATAATTAACTATAAATGTTCAATAATTAACTATAAATGTTCAACAATTAACTATAAATGTTCAATAATTAACTATAAAATGTTCAACAATTAACTATAAATGTTCAACGATTAACTATAAATGTTCAACGATTAACTATAAATGTTCAACGATTAACTATAAATGTTCAACAATTAACTATAAATGTTCAATAATTAACTATAAATGTTCAACAATTAACTATAAATGTTCAACGATTAACTATAAATGTTCAACAATTAACTATAAATGTTCAATAATTAACTATAAATGTTCAACAATTAACTATAAATGTTCAACGATTAACTATAAATGTTCAACAATTAACTATAAATGTTCAATAATTAACTATAAATGTTCAATAATTAACTATAAATGTTCAACGATTAACTATAAATGTTCAACGATTAACTATAAATGTTCAACAATTAACTATAAATGTTCAACAATTAACTATAAATGTTCAATAATTAACTATAAATGTTCAATAATTAACTATAAATGTTCAACGATTAACTATAAATGTTCAACAATTAACTATAAATGTTCAACGATTAACTATAAATGTTCAACAATTAACTATAAATGTTCAATAATTAACTATAAATGTTCAACAATTAACTATAAATGTTCAACAATTAACTATAAATGTTCAACAATTAACTATAAATGTTCAACGATTAACTATAAATGTTCAACGATTAACTATAAATGTTCAATAATTAACTATAAATGTTCAACAATTAACTATAAATGTTCAATAATTAACTATAAATGTTCAATAATTAACTATAAATGTTCAATAATTAACTATAAATGTTCAACGATTAACTATAAATGTTCAACAATTAACTATAAATGTTCAATAATTAACTATAAATGTTCAATAATTAACTATAAATGTTCAACAATTAACTATAAATGTTCAACAATTAACTATAAATGTTCAACAATTAACTATAAATGTTCAACGATTAACTATAAATGTTCAACGATTAACTATAAATGTTCAACAATTAACTATAAATGTTCAACGATTAACTATAAATGTTCAATAATTAACTATAAATGTTCAACAATTAACTATAAATGTTCAACAATTAACTATAAATGTTCAATAATTAACTATAAATGTTCAACAATTAACTATAAATGTTCAATAATTAACTATAAATGTTCAATAATTAACTATAAATGTTCAATAATTAACTATAAATGTTCAATCATTAACTATAAATATTCAACAATTAACTATAAATGTTCAACGATTAACTATAAATGTTCAATAATTAACTATAAATGTTCAACAATTAACTATAAATGTTCAATAATTAACTATAAATGTTCAACGATTAACTATAAATGTTCAACAATTAACTATAAATGTTCAACGATTAACTATAAATGTTCAATAATTAACTATAAATGTTCAACAATTAACTATAAATGTTCAACAATTAACTATAAATGTTCAACGATTAACTATAAATGTTCAACAATTAACTATAAATGTTCAATAATTAACTATAAATGTTCAATAATTAACTATAAATGTTCAATAATTAACTATAAATGTTCAACAATTAACTATAAATATTCAACAATTAACTATAAATGTTCAACGATTAACTATAAATGTTCAACAATTAACTATAAATATTCAACAATTAACTATAAATGTTCAATAATTAACTATAAATGTTCAACGATTAACTATAAATGTTCAACAATTAACTATAAATGTTCAATAATTAACTATAAATGTTCAACGATTAACTATAAATGTTCAACAATTAACTATAAATATTCAACAATTAACTATAAATGTTCAACGATTAACTATAAATGTTCAACAATTAACTATAAATATTCAACAATTAACTATAAATGTTCAATAATTAACTATAAATGTTCAACGATTAACTATAAATGTTCAACAATTAACTATAAATGTTCAATAATTAACTATAAATGTTCAATAATTAACTATAAAAGTTCAACAATTAACTATAAATGTTCAATAATTAACTATAAATGTTCAATAATTAACTATAAATGTTCAATAATTAACTATAAATGTTCAACAATTAACTATAAATGTTCAACAATTAACTATAAATGTTCAACGATTAACTATAAATGTTCAACGATTAACTATAAATGTTCAACAATTAACTATAAATGTTCAATAATTAACTATAAATGTTCAACGATTAACTATAAATGTTCAACGATTAACTATAAATGTTCAACAATTAACTATAAATGTTCAACAATTAACTATAAATGTTCAATAATTAACTATAAATGTTCAATAATTAACTATAAATGTTCAACGATTAACTATAAATGTTCAACGATTAACTATAAATGTTCAACGATTAACTATAAATGTTCAACAATTAACTATAAATGTTCAACAATTAACTATAAATGTTCAATAATTAACTATAAATGTTCAACAATTAACTATAAATGTTCAATAATTAACTATAAATGTTCAACAATTAACTATAAATGTTCAATAATTAACTATAAATGTTCAATAATTAACTATAAATGTTCAACAATTAACTATAAATGTTCAACGATTAACTATAAATGTTCAACGATTAACTATAAATGTTCAACAATTAACTATAAATGTTCAACAATTAACTATAAATGTTCAATAATTAACTATAAATGTTCAACAATTAACTATAAATGTTCAATAATTAACTATAAATGTTCAACAATTAACTATAAATGTTCAATAATTAACTATAAATGTTCAATAATTAACTATAAATGTTCAACAATTAACTATAAATGTTCAACGATTAACTATAAATGTTCAACGATTAACTATAAATGTTCAACAATTAACTATAAATGTTCAACAATTAACTATAAATGTTCAATAATTAACTATAAATGTTCAATAATTAACTATAAATGTTCAACGATTAACTACAAATGTTCAACAATTAACTATAAATATTCAACAATTAACTATAAATGTTCAACGATTAACTATAAATGTTCAACAATTAACTATAAATGTTCAACGATTAACTATAAATGTTCAACGATTAACTATAAATGTTCAACAATTAACTATAAATGTTCAACAATTAACTATAAATGTTCAATAATTAACTATAAATGTTCAATAATTAACTATAAATGTTCAACGATTAACTATAAATGTTCAATAATTAACTATAAATGTTCAATAATTAACTATAAATGTTCAACGATTAACTATAAATGTTCAACGATTAACTATAAATATTCAACAATTAACTATAAATGTTCAACGATTAACTATAAATGTTCAACGATTAACTATAAATGTTCAACAATTAACTATAAATATTCAACAATTAACTATAAATATTCAACAATTAACTATAAATGTTCAACGATTAACTATAAATGTTCAATAATTAACTATAAATGTTCAACGATTAACTATAAATGTTCAATAATTAACTATAAATGTTCAACGATTAACTATAAATGTTCAACGATTAACTATAAATGTTCAACAATTAACTATAAATATTCAACAATTAACTATAAATATTCAACAATTAACTATAAATATTCAACAATTAACTATAAATGTTCAACAATTAACTATAAATATTCAACAATTAACTATAAATGTTCAACGATTAACTATAAATGTTCAACAATTAACTATAAATGTTCAACGATTAACTATAAATGTTCAACGATTAACTATAAATGTTCAACAATTAACTATAAATGTTCAACAATTAACTATAAATGTTCAATAATTAACTATAAATGTTCAATAATTAACTATAAATGTTCAACGATTAACTATAAATGTTCAACAATTAACTATAAATGTTCAACGATTAACTATAAATGTTCAAAAATGTTCAACTCTTGAATACGGCATGTTGCTGCTATTGCTGCGTCTCTTTTCGGTCGTGTTTCTTCGGCTCGAAATACTCCTGGAGTTTTTCGCATGCGTCGAATATATCTTGCACCTTTGGTCCGACACAATGTAAAAATATAGCTCGCTTTCTTGCTTTGTCTTTTACATCAATCGCCACATGATAATTCTTAAATTTCTCACAGTATTTCTTGAACCGAATGCCTGTTGTCGTCGGTTCTTGTTAATATAAGTTCATACATACATTGTCCTGAATTTCTTCGCCTCCCAAAGAAACTATCCAAGACAAATCACTGTGGTTTTGGTTTTATTGAAAACACTCTGTACACTTGACTGCTCTCGGGTTTCGCTTCACTAATCATAACTAACATGCCTAGCAACGCCTAGTTACTTGTCATTTCCGGTTTTCGGTTCCAGTTTCCAACAACATAATTATAATATCAAACGCTGTAATAATATGTTACGTTGACGCATAATTATAACGCATATTTATAATATCTAACGTCATTAACAAGCTTGGACACTACACCATCCGTTTGTTTACATTTGCAGGACAAGTTGCATGTGTTCTTGGAATATGTTGGGTTTGTTCCTGGAGTAATTGTGGAATTTGTACATTATGTAAATCGATGGCGACTGAAGAACGTGGAAGAAGACGACCCTACAGCTGCATTTGAAACATTCAAACACACGCTTCGTAATCATTTATCGAGTATTGTAAGTCAAGATTTGGCATCTGATAATGAACATCGTTCTGTTCAAAAGGCTTATGTGAATGCAATGGCGTTATGTGTCGCGGATGGTCTTACTCCCCACGAAGTGATGATAGTGTGCGGCATTCCAAAAGAGTGGCTGGCTTGGACCTTTCTCAAGCAGGAAACTGACGAAGGGAAAATAACAGCATTGTCTCCTCTTGCGCACGATGCGGTCTTCGACTATCTTTGTGAAAGTAAAGTTACTCAGGAACAAGTGGTAAAGTCCCGAGAATTATCGTAATGAGAAAATAATAATAATAATTTATAAAGCGCTATTTACATAAAATGATCAAGAGCGCTGTTAGCATGTTACAACATAATTATATATAATATCAGTATTAACATATAATGTAAAATACCTAGTTATTAAAACTAAATATTAAAAGCTAATTTAAAAAGATGAGTTAGAGCAGTTTTAAAAACACTAATTGATGAAATGTCACGAATATCCTTCGGAAGCTCATTCCAAAGTTTCGGAGCAGCCACACTAAAAGAGCGATCGCCAAATAATAGGAATCAAACCAGACCCCAAGATTTCGGGCTGTTGAGACAGGAAGGATGTCTATCATCAGCAAACAATGTGAATCTGGTAAATGATTATCAATGCTATCAAACAGTTTGGATGCATTATATATCCCTGCGGAACGCCAAAGTTCGAAATTTTCACCTACCCATCTACAACCTATACGAAGTCTTAACTACATATAAACAAACTCAATAAATATACAGTCTGATTTGCAAAGCAACAATGCCTAAATACTAATCTAAATATTTAGCGGTAGAAAACCTAAGAAATTTAAAAAACAATTTTACAAGCTGAAGCAGTTCAGCACATTATTGATGCGCCAGCTTTGTGAGCCACATCAACAGGCCATTCATGCAAATTTGACAGAATTATATACACTGAGGCCAACTAGTTTTCTAACTTTTTCGTTTCTGTCACTGTATAATTTCCAATATGAGAAAAATGCTCTCAAACTTTGAATTTGGCATCAAATACAAGCTAGTCAGCTACTCAGCTACTCAGCTATAGAGGCACATTCATACCACATAAAGATACAAACGAGCGCATCGTGAAAAACTTCTTCCTGTCTCTAGCAGACTAATGCTGTCTTTCTCAAGAAGAAACCACGACGTCAGAATTGAAATGTTGCAGCTATATAGAAAATTTATTGTACTTTTCTTCGGCAATATCTTGTTAGTATTGGGCGATTATCGATCTGGCAAATTCCGAAACCAAATTTGTCAAAATGGGCTACCAATACTCCAAACATACATTGGAGACACTCTTACAAAATGATTTTTTTTTCATTTTGTGTGATTTTCCCTGATAATGAGATTTTTGCCATCAAATGCGCACAATACTCGGAAGATTACGTATACCTCGTCGCCGTCGGTACGTACCTCGTCGGTATGAGTCATATATATCCCCCCCTCCCCTCGTCAACTTTTTTGAACAAGGAAGTCCTTTTCAACAGATGTATAACTGCAATGGCCAATGTGGCGCTCCGTTAGAAGAATCTAAAGAATTAAAAAGTTATTATTTTTCTTTTCAGCTGAAATTGCTCAAAGCATTCAAGATGGGTGGCGAAGGTGTTGTTCGCGGATATTTATTTGAAAACTTCGTAGGCAGGGCGATAGGTAGGTAAACTTTATTTGACGACGCTAGCGTCAACTGAAATTGATTTCCGTGAGGCGTGGTCACAAACTATATACGAACTATTTCAGAAGCAAAGAAAGTGATAATAGTTCGAGTAGAATTATGATACGATATACCTGATACATATATTCATGAGAAAAACCCAACTTAGAATGAGCGTGATTTGAACTCGCATATTCAGCGTGCCGGGCTGACGTACAATCAAGGCATTTATAGCTTTTCCCCCACTCCCCAAACAATGTTGATATAATTTTCATATCGCTTGTTTTCTACTCAATATTTAGGAAGGCAACATTGTGAATGGGGGAAAGTAAACCTATATATTTCACGTTTTATTCCAAAAGTTGGTAAAATCGTGCTGTCCAAATAAATTCCTAAGATGGCACAGTGTTTCAACTCTCTGTAGAGTTGAAACACTGCGCCATCTTAACAATACCACGCATAACTTTTCTCAGTGAAGATGTTTGTCCATTAATGAAGCATACTTGTTCTCTATTTGTCAAATAGTAAATGAGCGAGGGAAGATGACGTTATTGGGCGGCCATGGGTTGAAAACCGAAACAATTGACTGGACCAATATCCTAATAAGAAGAATCGAACTGACAGAAAAGAAGTGTCCAACTGATTTTAAGCCAGAAGACAATGTATGTTATATCACTAGAAAGATGGAGGGTGTAGACCTTATTTTATCCTTTAACAAGCAAGTATATTTCATTCAATGTACGGTTAGTGAGTCGCTGCTGTCCTCTAAAGTATCGTTTTGGGAAACTGCACCCAGTCGATGGAAATGCATACTCCTTACTCCCTATGATGCTGAAAAGATTAAAGCCCGAATGCTCAAATCCAATGCAGCACTGTCTTCTCAATTCAATGACGGTAAATTCTACGTTTCAGACACATCACTATTGTTGTCAGCTGATGTAATTGCTTCGGTTAAGGGTGATGGCAATTTTTAGCAGCCCAGTAATAATTTACATTAATGGCATAATTATGTATCCATTGTGTAATAATTTAAGAATAAAGTGTAACGAATAACTGTTCTGTTGGTCTTGCATTTTAAACTGTCCAAATCAACCCTTTGGACGAAACAGCGAATCATGGGTAATCAGGGCAGAATTGAAAAGAAATAGGTGACCCGTGCAGTGAATTTCAAGAAAGCACATTTCACACTGAAATGTTCTTTCTTGAAATACTACATAAATCCTGAGCAAAAAAAGCTTTGTTCAGCGATGCGCTCAATCATATATAAAAAGAAATAGGTGACCCGTGCAGTGAATTTCAAAAAAGCACATTTCGCACTGCCCTGATTACCCATGATTCACTGTTTGTCGATCCATCCACAAAATTCTCCAAAATTTAGAGACTGAAAATTTGGATATTCTATTATGGATATTCTATTATTGGATATTCTATTATTATGTTTGCATTTTTCCAAAGAAGTTCAAATGAGAACGTGGGGAGTCAGAGCTGTTTATTGAAAATCCTTCAAAAATTCTGCTGTATAATCTACTTAAATGTCAATAAACATTCCATATATTCTGAGAGAAGTTTGCAAGGCACTTCTTGTGAGAAAACTGGAATGTTCCAAATGGCTAGGTGCTTGGCATTGTGGCTCGATGTTTTTTTTCGTGCGCAAGACCGGCCATCCACGCGCAAAAGTCGCGCATCACACATGATTTGTGTCTGCTGTTCCCAATACCTGGTAGATTCGTGCCTAGATTTGTCGAATTTTACTTTTGCGAAATCTCGGGGCATAAAAAGGAAATTAAGGGAATATGCATTGCCTAAAATTATTTTAGTTGGAACTGTTCCACTGAGTGAGTTATTGCTGAACAGACGGACTATGCTACAGTGTCTCATACTGAATCTACTAGTATAATAATCTTATATTGTCAAAACTTTAAACGTTCAACACTTTAAACACTTACAAACTTTAAACTTACAAACTTTGAAACAGATACATGGATATCCTTTTCGTTTCTTGATTATTGGCGGAACTAAATAAGGTCCGCCAGAAACACAACGTCTTCCTCCGTGACAGCGTTGATCACTATAAGTAGAACCTCTACTTTAAAAAGAAAGTAAATAGTCAGAAAATAGAAAAGGTATAATCCCAAATCGATCATTTGATCCCTTGCACTAACACTTTCCCAAAGGTCGCGATAAACGCCAGTGTAGTTTTCCCCAGTGTTGTCATACACAGTTTCCCCAGCCAGTCTCACAACGATTCTATTCATTGTTCAAGAACCAACTTTTGTCATTCGCATTCTTAAAGTCGAACACCAAACTCAGCGATCCAGGCACTAAACAGCTACTTGAGCTTCGGTACATCAACATAGAGTTCCTCACCAGGGCTGACCTTGTTAGGATTCAACGTGATGACGTGTTGTGTTCATTACGGATTTTGATTTTACCCATAAAATCAAAATCCGTAATTTCGGTAAAATCCAAATCCAAATTTATGACGAATCCGCAAGGAATTTTGATCTGATTTTTACTTTGTTTGCGAGATAATTTAATTGAGATTCTAAGACAGCAATAATTTTGACCGGAACTCTTACCTAGAAAAAGAAATCTCGTAAAAAATTTAGGAATCGTAAGTTGGGACTTACGATTCCTAAACTATTTTTGCCGTCGATCAAAAAACTAGTGTTACCTAAGACGAGATTTCTTTTTCTAAGTAAGAGTTCCGGTCAAAATTCTTGCTGTGTTGGATCTCAATTAAATTATCTCGCAAACAAAGTAAAAATCAGATCAAAATTCCTTGCGGATTCGTCATAAATTTGGATTTGGATTTTACCGAAATTACGGATTTTGATTTTACCGGTGTGTAACGAATGGCGGCCATATTGAATTTTGTAAGTGTTAATTGATCGCCATATTGGATTTTTTTCAAGTGGCCCCATAGCTAATTTTTTTCACTAAGTCAAACTCTATCATTGGTGAAAATTTCATGCTTGTGGCCAAAAACCCACAATAATTTCACCAAACTGCCTGACTAATTGTGATTGGTAACTACTAGTAGTGCTGTACTCTCTTATACATCATTGTAACCTTCGAGTTCTCATCTCCATCTGAGTCTCGGTGGCTCAATGATTAGTCTGACCGGCAACCAGAAGGTTACAGGTTCGATTCCTGTTCGGGACTCGGGACATTTTTCGGGACATTTTCTGAGATTTGAGCTTAACCATTAACCTAAGCGCGCGGAGGTTTTTGGGAAGTATGCGACCCGGACGCACTCGCAAACTCGCAACTCGCAATATAGCCGACCTCCAAAAGAATATACTAAGAAGCCGCCGACAAATGGCAAAGTACATCAGCCGTTTTTACGAAGTGTACTCACGTTCTCGTAATCAAATAGACAACGTATGTTATGTATTTAGACTCGGTAATTCCAAATCTGCTTTCAGAATTTAAATTCGTTGAATATTGGCCAAGATAACGTGCAAATACTTCTACGAAGAAACGGGCAAAACATTACAGTCGTGACTCGTGATCTAAAACACGGCGTGCGAGGACTGGGGGCCAGTGATGGGAAATCCCACAGGGGGCCCCCATTGGGGGGGTTAGGGTTAGGACCCCTAGAGTTTGATCCAAAGAACAGGCGAGCGAGGGGTTATTGCGGACACGTATTTCTAGTACCTAATAATATACACCTGAAAACATTTCTCGCTCCTGATTGGCTGAGTGCAATTTCAAGAAACACAATAGAGAAAAAAGGAAAAACTTTGGGAAACCACTGAAACACTTTCTTTGGAGCCTCGTTCGCCTGTTGCATGAATGTATTATAATTTTTATTGTATAAATTACTTTGTCATATGACTCCCGAACGTCACTCCCTGCCAAAGACTTTTCATGTAAATTATTGATTGATAATAACACAGCTTGTTCGTGCAATTTGGGATTAAAATACAAATTGCTCAAATTGAGCTCGCCTTTTGGGAAATAATATTGAAAAATATATTTCTCGTGTTGACCAGGATATCTCACTCGTTCGCTATCCTGGTCAACACTCGAAATAAATTTCATATTTCCACACATCCATGTATATTCTCTATATAATAATAATATAATAATAATAATAATAATATAATAATAATAATAATATAATAATAATAATAATAATAATAATAATGGAGGATTATTCAGTAAGAATCCTTTGAAGAGTCCTAAAAATCTGATAATGGTTATAATTGCCAGCAATTTACATTATCGTTTTTTAATACACCTTGTACACGTGTGGATTGTTAATATGAGGTTAGAATGTTGGATGCAGAGGCATGAGGCAATTCACCGGCTTGGTTTAAATTGTTGTGGTCGGTCAAAATTCTTGCTATCTTGGAATTTCAATTAACTTTGCTCGCAAACTTAGCAATTAAAAACCAGGTCGAAATTCCGTGCGGATAGGTGATAAATTTGGACTTCGATTTTACCGAAACCAGACAAAAAAAAATTTAAAAAGTAGTCTTACTTAAAACGCTATTTGTTTTTATGTAAGATTTCCGGTCAAAATTCTTGCTGTGAGATTTCCGGTCAAAATTCTTGCTACAGACAGACAGACAGACAGACAGACAGACAGACAGACAGACAGACAGACAGACAGACAGACAGACAGACAGACAGACAGACAGACAGACAGACAGAGACAGACAGACAGAGACAGACAGAGAGAGAGAGAGAGACAACTTTATTTAAAAACGGTAATTCCTTCAATTTTACAATTGCTTTTCAAGGAAGCCGTTCAACTTAAACTAATTAATAAACTAATTAATAAAACTAACTGTTTACATAATATAACTATTTACATGGAAAATTATTAGCAGACTATTTAATTATCTACAGGGTGTATAAAAAAAAACGCAACCGGAAGCAACTGTGAATTCGCATTTTTTTAGATTGTAATGTATTTACTGTTATTTTTCACATGCAGCAGACTTTGGGAAGTGTTCATTCATTTCAATCAGATATTTGGCAAAATCTACTATTATTTATGATGCACGTACAGTAATAAAGTTCATAAAAAGGTTAAAACAGTAGTACCAACCTCGCCACGAAAAATAGTCCGTAGATGCTCTTCCATGTTGTTAACCAAGAATGTTAAATGATTAGAACATAGATCTTCAACTCTCCTAACAACATGGAATAGTGATTATAAATCATTTAGATATAATGCATCGAAATTATAAAATATATGTTTAACACAGTAACATCATTTAGTGAGTCAATCTTGTAACAAATACATTTTAATAGGGACAATTGAAGGACATTTAGCACTATTTAGTTTAAATATCAATTTGTCATAAAAGGCAGAGAAAACCTCTCTATATGGTAATTTAGTTCCTTATAGCATGGTGAAAAACAAGCAAAAGATGGATGATGTCATTGCTGGAATATATCATGAAAAACAAACATATAAACTCTTGTACACTGCTGGATGATGCCTTCAATAGATAATCAAGTTGCAATTCATGATTACCTGATATTCTTTAGTCCGATGTCTCCGTCACTCTGTTCTTGTGTTGAGGTTTCTGATGATTCATTCACAGGCTGTGACTCTAAAGATGATATTTTTGCCCTGCCAAGAAAAAAAATGATAATTATACCATTTTCAAAGACATTTTTGTTGGATTTTTCATTTATCAAAGTCACTTTAATAATAATAATTTCTTTAGCCGTTCCAAATACAGGAACATTTGGCAATCGACTAAAATAAGAGTCGATATTTAACACTTCAATTGTTTATACATGCTGCTAAAGTCTAATGAGTTTCACGAGAGCATTCTCTCGTGAATTGGCTTCTGGAAATTCCGCTTTTTTCGACAGCAAGTTCCAGGATTGATTTCAGCTTACGACCAATAAGTAATGAGCAAAAGCAAACGGACTTTAGAGCCGATCTGGCGTATATCTGACATGTTGACAGTTTAAACCACCTGAAAAACATCTGTTTTGCCAAAACCCCGGACACGCCTTGAAGAACGTTTCCTCATTAACTTTATTTTATGAATGGCCTAATAAAATGGCTATTGGGCATCTTTCCAAGCAAATTGAGAAGAATCACTTCACAGTGGCCAATTAATTTTTGCATTTTATATCATCGATATAAATTTTTTTCAATCTAATTCAATTATCAAACCTAACTTTGCAGCGCAAATTTCAGAAATATCCTTTCAAAGTCGATGTTGCGAACGACATAATTGAAATTCGAATGCGTTGTGGCTCTCGCCGTTTATGAAAAATTCTCTTGTGACCAACTAGCTTTTCCTTTTTTGATAAAAGCGTTTGGTTCATTTTGCAACAAATTTCTTTACCGGTCTTCTGGACAGGGGAAGCTCTTCTTTCCCAGCAACTGAAATATAAGAAGTATATTCCTTTTTACTAAAAAAACACTCACATTTTTAAGCTAACTGACTTTGGGAGAGAAATACTTACGTGACATTTTTCTATGGGGTGGCGTAATCCACCAGGGGTCATAACCCCGCAAATGACAGCGTCGGGCGGGAAATTTCTGCAAAGAGAGCATCGAATTAGCCTGGTAAACTTCACGCGCTTCTCATTTATTCACAAAAAGACTAACACTCACACTTCGCACTCATTTATTTATTTATTCATTTATAAATTTTTTGACACGGTAACCTCTCAACCGGAACCCAATGTATTAGGTTTATAAAATAGCTATGAAAGACAACTTCTTAATTCACTTTTCAGCATTCAGATTTATCTACTTTAGTTACCAATATTATATTTATATCGTACTTATTTTTCTCTGCGTGTTACCCAAAAGGTGTTGCGGAGTATTTCCATGGAAATATAAATAGAAATTCTCAAAAATATGGAATCTTTCAAAATTCCAAACAAAAAGTCCAAACAATTATCTAAATCGTTATAAATTATTTCCTAGCTATGACTGCTTCAGATGGTGTCTCATAGCTACTGTATCACCTGTTAAGATTTATTCCGTAGTGATTTAGAGCAATTATCCCACACTGGGGCACAGTAATGAAAACGGTAAGACGAGAGCATCATAGGTTATTTTTAAGGTGTTTCCGTGAATCAAATTTTTGGATCTTCGAATAACTCGCTACTTATTTACTCACTTACTGCATTATGAAGACCTTCCAGGGTCCCAATTTCCCCTTTTTTCTTTTGAGAAGCTCCTTAACTTTGTTGGTGAAGACTACTAAATTAAAAAATGAATCAATTATCAATTAAGGCCTTGTGCACATGACGGTGTCGTTTTCGGAGCGTTTTCGTATTGTTTCAAGTGATGAGCTGTTTTTCTCGATTCCCTTGAGTGTAATCGAGAACAATCAGCTCGTTACTTGAAACAATACGAAAACGCTCCGAAAACGACACCGTGTGCACAAGGCCTAACTTCTTTCATATGTATAGAATATAGATAGATGGTAGATGGGATCGTAGATATCATTGATTGATAGATAGATAGATAGAATAGATAGATAGACTCTGTTGCCATTCTTGTACTTACCAACTGATTCTGACTCAGTGAACTGAAAAAGATAAAATAAAGTAGGTTAATCACAAGAAGGAAGACTTTGATGAGCATTATACGAATGCGAGGGATGTTGCGTTACTATGAATAGCGACCAAAGCAAAGCAAACTAACCAAAACACAATGATAATTTATTGGGATTTTACATTGGGGAGAAGGTATATAAGTTGCGGCGCATAAGTTGCGGTGCATAAACCGCAGCTTAGCTTCCAACACCTTCAGTTGAAGCTAGGTTTTTAACTCAGTTCGTTAAATCTGTTTAATAGCGATATTTGCCGACTATACCCTGCAGGTGTTCAAACGACGGCCCGGGCCATCGAAAGCTAAATTCAAAATGCCAAAAAAGGATAAATCAGGATAAATCACAGGCAACCAGCAGGGGCGGATCCAGGGGTTGCAACCGTTGTCCGTTGCATATGCTACGGTCAGATTTTCCAAATTAAATATGCTAATTTTGTCATTCCGAGATAAGAATCCGGCCAGAAATCTGCATCAGAGAATCTTGCTTTTCAAATTCGTGATTCAAAATGATTCGCTAACTTTAGTAGATCACACATCGCGTGGGCTATTCCAGATAATTAACTAAGCAGCAGTTAACTAAGCAGGGTTATAATTTCATGTTACGAGGGCTCCAAATATATTATCATAATTAGTTACCAGTCCCTATAGAAACTAAATTAATATGCTGCTACACTGTAAACAATGGTTATATGGTTGTATAGTTCTATGGTTCTAGGGTTCTATGGTTCTAGGGTTCTATAGTTCTAGGGTTCTATGGTTCTATGAGAGTTCTATGGTTCTATAGTTCTATGGTTCTATGGTTCTAGGGTTCTAGGGTTCTATGGTTCTATGGTTCTAGGGTTCTATGGTTCTAGGGTTCTAAGGTTCTAGGGTTCTAGGGTTCTAAGGTTCTAAGGTTCTGTGGTTCTAGGGTTCTATGGTTCTATGGTTCTAGGGTTCTATGGTTCTATGGTTCTAGAGTTCTATGGTTCTAGGGTTCTATGGTTCTAGGGTTCTATGGTTCTATGGTTCTAGGGTTCTATGGTTCTAGGGTTCTATGGTTCTAGGGTTCTACTTATGGTTCTAGGGTTCTATGGTTCTATGGTTCTAGGGTTCTATGGTTCTAGGGTTCTATGGTTCTAGGGTTCTATGGTTCTATAGTTCTATGGTTTTATGGTTCTATAGTTCTAGGGTTCTATGGTTCTAGGGTTCTAGGGTTCTATGGTTCTAGGGTTCTATGGTTCTATGGTTCAAGGGTTCTATGGTTCTAAGGTTCTATGGTTCTAGGGTTCTATGGTTCTAGGGTTCTATGGTTCTAGGGTTCTATGGTTCTATGGTTCTATGGTTCTAGGGTTCTATGGTTCTATGGTTCTATGGTTCTATGGTTCTAGGGTTCTATGGTTCTATGGTTTATGGATATTTTGTGACGTAGGTTTCAGTTTCGGATATTATTCGTTTGTTCGATTTGAAACATGACCGCTCGACCGCCAGATAAGTCGCTCATTTCAGAAATATTACATTTGGCAAAAGTGTCGTTTAGATGGAAAATGTATAAATATTAAAACAACATACGGTATTATAATGTCAAAATTCAATGTGACCATTTGAACGCCATACATCTAATTCGAACAACATTTACTCGATTCAAGGCTATATGATCGCCTTAGCTTGATACGTGTTCAGATTCTACATTCTATTTATTTCATCCACTGTGCTATAAGTATAGAAAATTTGTGGCATCATTCTGTTGGCAGATCTGATCCTGAACACACTGCTCTTGTGTCAGTCCAGAGGCAGCATTTCACTAATTCTGATGTTCATACATACAGTATAAAGAGTAGACGAAATTTTGCCAATAATATACTCTCAGTCACGCGCGGACGCCTATTTACGAATTGTACGCATGCGTAGATTTCAAGAAAGCAAATGTCCCTCGATAGTAAAAATTTTTGGTATGAGTATTTATTCACAGTATTTATTCCTTCCGGTTGGAATTGAACCTGCGATGCTAGTGCAGACTGAGATACGGAGGCCGTTGCCGAGAGCCTGGTCACGAGTTCTGTACATATAGTGGTGGTAATGCCGGGATAAGATTCTGGGTATAATATATATGCAGGGTGATCCATTAACATCGACTCAGTATTCGGCTCATTTCGATCCATTTTATAAAAACCCAATTCCCAACAACTATAATAGTGCTGCTATACACACATATGGCAAATATCAAGAGAAAACATTCCCATGGTGACATGTTTTTTAATCCGATGAGTAAAATACCATCTATCCGACGACTTTAATTAGTTTGATATAGCTCATGCATTTTTTCATCCATCTGATTACAAATTTCGAGTGCGCGTCGGTTTTCAATGTTCAAGTGTCTTGAAAGATTGCGCTCTTCGGAAACATTTCACAATAACAATCGCATTTCTCGTCGCGCTACATTATTGTTATTCTGTTTCACAAATTATTGCAAGTCCTGTGTTGACGCCTCGGCACTGTAGGCCGGCGGGCAGAGTTTTAAGTTTATAAGTTTTAAGTTTTCTATCAGTTAAAACTCGCATCCTATTAACACATTTTCTTAGTCACATCCTTATATATCATCGGATGTAACTGACAAGCACAGCATATAAACCAGCTATCTTTTCGTCTGACGCCCAAGGATAATTCCTCGCATACCACATTATAGCGCGCAATCTAATACGAATGGTTGCGAGCGAAAATTCATTCACTCTTCAATTGTTCGCCTGATCCACTTCATCCACTTCTTTGTCACGGCACGTACACGTTGGAACATGCGGCCTAACGACGCATGCATCAGTGTTTCTTCATGAAATATCAACTTTAACGTTCTCCGTAAAAATGGAAAACGAAAACTTATTTACCTTGGAAATTACTCTCTCCTATAACGGTCGCATAAAAATACAACATTTAGGGTTTTTATTATTTGTTCTTAAATGTTCTTAGTGTTCTTAGTGTTGTTAAGACAACAAGAAAAAAACGCAGGATTCACATTTAATTTTTCTAATTTGAAGCGGATAGAACGTCAAATATAGACTAGAAGTTACTATTGCAAGTGAAATGCTGCCTACAGAACACATGAAGGAAACTTTTGAGTGATAAATTATATACATTTTAAGATGTCGACTGCGAAAATGCAATTTCTAAGCCTTCCGCCCTTGAACATGCGACCTTGCGATTCTAGAGCAACGCTCTGACCACTGAATGAATCACGTGGGAAGTCGATTTCGTCTATTGAAATGAACTAGGATGTAAAAAATCTGTACGAGAACACGATGAAAACATGTATTCCTTTTCCTTTTTTTCAATTCACAAACTGAGCGCTAATTTTCTTTTTCTTCAGCTACAACTAGTTGACGCAATGTCAGTCCAGGGATCTGGTCCTATGCGTGGATCAATATTTGAAGAATTTTTCTTCGCAGAACTTTCGCGCGGTGGTTGTATGCTAACCATGAAAAAATTTGGTTGCGAGGATGTAACAGAGGACCTGACGCAACTGTCTCTGGTGGAGGGCAGGAGTTCTGCCGCACATTTTGGAACGTTTCCCCCCAAAATTGGTCACTGTTATCATACAATACAGATGAAAGATGTGGACGTTATTTTAAATGTCGGTGACAGGGTTTATTTATTTCAGTGCTCAATTATGAAAGATATCTCGAAAAAACACGGGTTTTGGCAAACCGCGGAAGATAAAGGGCACGTGGCGGTTCTTGTTCGACCAAAACATATACAAAGTTTTCTCATGACAGGTTCCTCAACCTCTCAACTTGCGTCAGAGTACAGAGAGAACAAGTTTTTGTTTTTACTTGGCAACGATATTGTGGGGGACGACTTTGTCGAACGTCTCTCCAAAAAACTGTCTTAAAACTTTATATTCAACTTAAAACTTTATATTCAATTTGATGGTGTGACCTAATAATCATCATAATTAGATGGTACTGTAATAATCATAATTAAGTAATAATAATATGCAATTGATTTTAATAATAAAGTAATAATCATAGGATCATTGTGTATCTGATAATAGTTCTACGACGTATATCATAAACAATTTAAATCCCATAGAACTGCTAATCCCAAAATAACTTAGATCCTAACCGCCCGCCTAATGAGCCTTCTAACAGTACCTTCGCTGTATTTTGTATTCAATTTTTGTTTCAACTTTAGATATATCTATACACACTATGAATCGGGCTATTCCAGTCGGGCCTAAGATCTCTAAAATACCCCTATCTATAGTACGATAAGAGACAATATGGCCGAACTTCCAAGCTGTGCTTCCAATATAATAATTTGCTATTTGGTTAAACTCCCAGGCATAAAATAAGAATCCATATATGCTAGGGCGTGTAATATAATATATAATATACGGACGAAGTATAAACACTAGTAATATCCCTGTTACAGACATAATAACTGGTGCTAAAGATACTATTGTGGGCACAAGCGGCAAGGGGACCTGGCGCAAATACCATATTTTGAGCTATATAACCGACTAAAATACTCCCAACCCCTAATACTAATAAGGGGCATTTGGGGACTTTCCGCTCCACATTTGGGTTCGTAATTAATTTGGGTCAGGCAATACCGACTTGGGAGGTATAAAAAGCAAAACGAATTTTGCATACGAACTCGTATTTTGCATACGAACTCAGCGACCATAAGCCGTGCGCATGAGACATATTTTTTACAAAAGACGTCTAGTCCTTGGGCAAAACGCTATGCAAAAGGTTTGGAAAAAATCACAGCGCAAGGGGGTGAAATGTCCCCTTGAACTAGGGGGAAATCGGCATAAATTAGCCGTATGTTTAAAGTGATATATTCTTCCCTTACATTTCCCCTTAACTCAGCGACCATAAGCCGTGCGCATGAGACATATTTTTTACAAAAGACGTCTAGTCCGGATAATTTCTGAGGAATACAACGGGGAATTCATGGGGAATACAACGTTATACCCCCTTGTTTTGAGGTAACCCGAACATTTTCGTCGCCCGAAATAAACAAAACATTTTATTCTGTTCACCATACATTTATCTTGATATTATACACTCTTAACAACAGCTTTTATGAAGCGTACAGGCACTTGGAAATAAGCAAGCACCTAGCAAGATGCAACAATGGTATTTTCAAGATAATGCCAATATACCAATGCAAAAGTTCAACCCAACTATTCAGGGAAACGAAAGAACAAGAAATAATAAACTTTCTAGAACCTGATCTAAATTGTAACACATTAAATAACAATTGACATCTATATTTAAATAAACGATTCTCATATTACCATTAACTCTTTCCCTACGGGCGCAGTTAAAATGGGTCGTTGATGACCCGCAAAGTCGTCAATCGAAAAACACGGCACACGGTAACGCAAGATTAAAAATTGAAATTCGACAAGCGCCAGGAACATGAAATCCACGCACACGCCAAGTTTGATTTGATTTCATAAACAACTCTGCGATTGGTGGCATTTTGAGTTTTCAAGATGCTATGCGGGCGTGCAAGATGGCCTTTTCTGGAAAAATGTAAATTTTTCAACCTGATTTATGATAATTAATGCTAATTGATATTAACATAATGTGTTTTGTTCGGGAAATTTAAAAGAACAAGTAAAAGCCGGTTTATTGGGCTTCCAGAAAATGTATAGCTTTCGCAACAGTTATGGTTATTTCAAGAGATATCAATAGAACAACGTGGTCGTTCAATTTTTGATGTTTTTCAGCCGTAATGAAAGAGTTAAGACATGTAAATAAAGTAAGCCAAGCATAATTAGCATAATAATAGAACAGTAGCACGTGAACATTTGTAAATCTATAAACCACTCAGAAGAACCTTGCTTAGGGCGTCTTGGTATGGCTTCTTGGCGGAATCGAATGACTTTTTGTCTGATGAAATGGCAGATAATCTTCGGTGTGGATTCCGGAGTGAGCGGAGGATAGATGGAGGGTGGTTGCTGTCTCGGTTAATGTATTGGGGGATGTTGCCGGGTTTCATATAGGGTTTATATGTCCCTGTTCTCAAATCAAAGATAATATCCAGGAAATTGACGCACTTTTTGACGCAGTTTCGGCCTATATTTTCTCGAAGAGAAATGTAGAACTACGCCGTTACTATCCCCAGCCAAATTTCTAGAATATACAGTCTATGCACTCTAGTACAAAGAATATCGTTCTCACTACGAGCTGTTGCGGTTGACGCGCTCGCACACAATACATTTCACTGGGCAGCATGTGACCAGCCTGGACCAGGGTCTTTTCGCAGCGGGAGTGCAGCATCGCAAGCGGGAGCGGAGATAAGACCCTGGGTACGAGGTTGAAGAGGAAGGACCCAACGAGTTCGCACGTTTCTGCTCCGTCGAAACTGCCCATAGTGACGTCGAACTGCGAGTTGGTTTCTTTCTTTCTAGAGTTTCAACTGATCATCGTCTGTGTCACGTCATAGTTAATTTGCTTTCCCGCACAATTTCTATTATTGACAGTTAATTTCTATTATTGACAGTTTTGAGAATTTAATTCAATTAAATGCTACAACCAATCAACGGCAGTTTTGGTCCAGCCTTAAGGCCAGGGCCTTCGCCATTGTATGTTATGTTGTATGTTAGGTTGTATGTATGGGGTTGTATGTTATGTAAAGTGTCTTGTGTCGTATATGTTACGTGTGCTTTGAACCGTATCACATGCGCTAGTGTTTTGTTATGTTTATCAAATCAAAATGGCGCGCGGGAAGTTCAAATTAATGTTATTGAAAATTCATTTTTATAAGTTTTTGCAACTCAAATTTCAGATAATTGTGTGCTACAAATGTATTTTATATAAGATTAGTTTATTCAGTGATATATTATTATGACACTGAGACATTGCTAAGCTGGGGTTTCTACTGTTTAATATGACAATATGATCATTTTGTGTATTTTGAAAGTAATACTTGTAACTTCTAAGATTTTTCATGACAAACACAGCATGTTATTATCACTTTCTGAACTTGAATTACTATGATTAAATATTCAACTATAACTGGAATTTTTGTTGTGGCCATATATGCTATGATTGAGAATAAAATTTAAGTTGTTCATGATGCAGTTGTATTTTAGTACTTGTCAGCCATTTTGCTCTGGGCACTGGGACCACCCATAGGCTTTTACGGCTGGGCTATAAAGGGTTAATACAATGTAAATGCCAATGTTGAAAATCAAATATAATTGTTATTGCTGTAATTTCACATAAATACTGTATATATGTTGTTTATACAGTTCAATTTGTGCTAAGTACCTGTTTAGGCTAACTTGGGAAAACGCAGGTTCTTACTCGCGGGTTTTTACTGCTCCAGTGCAAACAAACAGTCAAAAGCGGTCCAGCAGGCGAGACAAAGACCCAAGGTGGGTACCCGCAGTGTTTGGAACACGAAGTGTGAACATCACAGTTTTCCCAAGACATGCTTCAGTCGAGGACGAAGAACCTGGCAACACCCCCAAGGTTACCAGCCCGCCCAGTGCAACCGAAGCAGAGGAAATTGTTGGTAAACCGAGATCTGAATGCCTGAAGAAAAGAACCTAACTAGAATCATCTGAATAATCGGTAATCTTCTGGCTGGAAGGGAGGTGTCATCAACTGTCAACAACTAACTTGGGACTCATCATGTAAATATGTTGTATAAGTAGACATGTGTAAATAGCCATACAAGCCCGATCTAACTCTTCTTGTTGTTTAACAGGCTGTTGTGAAGTTGTCTTACTCAAATAAATTATGTGTACTGAAACAAGCGTGGTCTCAGGTTGAAGAACACAGCATTATCAAATATTGACCTGTAGGAATCGGCTGATTATCAAATATAGACCTGTAGGAATTGGCTGATTATCAAATATTGACCTGAAGGAATCGACTGATTATGAAATATTGAGTGGGGGGTCGGACATTACTCTGCTTTCCAGTTGAGTTTGGAACGGCTATAGTTTACAAAATTTACCCACAAAAGAGGCTTTCAACTTTTTAACATAACAATTTTAAGGAAATTTTCAATCAATCAATCAAAAAATTTATTTAAACACGGTGTCTCATCATATTTAACATGCTCTTCCTAAACTTAAACAAAATATAACTTGTTGCCAAATATGCATGTAAAATTCAATCTAGTGAAACTACTGTCATCTAAAATAATCTAAAATAATCTGAAATTCAATAACCAAGTCAAAAGTTAATTACAATGCCACAATTTATCGATTAAAAATTCTCATTTGGCTTGTTTCTGAAAGCAATGAGATTGGTTTGATCACGGTTTGATCGGTTATATTAGCCAGACTGGAATCTTTGCAAATGGCGCGGAGAAGAAAAATGTGCGCTGTTTTATGGTGCGATATGCGCAAAAGGAACGCGATTTTTGATGGAAACACCCAAAATGGCAAAGTTATTAGTTCATACCAGTGGTTCATACACGTCACACGTGTGAGTTATTTCGATTTTGCGCGGATTAAGCAAAAAAACACGTCAGTAGGACCGCGGATGACATACAAATTTAAGATCTTCTCCGCGCACGACAAAGATTCCAGTCTGGGAGTGCTGATCCCAAGTACTCAAATGCGTTTACCAGCTTCATTATTGGGTCTTGGCATTCAATAACTCAACCGATTCCTTGTCATAGTTTGAAAAGGTGATCACTTTGCAGTTTTGTGAAAATATTTTCGCGTACGCCTGTCTGAGAGCCTGATTTTCAAACGTAACGGCAAAACCATTTGCCGTTGCGAAAGTAAAATAGCCGCAACCTTCTTTACTAGTTTATAGACGCTCTAACTGCTGAGATGTACGAACGATCGAGTGAGAAGAAACTGGCTTACCTTGGCTGGCCAGTACCCAAAGCCAGGGTATCTGGCCAAGGCGATATCTCCGGCTAAAGCATCCATTGAACTTTTTGAATTTTCAATGTTATGTTTGGGTAAGTACGTTATGTTAGGGTACATATAGTGGTTTAGGTGTATATATTGTGTCATCAGGCGGTGTGCGCATAACGACCGCGATATTTGTACGAGATAATCATCGATGTGTTACGAATTAGTTGGTTTTAGGATGAATACTTTATATGAACAAGTCTTAAGAGCGTTGCATATTTCTCAACATTATCGAGTAAACAAAGACAAATGACCTAAATTATCATAAATTACCATATCAAAACACCCAGAAATTCTGGGTGTCATGTGACCAGCCAATCCCAGTGCCATTTTCACCATGGAGGCAAAACGCCGACCTTCCACCGTGGAGGCAAAATGCCCTGGGTACGAGGTTGAATTTGTTATCCTAAACTTGATTACTAATTGCACCACAAAATATGTAGCCCGAATTAGAGCTGTGCCCGATAGATCGATTATTTTTAAGCATTTCTGACAGTCGATTATTTTCATCGAAAAATGGACAACAAATTAATTAATTAATTAATTAAATAATTAATGTCGTCATCAGTAGATAGAGATTAACACATACGTGGAAACTTGAAAATTATCCTGTTTAACATGATACATTTAATATTTATAGAGGCTGTGTGTTGTTCTGTTTATTGTACACAGCTAAATCAATCAAGGTTGTCCTCAGACAAAGCTGAAAGGTGGAAGCCAAGCGCGAAAAGTACATTGGGAACGACAAATTTTAATCCCCGTTTGTGTAAGAACGCTCGTTGAAATACAGGGAAACTTGTGGTCACTGAGCTAAAAGCTTGACAGAAATGATGGGGTTGAATGTTAAGGAAGTTGATTTGCACTTGGAAAATATAAAAAATTAACCGGTTTCTGCGTACTTTGAAAATACTTGCGTACTTTGATAATTACCAACAGACTGTTTAATTATGCAGGTTCGTTTAGTTTACCGGCTGTTTAAACATGTAGAAAACATTAAGTAATAAGGAGTGATTCCCAAAGGTATAAACAAACATTATCCCTCTTTTTGTTTGCAATAGCGTTGCGAACATAATAATAATAATAACTTCGGAGTATAAAAAAATGGTGTACTGT
The DNA here is from genome assembly GCA_035772405.1 of Chrysogorgia sp. JL179-B06. Taxonomy (NCBI): domain Eukaryota; kingdom Metazoa; phylum Cnidaria; class Anthozoa; order Scleralcyonacea; family Chrysogorgiidae; genus Chrysogorgia; species Chrysogorgia sp. JL179-B06. The sequence continues at coordinate 513,936 of JAYKKM010000153.1, read as the reverse complement.
TTGCGTAGCTATTTACAGAGTAATTCCCATCATACTTTTCGCACTTGGCTTTCACCTTTTAGCTTTGTCAGAGGACAACCTTTATTGATTTAGCTGTATACAAATGTCCTATAGTCTACCAAAAATAGCAATGAACTATGATGCCGAGTCAGCAATTACCGTCACATATGTGACATAAAGCATTGCACATGTGACATTATCACTTTTATCAGCAGGTGAAATATTAAAAAAAACACTAAATTTATATATTAAATGCATATAACTTGCCACTTTATTTTTTCCTATCAAAAATATTTTGCTAACGGGCACAGCTCTAGTCTACGGTTTGGTGTATTACTCATGAGTTTAAACTATATTCATTGTCCAGCACTTATCAAACTATTCAATAAACGTAAGGCGTATAAGTACGGTTCCGTGTCCCAAGGATCAGCCTGTTGTACAGTACCTAGTCTTTCCTTAAATATGGCCAACATATCCGTTTCCATTTCGCTTACTGTTTCTGGAACAACAACACCCTCTGTAGGGTCGTCAACATCGGGAAGTTCTGCCGCAGCATCAACACCGTACGTTGCAAGGGCTACCTAACGTATATAAAAAGGGTAAATAAATTATATTCAATTATATTCAAGCCGTTGCGCAGGGACATGTTATTTCAAAACCTTTGTCTTTTAGAGTCGAAATGCAGAGTAATAGCAGTGGTGTATAAATCAACTATTTGAACAAAACGACAATTAGGATCCATTACCTCAGTAAGATTTTGAAAATACTCGTTTGCAATGACACCATCCTCACTCTCAATCCGTTGCATTCCCAAAATGAAAAGCTGAAGTGGTGTTTTGTTTGCAGCAGTGCGCATCTTATGATTTATCCAAGAGTCCGTAAAACGATTAAGCATCTGGTTGATGACGGGCTGATAAATGGCATGTAAGCAAAATAGCTGGTTATTGTTATCTGGATCAAGAAGGCCGTCACTTTCCATACCCATGAAAAGGTCGTAAAAATTTGATAGAACAGTCTGATAAACATCTCTCCAGAGACGTTCGATACGAGAGTTATGTACGCTTCTTCCAGTTATGTAACTGCCCCTGTCAGGCCCTCGTGCGCTGTGCGCAAGCATGTAACGTGCCACGTCTCTGTTTTCGACACCCATGTCTCCCCTTACACGCGATGGCAGCCCCCAAGTCGCAACAGCTTCTTTAAAAAGGTTTAGGACCGTCGCAGATGTATTGTCGACACTACATGCAAGATAAACAACGACACGGCTGAAATCCATCAATACAACCGTGAACAACAAAACGCCATCTAAAAAATGCAAATGGTTTTCTGTTTTATACTTTTAATAATAACAATTTAATAGAGCGTTGTTTAACAAATACATTGCATTTTGCCGATGTTTTGCAATTATACATGTAGATGCACAGATGACGTCACGGTAAGAACAAAAAAGTGGGTCACTGATGTTCTTACCACGACGTTCTAACGTCTTCTGTGCATCTATATAACTGAACAGAAAATATTTCCAAAAACACAAAAAATTTAATTCACAGAATGTACTTTGGGGGCATTAAAAAAGATAAATAGCTAGTGTATTAACCTAACGTGAGCCATGATCTATACAACACAAAACATAGAATTGGCTCATAGAATTTTAAAGAGAGCAGTGAATCATACAACGGCAGTGACGTAATCTGTTCGCTAATAAGAAAACATATAAATCGTACTTTTGCTCACACGTACAATGTCCTGGGCAAATTTAATACATGGGCATGCATGCTTTCCAACATTCCTAATTATGTTTGGCAAATGTCAAAATCGTAATTATTAAATATAAAACTGAGGATAGAGTAAAATTTATAAAACCTGATAAGCTTATGATTCCCGTCCATATGCCAAAGTGCAAGTGGTGAACGCACATTGTAGACACGCCTCTGAATTGTATTCATTGCGCGAAGTCTTCTCCCAACTGGATCGACGCGTTTTATTGAATTCCGCAGTCTGTGCCTTTGTACACGAATTCCTTGTGAGACAAGCTCACCCTCAATAGTTTTGTATCCTTTGATAAACAAAAAGTGAAGGAAAAAATGTATTGGTTCACATGCATTTTACCATAAACGTTAATGGTACACCCAGTGTATGTTTTCATTAAAATACGCCATGCACTGACAAGTACTGACCTGATCTCGGGAAGTGCAAGACAATTCGCTGAACGTACGCATCAAGGGACTGATCATCAATATCGCTGAATCGTCGCGTGTTCGTCATGTTGTACTCCGCTAGTCGATTCTCCACCGTGCGTAGGCTTACACCAAGCATTTTAGCCATATCCCTTTGTGAGAAGCCATTTTCTAAATGAAAACAACGGTTTTTTATTTAATTTTAAGATGCTTAATTACTGAAGAGTTTACTCGGGCTACAAATTCGTGCAATTAGCAGGCAGACAAAGGAACATTAACATTGGTGCGAACAAACAAGGAAGCTGAAGAATCCCAGACATAAAACCCTATTTACTCGGCGTATACAGGACTATAGCCTATGCTTATTTTGACATGTTGATGAGCTTGAATTTTAAATTAACCCTATCTATAGTGGGGGGTGGAGAATCTGCCCACGCTAATTTGAATATTCATAACGTTTCAACTATTTCAAATAAATTCATGAAACTTCATGGCTTTTCGTAAAATTTATTTTTCTGCATCGATGGTATTGGGTTACATTGCCATGGGTTACCATGGTAACCAAGTTTTTGATGATGTGTAGTTTTGATTAGTTTAGTATTGTTCCATATGATTTCATACATTTTGTGCTATTGAAGACCACTTTATGACATGAATCACAGACGGTGGAATCAAAGATGGCGGAACAATGACGTCATATAATAACGTAAGCAACTTAGTAATAACAAAAACAAACACGATTTTTATTTGAATTCTTCAGTGGTAATTGAGAAATTTTGATATGGGAATCCTTTTTGTTTATTATTTTGCTGTACCATGTGGCATGTAGTAAAGCAAGTTTGTAAAATTTCTTAGTTTTACCACTAAATACTTTATTCACCACCACATACGACTAAGACGAGTTGTGGGAATCTTTTACGTATTCATAAACCGCTATTAACCAAGAGACAGAATCTATTCCGCAGGAAGTAAACTACCTCCTCCGCAGGCGTTTTGGGAGGGGCGCGGGCGAGACAAATTGTGGGCGCACAAAATTGGCGGGAGGGGCGCGGGCGGAAAAAAATTGCGCAATTTTTCCACCCGCGCCCCTCCCAAAACGCCTGCGGAGGAGGTAGGGAAGTAAAGGAAAAATACACTTTATCAAGAGTTATTGACAGAGGAGCTTGTGGCGAGGTACGTATCTCGCCACAAGCTCCTCTGCCAATAACTCGTGATAAAGTGTATTTTATCACGAAAGCCCTTGCGAAAGGAGTGTGGGAAATTTGCTATTAAGACCATTAGTAAAAGACGGTTCACGCATTCAAATGAGATGGCCGTTAGTGGAAACGTTTCGGAAGAAGCTGAAATTATGAAGAATTGCCCGTGCATTGTCAAAGTCATTGATGTTTTTTGTGAATGAATCCATTTTCAGGGGTTTTCAATCAAATTAAGCCAAAAATTCCGTGTTTTTGAGGTCATGTGACTTGTCACTTACTCATGTTTGTTAGAAAGACCCTTACTCATGTTTGTTAGAAAGACCCATGACCAACATTTAGCATGAAAACACATTGGGAAATAATTTATAACGATTTAGATAATTGTTTTGGACTTTGGGTGGCTTTGAAAGATTCCATATTTTTGAGAATTTCTATTTCTATTTCCATGGAAATACTCCGCAACACCTTTTGGGTAACACGCAGAGAAAAATAAGTACGATATAAATATAATATTGGTAACTAAAGTAGATAAATCTGAATGCTGAAAAGTGAATTAAGAAGTTGTCTTTCATAGCTGTTTTATAAACCTAATACATTAGGTTCCGGTTGAGAGGTTACCGTGTCAAAAAATTTATAAATGAATAAATAAATAAATAAGTGCGAAGTGTGAGTGAAATTAGCTGACAAAGTTTACCAGGCTAATTCGATGCTCTCTTTGCAGAAACTTCCCGCACGGTGCCACAATTTGTGGCAAAAGAACGCCTGGTGCCTTACGGCACCATGTGGAACTATACCACGTAAGTATCTCTCCCAAAGTCAAATATCAAAGTTAAAAATGTGATAGTTTTTTTAGTAAAAAGGAATATACTTCTTATATTTCAGATCCGGGACAAGCAAAGCTTCCCATGCAGTATAGGCAGTGTATAGGCAGTAGCAAGATGCAAATCAACTGGAAAATCCACAAACCCGCACACAGCAAAAGAAATAACGAACTTTTTGCCGTTTTTGTAGCGTACAAATGTATAAAACAACAGGAATGAGAAAAGATCGTACGACGACAAATGTACAATTTTTTCATGTAAACCAAAGCCAATATTGAAAAAACGACAAAGTGAATACAAGGAATGATAAACATAGAAAGTATTTTCAGCGTTACCAGAGTGAATTAAGGAAAATTTACCATTTTCTGGGGCTTTCTTCCTTGACTTTTAAAGCCACACAGACAAAATGGACGCTCGGTGTTTCCATAAAATTATATTTATCCGCAAACTACGTCATAATTACGTCATAAATTCACTTAAGGAGAGCAGCTAAAATAAGGAAGATGGATAGCACAAGTGAAATTCCAGAACAGGCTCCAGAACAGGTTTCACACTAATGTATCACCGGTAAAAACCAATGTAAAAACCGGTAAAAACTAATGTATCACCGGTAAAAACTAATGTATCACCGGTCAAAACTAATGTATCACCGGTAAAAACTAATGTATCACCGGTAAAAACTAATGTATCACCGGTAAAAACTAATGTATCACCGGTAAAAACTAATGTATCACCGGTAAAAACTAATGTATCACCGGTAAAAACTAATGTATCACCGGTAAAAACTAATGTATCACCGGTAAAAACTAAGGTCCTTAGCCCTCCTTAGCCCTCCTTAGCCCTCCTTAGGCATCCTTAGCCCTCCTTACCTTAGCCCTCCTTAGGCATCCTTAGCCCTCCTTAGCCCTCCTTAGGCATCCTTAGCCCTCCTTAGGCATCCTTAGCCCTCCTTAGCCCTCCTTAGCCCTCCTTAGGCATCCTTAGCCCTCCTTAGCCCTCCTTAGCCCTCCTTAGCCCTCCTTAGGCATCCTCCTTAGGCATCCTTAGCCCTCTTTGCCCTCCTTAGGCATCCTTAGCCCTCCTTAGCCCTCCTTAGGCACTGGCGCGAACGTACTCCAAGTCAAAAAAATGTTGGCCAGTACAAAATACTGCTGTTCATTTGAGCCGCAATTATGGCGATTTCCGCTGGAAATTTAAGGATCGAAATAAATTCAGTAGAAACACCATCAAATCGAAATAACTCCTGAGCAAAAAAAAGTTGGCCAGCATGTTATATTTTAAATCAAGCCCTTGAAAATGTTCAAAAAAACTCATCACAATCCATATGGCCGGTCTCCACCCTACTTTTCCTTATTAGGATAGCGCTGTAATGAGCTAAGCAATGCGTCATGCACAATGCAACTGGCGCTTGTAATCGAAAATTTGTTCTCTCTGTATTCTTTTCCAAGTTGAGAATTTGATCGATTGAGGAAATACTGCATATCTTCTGATGTACAAAGAACTGGCCTCCATCCTGGTTTGGCAGTTTTCCAGAATCCATCTTTCTTGGTGATCGTGTTATGGGGACGAACAGTAACTTGAATGGAATATATAACTCCATCGGCGTTGAGGATGATATCGATACCTTCCATTTGCTTGCAAATATAACAATGATTGAGAGCTGGGTCGAAGGTGCCAATCGTTTTCATGGCAAGGCTGCCCCCCGTCATGATAAAGTGGAGAGGCACTGTTTTCCACTGTTTCCATATGGGACAGGGACTGATCAAACGTTTTTACTTCCAAGGGTTGAAGGCCATTATACAACGCCTCGAAGACGGCATTTTCAAATAAATATCCCCTAACTTGACCATCCGGCACGCCCAATGTTTCGAGAGTGGTTACCTGAATAAAAAGAAAAGAAACGACTGAAAAACGACCAATGCATCCTCAACTCTACACTGAAGTCGCACGGGTGTTAATAAAATGTGGATCAGCGGCCCGCAGACGGCGGGACCCAAAAATACAAATATTTGTAGCACAGTGATTAGGGAGTCTCTCTATAAATCAGAAGGTTGCGGGTTCAATTTGAGCTTGATGAACGTCACTTCTCTGATCTGTTTACCATCCAAGCTCGCAGTCCCACATTCGCATGTATATCAATGCATAAACACGGGTGTTTATGGGGAAAATGTGGATCGGCAGCCTGCAGACGACGGAACCCACAAAATAATCAGTTTTTTTTTAATAACACACCACTTTAATTTTAAGAGAGCGTGGTCGTAGGAGCCTGATAGGACAGTTAGGCGAGGGGTTATTGCGTATATGTATTTCTAGTTATTATTATTATAATCTTATGTTCTTATCGGCGGTATTGGTTAACTCGAAATGCAGTAAATTTATTTTGCAAACACAATGGAACACAATTATTATTATTCCCGAATTATTAGCTTTTGGAAATATTTGTATATAAATTTGAATGTTTTATTATATATGTCATTCGTTGTTATTATATATTATTAGTTGTGATTCAAGCAGCCAATTGTAAATTACCTATAAGCAAGATTTATAATTGTATATGTAGAAAAGAAAAACATTTAATAAAGTTTCTATTATTATTATTATTACTATTATTTAATTATTACTATTATTCAATTATTATTATTATTATTACTATTATTTAATTATTATTACTATTATTTAATTATTATTACTATTATTTAATTATTATTACTATTATTCAATTATTATTATTCAATTATTATTATTATTATTATTATTATTACTTAATTATTATTATGGCAGTGTACAACTTCTGAATGCTCAGTAAAATTACAAGACATAGTCAGGCGCGAACGTTGCTAACTATTGCGTAAAGTCAAATATACTGTTCGGAAATAAAAACGATCTAACTGATTGGCTCAGCCACTTTTGTATTGTTAGTCAACTAAAATCTCAAATGAGCGTGCAATGTTCACGCTACTGCTGATCACAGACTTCTGCATCCGTCTTAATGTTTCTTCGCTTCTATCTCCGACTAGCTTTTTTACTGTTTGGTTAACCTCCTTCGAAAAAACTCCGAGAACATCCATAATGATGTTGTGCTGGGTTAGGTAGCTTGGGAATTGCTTCTTCAGTTCCCATCTTAGGGCCATATTTCTGGGTCTTCTCAGCATCTTTAGACTGGCGATTATCTAGCCATGGGCAGCTCATTTCCATCACCTTCTTTTCCTCATTGTCAACAATCCTAGCATCTATTCTATGAGCTCTTACTTCTGTATTTTCGGCATAGAGAACCCAAAGGGCTTTCGCTCTACCACTCTCATACAGTGGTTTGGGCATCACAGGCAGAGACGTAGCCAGGTTTTCCAGTCAAGGGGGGCCGAAAACATTTTTGGGGGGGGGGGGCCACCTCAAAAAAGTAAAATATAACCAGCATGCCTGATGGCGACCCCCACATGGTAAAATATCTTGATAAACATTCTCAAAATATTCCAGCCATGAAAACGAGTCATACCAAGTGGGTTGAAAACATCTTTCTCAACTCCCTTGCCTCTTTTTCGGGTAACTGTTAGCAAAGGTCTTGATAATGCTTGAGACTGAGATGCTGACGATGATCCAGCGGCCTGGAATACGTTTAACATGTCGGATCGAAATGCAAATAGAAGTATTGAGCAAATTTACAAATCGTCCGCCATATTTACATTTTGCACGTGTTGCACTTCGGTCACTCTTCGGAAATCAACGGAAGAATTCGTAATATTGTAGCCACTGATCTATCCAGTATAACTGATCAATACATATAAGTCTGAAATCGAAGCCATTGTCATTGAAGCAATGCTGAAATACGCCCAAATTCTCAAAACATTATGTAATAAAAGTAAAATATTATATTTGCATGACGTATGGCGTGAGAAATAAAAAAAATATATTTTGCTAGTCAGAATTTTACCAGGGGGGCCCGTGATTTTCGCCAGGAGGGGCCCGCCCCCCCCCCCCCCCCCCCTCTAGCTACGTCTATGATCACAGGTGAACACCAGGGCGGGACTGTTGTAACCAGATCCCGATCTCTTAAAGGGACACTCCAGCCCCAAAGTAAGTGTCATTCAAATGAAAGAACTATGTAAACTTGCCTCAGAATGAGTATTAGTTTCCTTCAAATCATTTTAGTTTTGGAGAAATTTGATTTTGTTTGTCGTAATTTTCCCACATTGGGGGCCGCCATTGTTGCTTTGCTTGCAACTTCCCATCCTAAGTTATCTAATGTGGACCCAAGTCTGGCCATTAGCAGAGCTGAAGAAATTGGACAGGGAAACTCGTAAGGTTCTAGTGGAGAATGGCGCGAAGCACCCTCTGGGATCAACGGCGCTCTTCTATCTTTCAAGAAAGAGTGGTGGTTTTTGCCCAGGTCGAACCTAAGGACCGCAACCGTACTTCAAATTATACACGATACGAAATACGATCATTTCCGAAGTTTTGCCTTTTCATTTTCATGTCGCCAACGCGTTGTTCGGTGAAATGAGAAAGCTGTCTATTTACACAAGAAATCGAATTATTTCACTGCACGAGTCTTCGGGTGATAAAAAAAAAAAAAACTACAGATATTTTTCGAGAGGAAGGAATATGCACAACTCCGACGGTAACGAGAAAGAAATAAGCTTAGTAGTTTACAGGATGCGCCTCGAAGTGGAAGAAAGCAACTTTTAAACGAACAGCATTGCAAATTATACAGCGACGATAATATGACATGAACGACGAGTTAACAAACTAAACTACGGGAAGAATGCGGTGTGAATGTTTTGAATTATATACTATTCGTCAGATCAGACGAAAAGCTTTGACGGGGAAAGACACGTTTGAAAACGTGATATTCAAACGCACTAAAATATATATCACTTTGCAACAATAATAGCGTTGTCACTTCCGTGTTCACATGCAGTTGCGAAATTCGACGTCTAATCAATACGGCAAATTGAATATAATATGATTGCGGTGAACAATCCGTTTTCAAAAGTTAGCGTTTTCATATTTGGAGAACGTTTTATACAAAATTCCGTCGCCGTGTAAACGAGACATGAAAAAGCTTCATCCGTTTGAATAACTTCGCCCGAACTATTCAAACCTGTCAGGCGGTTTTATGATTTACGACGCTTTTAGTTTCTTACTTGAACAAAGGCATTCGAATCCGTTCAAATCTAATTTTGTTAATGATGATTTTTGACTTCCTATTTAACTTAAAAGATTTTCACCAGAGCGGAACAGTGATTGGAAGTGGAACACTCGATCCGCTGAAGAAATAGTGGCGATTTAGCTTGTTTTGAAAAGTCGAGTTGATCCAGCATTGCAAGCCGATCGAATTTCCGATTCGCTTCATGTAAACACGGAAATGGTTGAAACTTCATGCCAATCCACTTTTCGACCCGTGAATTATTAGGAATCGAAAATGCTAAAAGTTTGGTGTAGTGCCGAAATCGTGAATAATAGGCCTAACAATTTCGAGAGAAGGCCTTCGTCAGATATAGGCTCTTTCTAGTTTCTGCCACGCGGCTGACGCACAATAATAATGATTGGCCGGGGGAAACGGTTTCAGAATTAAAACGGACACGCGCGCTCTGCCTCAATCATTTATATTTTTGTAATATTATTATTACATTAATTAGATTCGACGAGGATTCACTGTAAATGGTGCCACGAGTTGAATAAGTCGAACATCATTCGAATTAGGTTTTGAAAGGCGAAAGCACAACGTTTCAACTGCGAATTTCTTGCGCGACTGTATTCTCGTCAACAGGACATGAAACAGAAAAAGAATGAAGCCAAATATGGAGATCTATTTTGCTTTTGGTGCCCTCTCTACATTTTAAACTAAACCGAACCGCAACCTAACCGAGCCGTAACCGCAGTATTAGGTTATTTCTGAGCAGTACTGTATGGCCATTGGTTGGTCTGTATTGCTGTAAAGTTTAACCGCTGTCTTGATCTTTGTCAGTTTATATTCACTTTCTACCGATTTTAAACCTCTTCCTCCACACTTTCTTGAAAGATAGACGAGCGCCGTTGATCCCAGAGGGTGCTTCGCGCCATTGAATGAAATGAATGAATGAATCAACTTTATTTAAAAGAGGGTGACGACATAACAGTGAAAACTGATAAACTTGCGGCCCTCGGCCCTCATTCTCCACTAGCTAGAACCTTACGAGTTTCCCTGTCCAATTTCTTCAGCTCTGCTAATGGCCAGACTTGGGTCCACATTAGATAACTTAGGATGGGAAGTGCAAACTGGTTGGACGCTATAACTTTGTAGAAATCTGATAATGGGCTGGACCATATCACCGATAATCTTTGTAAGTAGGCTTTGGCTGCACTCTGTAGAACTACAGCATCCTCCTGTTTCACTGTTTCCATCACCCCTAGGAACTTGTAATAGGATCCATCTTTTAGACTGTTAATCCTATCCGAATCTCCTACTTCCATCGCAGACGTCTTCGTATCCATACCTCCTTTTTTAACATGTACTACGGAGCATTTTCTCTCATTCCATTCGAGGCCGACGTCTGCCATCCAGGACTTGGTTGATCTCAGCACTCTTTCTAGTTTACCACGGGAAGCTGCGAAGATTTTTAAATCGTCAATGTATAGTAGATCTGTTATCTTCATTCTAATGGGTTGGACAGGATGTATCCTTCTGTAGCCTTGGGCATAGAGCATCACCTTGTGGGAGGCCTTTATTGAATCGTATCAGTTCCGAGATTTCGTCACCTTGTCTTGTACTAGCTTTTATTCTTGTGTTCCAGCTTGAACTCCGTTTCTGGATCACTCTTCCAATCCATTGCGGAAATCTATGGAGTACCATCATTTCCCTCAACCATTTATGATCAATCGAATCATAGGCCTTCTATTATTATACGTAAATCATAAACTTATAAAGTTTCCATTATTATTACTATTATTTAATTATTATTACTATTATTCAATTTTAGAGGTTTTGATGACGGAAATGGCTGAAACATCTCAAAGAAGAAGGAATAGTATAATCTGGACCTATGATCTGGACAGATCAGATGGTTACAGATTTATTACAATGTAAATTGACAGCAAAAGAATGTGTTAAGAACGATGATCCTAGTTGTTACTGTATGTGAGAGGACGAAAGCTTGGATACATGTTGATTATGAAAAATCTATGGGAAGTGAGAGGCTACGAACGTTTGGGTTTATCGGCTCAGAACCTCAGAGATAATGCGGCCTACGTCGAAGAAATGTAAAAGAAACGTCGAAGAAATGTAAAAGAAACAAACGGTACAGATTCGTCACGGGTCAAAAGGGGTGTTAGTTCAACCTTGGTTGAAGAAGAAGATGAAATAAATCTGCAAACGGCCATGAACGAACAAACACAAGCCCAAATTTGCATAAGTGATCAAGCAGAAATTTGCATAAGCGATCAAAGTCAGGCCCAAGGGTATGTCGAAACGACTCTCTTGGAATCAAAACAGGATTGGAATCAAAACATGATTTACATGATGCTTTTAAAACAGCGCCGGTACGAAGTCAAGTACATCTCCAAATGGTCTCCGCGAACCCATAACTTGTAACATCAGTGAGTGATTCAGTCGAGTATTGTGTTTCTGAAGATGAAGCTTGTTCAAACCCAATCCGCCCAAACCTACCAGAAATCAATGTGCCACCATCCAAAATTAAGGACAAGAATTGGGGGAACTTGAGTTACCAAGGCCTGTATGATAATATTACCGAAATTTACAATGAAATTGTATATTTTAGAAGAAATATTTTCAAGATACCTTCAGGAAGAGCTGGGAAAAGCTTTATCGAAGAGCTTACATTCTGGCTGAAGCAATTCAATTGCAGTTCAGACCTGAACTCAATTGCTTTGAAAGCTTTCACGGTTCTTCCTTCTCTCATATTACAAAAAACTTCAGCAACGTCCAAAGCTAAAGAGCACAATGCAGTCATTGATCGGAGATTAGCTCTCTGGAGACGCGGAGATTTAAATCTCTTGATGAAGGAAATCAAATTCACGCAGAAAAAGTTTGTAACCTCGAAGAAAGCTAGAACTGTTGATGATATCTCTAAGGTTTTTTACGAAATTGATCATGCAAGGAAAGCTATCTGCAGCACTAAAATTTCTGGATAAGGAAAATTCGTCGGGCCTTCTTACTCTAACACCTGAAGTCTTGGAAAATCTGAAAGCAAAGCACCCCCAGGCGTCAGAAGTTGTTGATGAATGTCTCCTGCAAGGCCCAGTAAATCTTGTTCCAACTGGTATTTTTGAGGTAATTGATGAGCGCGGGTGCTGAAGCAGCGATCCATGGCATGAGCCACGTTTTTGCAGAAGAAGAAACAGATGGAATCCTGCTGGTAGATGCAAGTAATGCTTTCAACCAGATGAATAGATCTGTTGCACTGCATAACATCCAGATAACTTGTCCGGAAATGTCGCTGTACATCATCAACACCTATCGCAAACCTTCCAGGTTATTCATTTCTGGTGGGGGTGAAATCCTGTCCTGGAATGGGAGTCGAAAGCACTTTATTCCTGAAAACATTGCGGAATTGTTAGCAAGGAAAAATGGAGAGCCACACGCCATCATTGTAGCTTGGCTGCGGACACGCTTGTCGTTTGAAATATTACGATCTGTCCACCTGTGTGTAAGACGCTCGCGAGTGCCTTTTAGGAAACGAGATGAAGGAGAGATGTTGGAGGATTTTCAATTAAATGTAATCGCGGCGGGAATCTTTTGAAATTTGTTATATGAACTTTTTTACTTCGACTGTACTGTACCCCCCATCAATTTTTTGACGTCATTGGGTGATAGAATCAATACTCAATGATTTCAAAAATGAATGGGAGCGACCGCAATCACAACAGATGGCGGCCTACAATTTCGAAAAAGAGGAGAAACAACCAGATTTCTGTCAATCTAAAACGATTCGAAGAAAACTAATACCCATTCCAAAGTGATGTAAATTAAATCTTCCATTTGCGCAACACTTCTTTTGGGGTCGAGTGTCCCTTTAAGCGAACCAGAAATGAGACTGTGACTGGGGGATATAATAAAAACATTCTAGATTTTGACATAAAACATAAATACCCGCCAAAGCCACATGTATGAAAATTAAAAGAACAAACAAGGATGAACTTACCACATCTGTAAGATCATTTGGACTTTTAGAGTTAGACAATCTAACGATAATCGCATCCTTGACAAGTGGTGATACTGCTGCTAATTTTCGATCACCACAATAAAAGTCAATATTGTCGTAATTCCCTTTCAGCATGAGAAAGGTCCAAGGCAGCAGCGTTATTGACATATTTAATTCTTCCCCAACGTAGCGTACTGTACCCTCACCATAAATACAAATTGCCAAGAATTTTATATAATGATCCCGCGCGTTGGATTCCATCTTCTCAAGCTCGTTCCCCAATATCCCCAGTATTACTTCTTTTCGTTTTGAAATGTACTCATCCCCAAGAATTACCTCTTGACCAGTGGGCGTGTTACGTACTTTATCAATCAGGGAGAGCACTTCTCCCGGAGTATATCCAACGTATTCCAAGACCTTGTCTACCTGTTCCTGCAATAAAATATATAACAACTTACGTGTGGCGAAAACATATGCATTGATATTTGTCCGCGGATGTTATCTGTTCCAAAAAGCGAACACTTTCCCGAGAGCAAAGCTTTATGAGATTTTGTACACTACTGACTGATGGCACACTTCCGGCGAACGCATGACTACTGGTGCTGTAACGGGGAAAACTCACGGTCAATTCTAAACTCCGTTTGCGAGAATTTCTCTGAACTCCGTCTGCGAGAATTGACGCATGAGTTTTCTCCGTTACAGCACCAGTAGTACAAGCTTGCTTCATCACTTTTCCATTTCGGATTCATATTCTAGGATTCATATTCTCAAAATACTTTTCAATATATGGAATTATATTCTAGGATTTATATTCTCAAAATACTTTCCAGATTACGAAATCTATATGCAGATTTCCGCGGCATAATGGACCAATTATATTAGTCGCTGGCTCCATCTTGTGGCTCTGGGAGATCACCGCGCGTAGCTAGCCTGGGGCTTGGGCCTGGAGCGAATGCGACAGATGGCAGTGAATTGTGAGCGAATGCGAGCAAGAGGGATCTTCCCCAATGGCCCACCCCTGTTTGCAACAAGATGTCTCCCACAAGATGTCTCCCACTAACGGGAAAGTTATTGTAGTCTCCCACGCGGAGAGTCGCCACACCAGCTCTTCGATAGCTATCTTGAATCCTTGACTGATTCGATGTTTGGGTAGACGAATACCTCGCTATCGGTTCTAGTCTTATTTGTGAAAAGTAGCACGACAGCATTCATGCTTTTACGAGGTAGATTTACGTTCTCGTTAAAAGTGTCGAGTCCTTGTCCCACTCGACATTCTTCATATGTGCGCTACCGAGTTGGACCTTTTGTTTGGTGCCATGGATTGAGTTCACCAGGATTGAGTTTGACGCAAAATGGCGTCAGCGGCCGGAAAAGCCCGCCAAATTCCTAAACTACCTCACTTTTAGTTTGATTTTTCCTCTTCTTATTTGATAAAACATACCGCACCCTGTGCATGATGTACTCTTATAAAAGGTACGTCATTTGAACACGAAATAAGTGTCTTTTCGAGCTCAAATGACGTCAAACGTGCCTTTATAAAGAGCACATATGCACGGAGCTTTATGTTGTTTGAGCATGTGCTGTGAGGAATGCTGCCAGATTTTGGCAGCTTATATTTGGAGTTTCCCAGAGTCTTTTCGTTTTCGTTTAGCATGTGCAGTAAGAATTCGTTCCGCTAGTTGAAGCATTAACTCACAGTCCCACATGCTTTCATGTCATCGGTAAATCGCAAAATTCACTTATATTATTGGTCAATTGTATTAATATTGACATGAATGCAAAATAATAATACAATGCATTAGTATTATACACACACAGTAATAAAACGAGAAAACATGGAACATAAGACTTCGTCCACAATCAGATTGCAATCTGTGGCAACATTTTTTTACCTTGTTGGCGTCATAGAAGGAAGAAATTTCCTAAAATCAAGTTCGAAACAAAGTATTATTAATGTATACAGTAGTAGGAGCAACAGGATGAGTAGCATACTTTCAGAATGCCATTTCCTTCATTTTCAGGAGCAACTTAGCAAGACCTATTTTACCGAAGTTTCGGAGAACATTTTACCAGCATTAATGGTAGTAGTATTTTAACACATCCCAAAAGGGCTTTTCAGTTATAATTTACAAGTATTAGTGACAATAAGTGGTCAAATAAGCGAGTGATAACACAAATAATTACAATAAAATCAGAAGAAATAAACATGTAAAAATCTCTGATGAATGCACGGGTCAAGTATTTATTTTCAAAATACTTCAAAATTTGTCCTGATTGCACATGATCCACCGCTGTTACCGAACTCGTCTATTATATACCGATAGGTCAATGTGTTTATGAGATTTTATGTGACACAATAAATTTAGCAGATGTATCCACAACCTACCTTTGATATCATTTCCTTTGCAACTTCACGGTCTGGGCTTATCACAAGCGGGATAACATGAGAAACGTTTAATTTGAACAAAGGATTGAGATTCAAATTCCGCAATCCATCTCTTGAACACGTAGCGACTATACGCACCTGTGGATATTGTCTCTATTTAAATAAAAGTATTAAAATAGGCGATAAAAGTTACCAATCGGATGCTATAAAAGGTTTACTGCCGAAATAGTACGAGGTCTAACGTTTCGAGCAAAGGCCCTTCGTCAGAGACACGTACAGTGAAATAAAACCATGTGTCGAACTTTTATATGCACAATAATCATGTGACAAAACTAAGCCAATTAAACAAATAATTAATGAGATGTGACAAAACATCTTGAGGTGTAAGCCACGGTCGCGGCGATGAAATAGTCAACTCGGACTTGTTGTCTAATTGTTAATTGTATTACAGAAGATGTAATGGTGGCATTGGTGAGTGATTGGTCTGTTCAATTTGTCACATGATTATTTTGCATACTTTTTTGTCACATGATTGTTTTGTATACTTACAAAAAAAGTATACAAAACAATCATGTGACAAAAAGTCAGACATAATAGTATTTTGAAGAAACGGACTGAAACCTCTACAAAACTCGAGTTTTCTGCCATTGTTTTGCATTTGAAAATTGACTCCTTTCGCAACAAGTGGTCTATCACCAATATAGACAATGAGTACAGCCAATTAGAATGCAGGATTTGTAATATTTTAGTAATCACAGTTACCACACAAGGAAGATAAACTGTCAAATTACCTTTTGCTTCACATATACTTTTACAAGTGCAAGTCCCTCACGCGACATATTCACTGCTTCCTCAAGGTTATCAAGAAAGAACCATGTAAAAGGGCGTGAAGCTGAAGAATAAATTTTTTTGCAAAACAAAATAAGACTTTAGTTACAAACTTCTTCACTTGAGTAACTGAACATTCAGATTTCATGTTTTCACGAAACAGGCAATTTACATTTGTTAGCTGTTTCAGCTTCTTCAATCTCTAACTTGAACTTCCCGTCAGGCCGCTGAAGGTCCTAAAAAGCCATTGCAGCAACTTTGTTAATGTGTAACACTCTAGAAAAGCTTTATTCAACACCTTGTCCCTTTTGATACAACAAGGAAGTGTACTACACACATGTACCTATACTTTGAGTCTAGTGAAATATTAATTCATGCTTTCATAACCACTAAACTGGATTACTGCAACTCTCTTCTGTATGGTTTACCCGATTACTTGATCCAAAAACTTCAATATGTACAGAATTCGGCGGCAAGGCTACTTACAGGCTCCTGTAAACTTGAGCACATCACTCCTATTCTTAATGTGCCCCTAACCCCAAATATGTTTTTAAAAAAAATCAAATTACTGTGGTTTTGTTGAGCACCTCAGTCCAAAAATTTCTTGAGTTGGATGAATTCTCGATTTTCTATGCCCTGTTGAAATATCGAAAATCGCCCCCATTTGGTTCAGGGCCGAGTTGCAAGCAAAGTTTCAAAAGGCATGGAACTAGCACATATATGACGTAGATTCCGGAACGCCTAGATTGCTCGTTCACTTTACGGACTAGTATTTTGTTGGGATGTCTACTTTTCTCTATCATGAGAACAGGTACGTGCGTTTGATTTTTTTATATAAACTAAACTAGAAATACATAAATACAATAATTACAGCAACCCCCTTGCGCTCTTTTTTATTGGAGGCCTGGAAATAGCTATTCCTGTCGGAATGAAAATATGGTTTTAATTCTGGTAGAATATTTGAAATAAAAAAACAAAATCTCTATTTTTTTGAAGAAAAATACCTGACCAGAACAAAGAACAATTTAAGGATGATATTTCGTGAAATATATTGAGATGAAGAAAATCGAACGTCGCATCCCAGGTTCTCGACCACACTACTGAAGCAGGCGTCAGAATTTTATCAAATTATTAGGGTTATATTTTACAGTTCTTTCTTCCCATGTTTACAAAGAACATTGCTTGGTATCTAAAAATATTTGCAGTTTGAAAACTATTAACTGCCTGGCTGGTATTCATTTATGACATTTTAAATTTGTTTTCATTTCGAAATCTGAATTGCAGAAAATGTTTTCACTTACATGTTGATAATAAATATTTCAACAGCATTTGTACGTTTTACAAAAGAAAAAATGTTCCTTTTCCATTTTTTATGCTAAATTATAAATAACCGCTAAGTCATATTAGTTTTACAATAAGAAAACTATTTAAAAGAAGACGGCAGCCACAGGTAAAAAATACAACGGGCATCGGCAAGAAAAAAACATGCAATGGATATGATACGTTTAAAATACTTCAAGGACACACAAAATGTCAAAATGCAAAACAAAATTGACAGTGATAGGATGTAAGGAGGGAAACTCGAACAGTTTTGCTATGTTCGGTGATTACGGAGAGCGACTGCGCTCTATATTTTTTCCGTAGCTTAAACTTTTCGGCCTTTATCTTCGTCGGTTTTCTATTTTGACTATTTCTTTTTCCTCTTTCGAGTTTCGGTTTGACGGGTTTCCTTTAGTCAAGACGTTGATTTGTTTCTGTTCTTTTGAAAGGGATGTACGTATCCCAAAAACTCCTTTCTCCGGTTTGACGGGTTTCCTTTAGTCAAGACGTTGATTTGTTTCTGTTCTTTTGAAAGGGATGTACGTATCCCAAAAACTCCTTTCTCAAGTCTTTTTGTCAAGAATATATTAGTTCTTTTTTGTCAAGAACTATATTGTTTCCAGTGCCTCACAATCTTCACCGCGTGTGGTCCGCCCACACACACACACACACACACACACATATATATATATAATATATAAATATTCAGATCGCTCAAACAGGACTCCACGCATGTCGAGATTAGCACCCTCACCGGGCTCCGGGCCTTCGTGCCCCGGTTCGGGGATGAAATGATACGAAGCTATACCCTTCAGGCGGTTATACGTCGCGAATGACTAATTTCTAATCTGAATACTATTGTATTTTGTATACATTGTCAGGTATATAAAATACTACCGCTCTATCGCTTCTACGTCTACGGACTCTTTCTCTAGAACGAACCAAAAACATAAGATGTTCCTTCAAGTCTGCTGTGGTTTACTATCTGGAAAGAAAATCGAGAATTCGTCCAAATCAAAAAATTTTGGACTGAGGTACTCAACAAACCACAGTAATTTGATTTTTTTTTTAAAAAATATTTGTGGTTAGGGACATTTTAAAGATCTTCACTGGCTACTGTACGACGGAGTTAAAGTTCTAGTTCATATATTTAAAGCACTAAATGTCACCTCCTCTCCACAATATACTTAAATGATCTTCTACAGCCTTACAAACCGTCTAGCAGTCTCCGTTCCTCTAATAAAAAACTACTTTCTGTTCCTAAATTTAAATTAAAGTTCTATGGTGCTAGGGCCATTTCTGTCTGCGGTCCTATCTTGTGGAATAGTAGCCTGCGTAGCGGCTCTCGAAGGGGGGGGGGGGGGGGGGGGGGGGGGGGGGGGGAGGGGGGGGAGGGGGGTAGAAGAGCGAAAAACGCGCGCGAGGGGACTGGGGAGGGGAATGAGAGCCTGCAGGAAGACCATTGTTTTGTCGTATTTACTCGTCCTCTCAGTGGACGAGAAATGTGATTGGTTGGAAATGACAGATATCCTAATTATTCATTATTGCGCGTCATGGCACAGAACACATTTGTTTACGAAGAGTGTTTGTTTCGAGACGGGTTTATTTGAGACGGGTTAAGTTTGTTTCAAGACAGGTTTATGTTTTTGTTTCAACAATAAATTGTTGTATGCGGGCGAGCGAGCGGGGGAGAGTCTGCATACAACAATTTATTGTTGAAACCAAAACATAAACCCGTCTTGAAACAAACTTAACCCGTCTCAAATAAACCCGTCTTGAAACAAACCCGTCTTGAAACAAACCCGTCTTGAAACACCAAGAGGCAGACTTGGAGCAAGTCTACGAAGAGAGGTGTATTAAAATCGCTGTGATGCTCTCAAGATTTGGGAAGAGTTTGATATTCAGTCGCTGGCATTCTTCACACTGCATATATGTTCTGGTCATCGTTATTTTAAAAAGTATCATTGCCGACGAGATATCAGAGCTCAAGTCAATGGGAATAACAGCGTGCTCTATTGGCGACTATATTGTCAACTGAATATGGTATGGATCTATAGAGTATGTTACGGACGCGAGGTTTATCGAGAAGTTGAAAAACCTTATATTTTCAGTGAAAACTTGGCAGCGTGTGAAGATTATCCGTCAATTTTTAAATTTTTGACTAGTATGTTCATCGACAAATAGAACTTTCTTCCTTGATGTTTTTGCTCCAGGAGAGCATTGCCGTGGAAATTTCCGAATAGGATTTGCTCTCTGTGGAGCGACGGCTTCAGCTACCTTTCTCTTCACTGCACAATGCATGAGATTTCGGGGTTTACATCGGATTTGATCGCTATCGATAACGGTTTGTACGTCTCCACAATATTTCTTAGTTTTCTTGCGCAAGGACTCCAAGCTACTTGACAAGATAATGGAGATGGGTCTATAAAGACTTCTTGCACAAGCGGCAACATTCGTTTTGATATGCTTCAGATTTTTTCGTCGATTTATATTTTCATATTATTTTCTTTAGCCGTAAATTGCAAATGTAAACAAACACTGCTATTGGTTAATTTTGACAGCTATTGAAAATGTGATTACCGTGGGCGGATACGACAAAACAGTAGACCTCCTGCAGGCTCTCCCTCCCCTTCCCCTCGCGCGCGTTTTTCGCTCTTCTCCCTCCCCCCCCCCCCCCCCACCCCCCCCCCCCCCCCCCCCCCCCCCCCCCCTTCGAGAGCTGCTACGCAGGCTAGTGGAATAGTCTACCAGATGATGTCAGACAGTCTACCTCACTAAATCCAGCTTAAGATTTGTTCGCAAACGAATTTTTCCAAATGAAAGACCTAATTCCTTTGAGGGGCAGCTGTTGTAGTCTAGTGGTTACCACACATGCTTATGAGCTGGGAGACGCGGTTCAAATCATGCGTCGGACCACTAACTCAGAGTCTTAAAATAATTGAGAAAGTGCTGTCTTTGCAATAATATCAGCAAATGGTAGGACTTTTCACCAAACCAAACTAAACTAAACTACACTAAATCCAACAATTTTATTACATAAAATGTATAGTTTCAACAAACATGATAAGTGAATAAAAAATGTTGTTGGCAAAAACGTATATAAAAACAGGCTAATTACAATATATAAAAACAAGCCGAGTACATATCTATTTTGCAGGAGAAAGCTAAATACTCAAGTACTATTTTCTGGGTATTACCCTTGTAATAATATACATAAAAAAATTCTCAATTCTGATTGGCTGAGAGCAGTGCAGTTTTGAGGAAATACAGTGCAGGAAAAAGGAAATACAGTCCAAATTTTAAAATTTTTTTAAAATTTGCACAAAAATAATTTTTTACTAGAAAAAAAGCTCTTCCTGTTAATTTCTTTTTCATGTATGTTATTTGAACAAAGCATTCTGATTAGAAAGATTCTCTTTTTGTTAATTTTTTTCATGTATATTATTAATAAGTAATAGCATGATTTCTCGTGCAATTTGAAAGAAACACGCACTCGTGAGTTTTTCAAAGACCTCAAATAGCACTCGTCCTTCGGACTCGTGCAATTTTGATAGTCTTTGAAAAACTCACTTGTGCATGTTTTTTCCAAATTGCACTCGAAACCATGCTATTGCCTATACAAAATGTTTAGAAAGTCATGGGGAAATGGTATAAGCAAAAATATGCGCTTCGTCTGTAAATGCAAATGAAATAATTTCAATACACAAGTAGTCAATTGACAATGCCATAGGCAGATCTACAGCATATCTACTTACAAAAAATCTACATTCATCGGGTGACTCTTTCTTCCTCTTCATATATAGCATTGTTAGAAGGGTTGTCTTTCCCACTCCCTTTGCTCCTTTTATTTAAAAGTCATAAAAACAGACAACAGTAAAATATTAAAAGGATGGGGGGAGGGAGGTCACTCCAAATTGAATCCAGAATGTCTGAGCATCTTCAGACAAAGTGAAGTCAATACAAAGCACTCTATTTTGTAGGCGTGGTCCTTGAAAATGTATAGAAACTGACGGGGAAAATGTTATATCTGGTACTGCTCTGTGTCAATATGCTGTTCTGAACTTTACCAAAATTAACAGATGGTATGAAATGCTCAAAGGACTTAGTGAACATTTTTTGCATGTGATCAAATTCTAGGGAACATCCTTTGTAATTGGCAGCTAGGAGAAGATCTTCTAAGGGCCTGTTTACATTAGCCCGGTTAACCGGGCTCACGCGATTGATTAGGAACTTACTGTGGTTTTGAAACTCACATACAAAGGAGAATTGGTTTAGTTTAGATGTAAACGAACCCTAACGTTCATTAAAATCTCCTTTTGCGGCCGAGGAAACAATTTCGTGACACGAGTCAGCCCGGCTAGCCTAACCGGGCTAGCCCGGCTCATGTAATCAGCCCCTAAAAACATGCTTAATTGATCGTCGATTTTTTCTCTTTCTCACGGCTAATATAATTGTTTGAGAGGTATTCTGGATGGTTCGCGGTCTCTAATATCGTTTGACAGTTGACTGTTTAATTAATATTGTTATAGAAGATCTGTGATCATTTAAACAAAGATCTGAATTAATATAGCTATTGCATACACCATTTAAATGTACTATGCTAGCATTATTTTGCTTGTGAACTACAACAGATTTCGTATATTATTGCATGACAAATGGTTTACTTGTATAATTTAATTTCCTTACAACAGGCTCATCTTTCCTTTCAGGGGTGTATGGTGTATGACATGCACATGTACATGCAGGGGATTATAGGGGCATTCGAGGGGATTTGATACAAAACTACGCCCAAGGGGGTAGGGCATTGGAGATAATTTGGTATTACGTGGGTTAGGTGGGGATTTGTACGACGACTGCTGTCACTGAGTTCAGTATAATCATAGTTAGTAGAGGGGGATGGTTTGGAAGCTCCATTGTCTTTCAAGATGACGCAATGATCATGTTATTGTTTTGGAGAAAGCGTTTGTTATTGGTTGGAGAAAGGAAATTCTATGGACACGTGAAGGTTCACAACACGTGACGATGAAGGAATACAGTTACTAATTACTAATTACTAATTAAATCCGAACGTTGTCATTGGATGACAGCTTCGTCAAACAGAAAATACAATACGTTCAGTGACCGTGAAAGTGAACAATAACATAGAACAATGATTTTTGCGGACCTTCCAAACCATCCCTTCTACTAACTATGGTATAATATAGCCCATCTGCTTTTTAAAAGCCAATTAATACGCAAAATGAATATTCATCTACATCCTATACTCGTTTATTAAATACATGAACAGCACATCTGGTTGATTTATATTATTCTTCTATTCTATTATTATTAAAAAAATTGGAAGACTTCAAGACGACTCTTTAATATCAAACACGACTTCACAATAATTATTAGTTACCGTTAGTCGCCAAATTTGTATGGGAGCCCCACAGGGGTGGGGGCATTTGTAAGCTTTTGCAGTTGGACAATGTCCCCTGGGGACATTTATCAAATCCCCACCTCTGCTCAAAATATTGGCTGACTTGGCCGCTCGATTTGGTAAATTTATTAACGAGGCTTTGAAAACCTTTTGTCCTCATGTTGATGCCACCATACAACCTACGAAAACTGTTGTAGATCACACTTTCAAATTCACTGCAATTCATGTCCACTGCCTCGGGATTTCAATTGACAAGTGCATTCGCGATATGCATCCCGCAGGCTTTTTTGTGGTGCTGAGCGCCCTTTTCCTTGCCAAGGGGGCAAAATAAATTGTAACCTGTGAACACACATCGACCACTTTCATAATGGCGACAATTTAAATATTCTTTTATGTGCATCTACAGGCCTCGAATTTGGGAAAAGAAAAGGCAAGGCCAGTTTGGCCTTGAATGTTTCAATATTTTTCAGGGCATCAAGGCCAGTATACAGGGCATCTCGGCCAGCTTCAACTTTAAAACTTTCATTCAGTTGCTATTTGAAGTATGGTGCACCTTGCCATACAACACGATAAAAAGTACATGTATGATGAAACTTGAAAATTATATTGCTATTTATTAATAATATTATAAAACCTCTGCAAACCGAAACTATGGCTAAGTACATGTATCGTAACCACCTAACTTTCTTAACACTGATTGATACTGAGCAATCTCGTATCCTTTTGTCCTACAGAATGTTCAGGTTACTTGAAGTACCGCGGGTGCCCTAGCGCTTGGCGCTACCCAAAAGGATTGCAGACTCTGGTAACAATGCGAGATTGTCGAATTTATATTTCAGCATTTTTCAGCAGATATTTAGGTTTTATTGTCAGTTATATTAATCATGCACTTTGTATTACAAAGCTTAAGTACTGTGGTTGAGGGCAGGCCACTACTGGCCGTGGATTTCAGTATATTTCGAGGGCATAGCGGCCAACAAGCAGGGCAT
The DNA here is from genome assembly GCA_035772405.1 of Chrysogorgia sp. JL179-B06. Taxonomy (NCBI): domain Eukaryota; kingdom Metazoa; phylum Cnidaria; class Anthozoa; order Scleralcyonacea; family Chrysogorgiidae; genus Chrysogorgia; species Chrysogorgia sp. JL179-B06. The sequence continues at coordinate 489,666 of JAYKKM010000153.1, read as the reverse complement.
CGACGGCCAGCGGCCGCCGCTAAATTCGAGCCCTGCATCTAAATAACGCTTTCTGGGCATCGCTTGTGCGTTTGTAATACAAAACAATCTCTGCTTCCTAACGAGACCAGAAAGGCTAATTAAGATGCACATAAAAGAATATAGTGGGAAATTTTCTCTAAATTATGAAAGTGTTCTATGGGTAACACGCTTTCCCTGGAAAGCCCCCCCCCCCCCCCCCCCCCCGATCAAAAGACCTATTCAGAGCACACACATCATTCCATATGCGAGCTTTTCTGTGAACTTTTAAACTTACCAACAAAACACAGGTTTGTCCGGAAATCATAGTTATCCAAGTATTGATAAGCTTGGTTAAGGAGTCTATGTTCCTTATAGCCTGCACATCGCTCCACAGACTGTAAAAGATTAAAATTTAAAAAAAAATTAGTTTAACTGGTTATCATCAGGTATGGGCAATATAGCAATAGGGTAACGGTAATAACGTATTAGTTATATGGTCGACTGTTTTCTTCCATTTAAGCAAACCAAAGTTAGGCAATCTGATAAACCTTGGATGACTTCTTCACTTAAACTAGCAGTATTACTAAACGACAAAAATCCCTTCATAAGTATGGAGAGGAGTCGGAAATGTATAAGTTTTGGCGCAACAAAATCCAACCCAACATCAAGTCAGCTCGCAACAAGTATTATACTAAATCGGTTCGGAAATTGTATAAAACAAATATATTCCATTTTTTTATGTCTGTTCAGTGATAGATGCAGAGGACGTCACAACGTGGTAAGAACATCCGTGGGCCACTGTTTTGTTCTTATCATTGACGTCATCTGTGCATCTATAACAGACAATGGCAAAATGGAATCTATTTGTTAAATATCAAGGGCGGGTTGACTACAAATATTTTGTAATTCGCTACAATGACACCCGTTTTCAAAATTACGCGACCAAGCCGGAAATAATCCGAGTCGACATGTCAGTTTTATGTAACCCGAAATTCAAAATGGCGGACATAAACACGCATATGTATGATTTAGAACACGACGAAATGGGGAGAAAATCAATGATTATACGACGAAATGGCAAATTGTGAAACTGAATACGCTGACAGCTGTAATTACGTGTCATTGCCAGGAGAGGATGGTCGATTTCGAATCAGTTGAGGTTAGTTTACTGATATGTTTACTTTATTTATAGTATAGTATTTCAAGCGATCTCAATTGGGTTTACATCTGGTGAATATGGTCCGTATTTTATTACAAAAGAAATATATTCAATTGTGTGCAGTGGTCATCCATAATTGTCAACATTTTCTAAATTGTACAAACCATTGTAACAAAATTAAAGAAAATCAATTTACAGAAAATCAATGTGAATGAATAGGAGCTGTAGGACTGTGGTGGATATGGAACTAACACTTGTGATTTGAAGTGTACAAGATGTAGAAACCTCTCCCCAGCATATGTTTGTACAATTTAGAAAATGTTGACAATTATGGATGACCACTGCACACAATTGAATATATTTCTTTTGTAATAAAATACGGACCATATTCACCAGATTTAAACCCAATTGAGATCGCTTGAAATACTATACTATAAATAAAGTAAACATATCAGTAAACTACCTCAACTGATTCGCCATCGACGATTTGAGTTTCATCCTCTCCTGGCAATGACACGTAATTATAGCTGTCAGCGTATTCAGTTTCACAATTCGTCGGTATAATCATTGATTTTCGTCGTGTTCTAAATCATACAGATCGCCATACATATGCGTGTTTATGTCCGCCATTTGAATTTCGGGTTACATAAAACTGACATGTCGACTCGGATTATTTCCGGCTTGGTCGCGTAATTTTTAAAACGGGTGGAAAGCTACTTTTAAAAAATGTAGTTAGCTACAATTACTGCTACTTGTCAAAAATAGGTACGCAATGCGTACATGTGACTGTTGAGCACAGAAAGAGATATAGACTGAAGAAGCAATATTATTATTATTATTATTATTTACAAATATTTGAAAACGGTAACCCTTCAGGGCTCTTAGGCACCTGCTTTTCAAGAGGCCGTTTGTTACATTCTTAACTTACATTACAATTACATATGTATACAAATAACTATTTCAACAAACACGAAATTACAAATACAAATTACAAATATAATATATTGAATCACATGCTATAGAAAATATGAATAAAAATATTGTTTCAAAAGGTGGTAAAAATCAGGCGTGGTCAAAAATAGATTTAATTTTTTTAATGCTTATGCCTTTTTCTTTAGCATGATTTGGTGTTATTCCATAGTGAGGCAGCTGAATAACTGACACTCTTTTTCATGAAATTTGTTTCTGGCTTGTCAAGTACATAATTTTGGTTGTTACTTACAAGTTATATCTACCATTAGTTTTAATGTCGAACATATTTGTTAAAGATGGTGGCAGTACATCTTTTCTAACTAAATGCATGAAGATGGTCTTGTTGATCTTAAAGCGTTGCATCAAGGGCTGCCATTTTAATTCCTTTAAAGTGTTTATGAAACGAAAATTGAGGTGACTTTTTTATTGATTTATTTGAGAACTCCTCAAACGATAAAGAATGGCGTTTGTAGTTCTTTAATATCTTATCTCGTTCTCGAGTTATTCAAGATTGGGTAATATGACCTATGACGTCATTAGTTGTACCCATCATTATGATGAATCAGAAAATGAAGCATATCTACAAAACTATTGAACAAAATTCCTTGAAACTTTGCAGAAGTATACAGGTCACCAAATTGAATATCCCCACGTCAACTTTATCGTTACCATAGCAATATATATTAGTTCCCAGACCTTTCATCCTACAGTAAAATATTTTTATTTTCCACTATGCCCTACAAAGATTTTGACTCAAAGTTGCTCTGTTTTGTTGGCAATACTATTGAAAATATCCCTCATTTAAAGTGCTTATGCAGCCAAATTTTCGACATGTTTTTTATTTGTTCAACGGAACAATCACATTCTCGTGATTTGTTTCCTTCAATCAGAACGAAATTTGGTACAGCAGAAGTGATTTTATAGCTGTTTGAAATGGCAATATTTCACCTTTTCCGGGCCATTTTGTTGTTTTGTGACGTCATAAGTAGGGACGACCTTGAAATATAACGAGTAGTTCAAGCGGCGTACAGCGTCCGTGCGGAGGAAAATACTGTGTTGCTGGTGGTCCAATGCAAGTTAGCTTTACAAATAGTCAACATACTGATGGAACCCGGTGAAAATAAAACACTGGAAAGAAGAAAAGAATATATGTGCGATATGTTCGAAAACATCGGCCGAAATTTACGCTCATCTTTTTGCGCCATCTTCTCTGGTCGCTATTGCTCGAGTGTTCGCTTAAACTATCGAAAGAAATATAGTAAATTTGTGATAAGATTAATAAGGAATGTGGCTGGCAAGTATCTTAATCATAAACACGCTCACACTGCTTACAATCGCACACGCCGATCGCGGTTAGTAACGGGTTGGTACGCGATCTCGATATTAACCGTTCGCTGATGTGTACTCGATTAAAATCTATGTTTACATGTTTTATTGAATCGAATAAACTTAATGCTAGCAACTAGCATGCAAGAGCGACCAACGAGCAGCAATGTGCCAATGCTGTAGCGACGTGCTCGCAAGCGTGAGTGACACTCGTGCGCCCCTTTGACTTCTTAGGAACTTGGGGCTCCCCAAGAACTATGAGGGAGAAGACCGCTGGCTAACTACATCTGCAGCTAACTTTGCCTAAATAAATTTAACCACATTTAAAACCGCAAATTGCTTGGAAGGTTAAAACAAGACTATTTTAAATTTAATTCTAAATTTAATCTATCATTTTCTTTCTAAAATCTTCTTGGGAGACAGCGATTAACATGTCGATATCAGAGCCATTTTGAGAATCATAGTCTTCGTAGGAGCTTCTTGATCTGTTCATTCATGTTGTCGTTTTTCCGTAAATCAGCATTGAGTTTATCATTACTAATATTATCCTGATTTATTAGACCGTATAGACCTTATTCCAAAATGGCCGCCATACATGAAAATGCGTGAAAAGCAGACACAGTATTTTAAATCATTTTATACATGTATTGCTCTTTACTGGCTGTTTCCAAAACATAGCATATATTAGCATGCCCCACGTTTTACATGAAGTCAGAACTTGTAAAATTCAGATTTTTGTACGAAACCTGGATAGCTCATCTGGTGGATAAATCCTAGCTAGAGAACCACTCTAGTGGTGCTTTGAATAACCCAATTTAACTTTTATCCACTGAACAGCACTATCAGAGTAATATCCGATTTCTTGAGCTTTTTTTGGAAAGTAAGCGTAAACTGATGATACATTTTAACGAGCATTTTGACAGAAATATTCGTCTAGAATGCTGGAAACTTGAGATTTCAAAATGTTCGGGGGGGGGGGCATGCCCCCAGACCTCCCTAGAAGCTCGCGCCTTTGGCGCTCGAAAAGTTTCCCTCTACAACAAAAATCCCGATTTTAGAATCCCTAGGTTGGACACTCTGATTTTACATATAAGTAGCTGACTACTTCGCCACTGAAAAAATGTAGTTCGCTACAGCTACAGCTCCTGATTTCAAAAAGCAATTAGGCCAAAAAAAAATAATACCTTGGGTTTCCGGTTTCAGGCTGAA
>JAYKKM010000153.1:385000-480000 GCA_035772405.1 Chrysogorgia sp. JL179-B06 | reverse complement strand
TGTCCGCCAAAATTAATGTTTACGTTTTGCACTCCAATTTGTACATTTTGTTATTGACACAATGCGTTATGACATTAAAGGGCTCGATTTCCATATAAATATCCCCAAATTTAAAACATAGTGGCTAACCCGAACCTTACCCTAATCCTCCACCTAATATATACTAACCCTAACTCTTACGATAATGTTTTATTTTAGAAATAACAGCTGATTTTAATTTCGACTTTTACTACCGATAGTCTATGTGACGTCATTTCGGGATTTTATATGGAAAGAAGACGCCCGGGACATGGCGCGCGTATTGCCTGTGGAGATGGTATATATGGTTAATTAAAGTCACAACTCTGAAACAATGTCTTGATCTGTCAATGATCAAAAATCTACTGATGCTTAGCAATACTATTTAAATGTTGAAACTTGAAAAGAACACAGCCAATCCTTTGTCTTGGACTTATTTATGGGAGGTGGATCATAGAGATCATAAATAAAACTAGAGGGGGCATTCAAATTTAATTTCAGTCAAGTCCTGGTAACCAACTGATCCCCGCCATCTTGAATAAATTGGAAGCCAAATTTTATATTTATAGAATTTTATATGATTCGGAGACCAGTTGGGGCAGTAAATTGGTCCCCAGACCTTGCACGCCATGTTCACAACTCTGAAAAGGATGTTCATCGTAGATTTTGTACGTTATCTCGGTCAATATTTAACCGATTTCAATTGTGGAAACAGATTTGGAATTACCGAGTCCAAATACATAACATACTTGTCTATTATATTACGAACGTGAATACCCGTCGTAAAAACCGGTTGATGATCGACAATCGGAAGTCGAGTTATCTCGCGGTAAATATTTACTCGATTTCAATATTCTGAAAACAGATTTGGAATTACCGAGTTCAAGTACATAACACACGTTCCTTCAGGTAATATTATACAGGTAATATAAACCGTAAACAGACTCAGAGCTGCATGTTACTAAGCGTCAAAAAATCTCGCGGGAAAATCTCGTGATTTGGAAAAATCTCGATCGCAACGCGAAAAAAAATTAAAACGCCATTCTAAGGGGCTGTTTATATGAGGCGTCAGCGCCAAACAATAGACGGCGTCGGCATCCCTTTGAAAATTCATCTCGGTAAGCGGGCCAGCCCGGCTGCGAGTGTTTACTATCGAAATCACTAGAGTGGTTAATTGTCCTTTCGGAAACCAACGTTGGAGGTCAATTTGAATGTACCACGTGATATGAAGTTAATGCATCATGTGATTCAAGATACATTGCACTGCACGAATTGCAATTTCATAACAAAAATCTTGTTTCTCGAAAGATGGAAGTCAAGGCGAAACTACAACCAAAATATGGCTTCGAAACATTCATTTAGATTATTTGGCTGATGTTTTCGACTGAGACAAATGGATTTGCAACTGCAGGATCCGCATAACATCAATGCCGTTATTTTTCAGCCAAACGGTCGGCCGTGCGTATTAATCAGCTTCCGAACAATCCATCACTTCAACGCTGGCGTTTAAATCATCAACAAATGCGTAGATTACTGCAGTCAAAAGCAGAAAAGAGCTTACCTATACTGACTGAAAAGATACTGTAGTGTTAGCCACCTTCAATCCTATATTTTCATCAGGAGAATGATCGAAGAACAAGAAGGTAAATGCAAAACCATTTGATTCGAAAACATCTGCCAAGTGATCTAAATGAATTTTTCGAAGCTTATACTTCCATCTTCGGAGAAACAAGACTTCTTGTTATGAAATTGTGACTCGTGCAGGGAGTGCGGGGCAAAATCGGCAAATATATCTTTGAATCACATGATGCATTATTTTCATATCACGTGGTACATTTAAATTGACCTCCAACGTTGGTTTCCGAAACAACAATTAACCACTCTAGTGATTTCGATAGTATATGAGAAATTTTTCAACCCGCTTACCGAGATCTCGCCTCTCTCGCTAACCGGGCTGGCCCGCTTGTCCATATAAACGCACCGGAATTTTTAACAACAATATAACTACGCGGTGAGATCTCGCTTACCGAGCTAGCCCGGTAACCGGGATAGCTCGCCTCCCATATAAACAGCCCCTAATACTTGTGCCACAAGTGGCCCAAGTAATTAAAGACTTGAATTATGACATGACTCAACGTTTTGTCCACATCCTGAGACATTCCATTGTGATGACGTAACATTATGTGTGGCACTGTGATCATACTTTGAGACTCCTCGCGCTGTCGTGAACAAAACACTGCAATATTATTATCTCGGACGAGTAAAAATTGGTCGTGGGCGAATGATTCACCTTAAATAAACGCCACACAAAGTGGAGACTCACAAAAGCCGATGATGTCGAAGGTAATTTTTAACACAAGCTGCTTCCCAGTGCCAGTGGTGAGGAGAATTTAAAACAAATCAGCTTCAAAGCACGACTAATCATATCGCAGACTAATCGGAACTTGTAAGTTTATTTATAAGTTTATCTGTTACACGTTTATTTGACGTACTATTCGTGTGAAACAAATTATTCTTCGTCCAAACTAAATACGTTAATACGGCAATTTTGTTCACAAGCCAAACTTCTTCGGGGAGTCATCAGCTTTGTTTACTTCGTTTGGTTTCAAATCCTTGAATGTTTGAGCTAGATGTGGCTGAGATTCGCATTTTCTCAACAGTGGTAATGAATATTAAACACACGCATCGTGTTCAAAACAAAGCAAGTGAGCCAGCTTGTGACCAAAATTGCCGTATTATTAACGTATTTAGTTTGGACGAAGAATAATTTGTTTCACACGAATAATACGTCAAATAAATGTGTAACAGATAAACTTAATAAATAAACTTACAAGTTCCGATTTATAGTCGTGCTTTGAAGCTACTGGGAAGCTTGTGTTAAAAATTACCTTCGACATCATCGGCTTTTGTGAGTCTCCATTCGCCCACGACCAATTTTTACTCGTCCGAGATAATATTAAATATTGCAGTGTTTTGTTTACGACATCGCGAGGAGACTCAAAGTATCTCAATACTTCCGGATATGAAGGATATGATCTAGTGCCGCCGACCCCAAATTAGTGTTCTGAGTATGTCTAAGGAATCCAGGTTATACCTCAACTTGAGGCCAAAATGAGCAAACAGAGGACAAAGATCACTGCAAAACGTGCGGCGTCCATGTCATAATTAAACTCTTTAATGTCATAACGCATTGTACATGTGTCAATAACAAAATGTACAAATTGGAGTGCAAAATGTAAACATTAATTTTGGCAGACACCACCCTCCATATAGACCAGGCGCTCTTTCTTGCATTTCATGTAGAATGTCAATCCATTTAAACGTCGACAGGACTAAAAGTTTGTCCGAAGATAACTTTTTTGGTGTAAACTCTGCCATATAAAGAACGAAGTACGTACATATTAAGAGTAAATTTCCTGACGAAACAAACGAAGAACGACAAAAAATTATAGTTTGCTTCAAACTATCACCTATGTTATTGTTATGGATGGAATCAATGGAAGAACAGTGTTTAAAACGTCAAGGTTTTGCGAAAAATTGAATAATACTTCGAGCGCTTTTAATGTTCCCACGGTGCTACATTTCACCGTGAGATCAGTACAATCTGATTGGTTAAAACGAGATAACCCAAACGTCACGTTTCAACGTGCGGTTTGCACTTGCACGCAAATGGTTTTTCGTCAATTTCTATTTTTTTTGTGTCGCGATATCGCAATTCTTGCGCAAGAATATAATAGCCTTGCAAGCTGTCTGGCAAGCTGTCGAGCGTCGCTCGAGTTATTCAATTTTTCGCAAAACCTTGATGTTTACACTGTTCGCAAACTATAGTTTTTTATCGTTCTTTGTTTCGTCAGCAAAAATCCAGGAAGAGAGCTTAGGGTAATAGGATCTTTGTTGTTTTGGGGTCGGTTATTAAAAACTCGTTTAGGACAAATTGTTGTTTTGTTTCGCAAACCTGTTTCGTTTCGCAAAATACCATAAGCCTGATGGATGGTGTATTCTGCTATCCTGTATGGTAATCCTTCAAATCTGGGATAGTGCAAATCTCGCAATGATCCGCGAATATAACAAGCAGTGTTTTTGAGATATGTAGAACTTCATACATCGGCCAAGATCGGACAAACGTTTACCTCAACACTCGGTGGTATAAACATTCGTGGCATCATAAAATCACAATTGCGCTTAGGTTGCACGCGAGAGCTGTCAAAGGTAGCCCGAGTTAACGCCTAACGGGGTCTTGTTATAAATCATAGAATTCGCGAAACAAACCATCTCGAAATAAACCGTCTCAGAACAAACCGTCTTTAATCCGGAAGACTTGAGCAAGTCTATAGTGTACCAGATCGTGGCAATACGTGCAAGATGTCGTGAATCAATATGGTTTTAACTGCACAACAAACGACTGGGCAACACTTGTTACTGAGAAGCGTAATGCGATATATTGAGTGCTATAATATTAAGTAATAATGCTATAATAATGCTATAATATTAAGTAATAACGCGGATTTTACTTCACTGTGAACTTCACGCAATATTTTCTCCTGTCGATTCAAACTTCGTGGCAAGTACTGCCCGGGACTCCGCGTCTTCAAGACAACCCAATGTAAACGTACCTTAAAACTGCGCCGTCACGTTTTAAACTTGCATTTGATACGTTTATGTACGTTTATATATATATTTTTTATAATTTTTTTAATACTGCACTTACGTTTCGTAATCGCTCTCCGTTTCGTAATCGGTTTACCTTGCGTCCTTGCCAAACCCAAATGAGCCTCCGGGAAAGTTGCGCGCTCTCATGCCGGGCGGGAAAAATTGGGGGGGGGGGGATTTCGGGCGGAGACGAAACTGTTTGTCAATGAGGGTGGTAGGGGGAGCAGAGACGGGGGGGGGGCTCATTTTGCTTGAATGTAGACTTTTTACTATGTTGCAATGTTAATAAACTGCTTTTTCTTCGATTATTTTCAATTCACCATTTTTAGACAATCCTGAATCCCCTGGCTGTTTTTTGAGGATTTTCAGTTGTCAACTGATGTCCCAATGGACTTTTGTCCAGGATTGTAGTTTCGTTTACTGTATAAGCTCTGAAGTAACAGAAACAAAAACATATATGTCAGCGAACTTCGTGTGAATAATACCAAATAATGACAAAGGATGGATATTTTCGATAAAAATCATACCCTACAGCAACTAGAAATTAACAAACAACAGCTCCACTAAAAATATATAAAACGGTACCTGCACAGCATGAATGACGTCTTGTGGAGAAACTGCTTCACTATGCCTTCTAATATTCATCTTTTTCAGATGCCTTTTCAACGTTGCTGGACTATATAAAAATAAATATGGTATTTTTTTATTTTATATCAAATTTAAACACTAAAACAGTGCAGTTTTTTTATATCGGTGTACAAAATACAAATATCGTAGACGATTTACCTCCATGTACAACCAAATTCTTCGTACAGGTAAAGCAGTATCATCCGAACATGTACAAAACAACGTTCTCTCTCAAGTATTGCTGTCTATTTGTAGAGTAATGGGCTAACATCCAGTGGGGGGGGGGGGGGAGCGCCCCCCCCCCCCCCCCCACTGGACCTCTGAAAGTTGTTTGTCGGAAAAATTTGTGGCCTGTCGGAAAATCGTATCGTTGAAGAAGGCGAATTGATCCAGAACGACTTACACATTTGTGTTATTGTATTTTACAAATAATAATTTTTTACTTTCGTTTTTCTCAATAAACTAAATAATGTTTGTTGCGAAAAGTCAAGGGAAACGCACGAGAAGACGAAAAGTCTCAACTGATACTTGATACATATAAACTGGTGACAAAGTGCCGGGTCACGACGTCAGATTACATGCGATTGCAAAATGCGAACACGCAACAGATCATTTTCACAGGTTGACTGTTGCAATCAGTGGGCAGTGTAATAACTCAACACAAAAACTCGAATTGACGAATTCTGTTCTAATCTTCAATTTTCTCATCGATATAAACAAGTAAGTGAATCGCGACTGGTTGGTTTATCAGGGGCCGCGGAACACGGGGGGGTAGGGTGTGCTATAGCCCCTCCCCCACTTTTTTCGTAAACTAAAAAAAGTCGTAAACTGTAATATAGCAAAATAAAAACTTCTGCATAGAAACTGTGATTTAACACCATTAGGTGAGTCCAAAAGTTGAAAGATGTTTGAGGCTATATTAGCAAAATGGAGGCCCTAAATTTCAAAATTTCTAGCAATTTCAGAGACCCTAAATTTCAAAATTTACCGGCGTGAGCATGTGCCCGGCCGGCGCAGCACAATGACCGAAAATCGCCTCTCTAATCTGGCATGTATATTTCTATCAATCGCGAACTTGTTTCTCATATTTCGATTCGCGCGAGAACTTCAACAACCATTTTTAAATGAGAAACAAGAAGAATTTTTCAATGACGTTTTAATTTAATGATGAAAAAATGGCGTATACAGGGACGGCGGAGCGTGTTTTTAAGTGGGGGGGGGGGGGGGTGGGGCTAGAAGCGGCGAAGAAGGGAGAAAATTAATTTCCATAGAATACACAGCACGTAAAAACCTCGATTTATATATTCCAGAGAAAAAATGGGGGGGGGGCTATCCCCCCGTGCATGGTATACTATTCTATTTATACTATTCAAATCTTTGTAGGGACAATTTGTAAATATTCTAACTACATGTAGCTCGATTCATATAATATTAAAAAATAGACTACCATTATTTATTTATTATGTACTAAAAGTTTAAAATTCAGCATATTCGTTTGTTATGCAGGCTACTCTCTATCCGTTGACACTTGATTTAGATATCGAATATTCGAAATTCGAATATAAGCCATTCTTTATGCGGTACTATTATAGCCACGCCCATTTGACCACGCCCTTTTGTCGGAAATTTTCAACGCTCGCCCCCCCTGAGGAAATTCCTAGCTACGCCACTGCTAACATCATGAGGAAGAACTGCAACAGCATCGTCATCCATAGCGTCCGCCATGTTTATTCTCCCTTGTGCGCAGAGACCTGGGACCGAGAGTTGAGCCTGCTCGGCTAGGGAAAAGCCGAAGTCGAAAAGTGAACAGAGAAAGTTTAAAAGACGTTTTCTTTTCGGGATTCCTAAACGGCATTTTGTTTTTGCTAAATAGAGTTTTGCTTTTAATTACGATTCCTAAACAGCATTTCACTTTTGCTAAACAGCATTTAGCTTTTACGATTCCTAAATGGCATTTTGCTTTTCCTAAACGGCATTTTGCTTTTGCTAAATAGAGTTTTGCTTTTATACGATTCCTAAACGGCATTTTGCTTTTCCTAAACGGCATTTTGCTTTTCCTAAACGGCATTTTGCTTTTGCTAAACAGCATTTCACTTTTGCTAAATAGCATTTTGCTTTTGCGATTCCTGAACGGTATTCTCTTTTCGCTAAACAGCATTTTGCTTTCGCTAAACAGCATTTTGTTTTTGCCAAACGGCATTTTGTTTTTGTCAAACGGCACTTTGCTTTTGCAATTAGAACAAATGAAATGTCTAAAGGCCATTTAACTTCTGATGAGTGAGCCTCCTCGGCTTCTATAACTTCGGATATGTTTTAAACAAAAGCTAATTAAAAGACAAAGTTCTGCAAACGTTTGTAGTTTTCTAACTGAAGCAGAGAAAGTTTTAGATGAACATTAGTGAACATATTTTTGAATATATTTTAAGAATATTGGAATGATATAATTTCTCATCTTGTAGTTTGTTGTTAATCTATAACTTTAAAAGAATCGTATAAATTTATTTTACATCAAAAAACAAAGTTTCATATTTGTATTAGCTTTTGTTTAAAACATATCCGAAGTTCATACATACAGTATTAGCAAAGTTATTTAAAATATCAAACCCTGTAACTGCAAAAGGAAAAGCAAACTTCAACAATTCACACAGGCCAGACAAAAATGAAAAAAGGTTTTCCTCTTTTTTGAAATACTTTCCCGTTAAGCTAGAAACTTGAGATTTCTACCACAGATAAAATTTTACAGTATCTTCTGTTTGATATCACTAGCCCAAGCTTCTGTGTTAAGTATTTTATGAACAATATTCAAAATTCTACAACATTAGGGAGAAATTTCCAGTCATTTACGAGTAATGGTACGAACATTTTGAGCATTTTAAAAAAATACAGATAACGGGAAAACGTGAACTATATACCAAATGAAAGCTTATGAAATTATTAACGTACGTACGTAGACGATGTCTTTCAACAATGCGTAGTTTGGAAGTTATTAGCCATTTTCCTCCATCAACAAATATGCACGCTTGTTAGCAAAATGGCCGACTCGCGCATGGGCATAAAAAAAATGGGACATGTTTTCACGGGAGTTGGACTTCTAGAACCATGTTGAGCCCGCCAACACCACTAACCCAGCGGTGACATTTCGTCGTAAAACATTCGCAAATCGCTCGTAAATCTACCACACATTTCAAAATATGTAAATATTTAGTACTTTACACGCGCACGTGGAGAAGAGCGTTCATGCAGAAGAATACATGACAAACTCTCAATCCTAGACCAGTAAATTTGATTTTGTTATCGATAGGCAAAACGGATATAGATACTTTTGGCAAAAGGCAAACGACGTTATTCGGGATTTCGAAATATCAATCGCAACAACGTATGCTGCGAGGTTTCAAAATATATTTGTGGACTGACAAAATATATGTGTGGACTGACAAAATATATTTGTTGGCTGAAAAATATATTTGTCGGCTGACAAATATGGTATATTATTCGAATGAAAAAACTGAAATACATTTGTCGACTGACAAAATATATTTGCCGACTGAAACTATTATATCACGCATTGCATATAATTTATGCAGTATATTACGGTTCGTAAAGTCACTTACTAGATAAAACGTGTTGTGCTGCGTAGGTAGTGTAGAAATACAAATCAAATATCTAAAAAGGTTGGTGTAGCTACTGCCGAAATAGCGTGTAAGTTGTCTAACGTTTCGAGCGAAGGACCTTCGTCAGAAAGCTAGTGAAACATAAAGTGAAATAATCACTCAGTTATTATTTCACAGTTTACGTTTCACTCTCCGACGAAGCGCGAAGAACGCTCGCCTCCCAGTTTTGCCCCGCCCACTTTTGCCGCCTTCCCAAGTTTGAGAAGCAACGCGGGGCTGTAAGCAAGATCCCTCTGAATACATTTTTAATACCATACAATATAGCAATTAACCCTTTTACAACCATTTGATAGAACATATGACAAATAATATTTCCACACAAAATTAAAAGTTTGCAAAATTATGCTATTATGCTAATTATGCTACGAAATGGCCGCCGATTGGTCAAAATCGGGATAAACTTCAAACAAATTTGCCATTTTCCAGACACTATTTCTCCCTCATTTTCCCATATATTTCAATAAAATTTTCACCACAGCCTCCTAAGAGGAATATCTAGGGAATGGTGGTAGGAATTGTGAATCTGATTCATACTTGTTGAATTATTATCTGACATAATTAATATAATTTAGGTGGTGGAAATTGAAAAAAAAAGAAAAAGCATGTCAGAAAATAGCTGAAAGTTTATATTGAAAATGCTACCACCAGAATATGCCTTAGTATATAAGCTATAAACTCAGAAACTTTCAGCACCTTATCTCTAAAACTGCCTGAGAAATCTTGTTTGAAGTATATCCCGATTTTGACCAATCGGCGGCCATTTCGTCAGCTAATTAGCATAATTTATGCAAACTTTTTGTGTGGAAATATTATTTGTCATATGTTCTATCAAGTGGTTGTAAGGGTTAATTGTTATATTGTATGGTATTAAAAATGTATTTAGAGGGATCTTGCTACCTTAAAGAACCCGTCTGGCGTCTTCTCGAAACAAACTTGTCTTTGAAACCAATTCAAAGCACTCTCGAAACAAACCCGAAACAGTCAAGAGTAACTATTTCACTATTTCGGCAGTAACACCTAATTTCGCTTTCCGAGTTCCGACCGTTTGGCAAAATGGTTCGTAATATTTACGACGAACATGTTACCGCTGTGTTAGTGGTGTTGGCGGGCTCAACATGGTTCTGGCGACGACATCTAGTGCGCACCCTACGGGAGTCTGGGTAATAGCGTCAAGCCTCTTAGATCCCCGGCCCCATTGAAATTGTTTGATGTTTTTTACCGTCTAAGGAACAGCTAAAACAAACTAATGAAACAGGGTGTTTCGGTAGCTTATCCAATTTTCTTTCGTTAGCCATTATAATTTAACATAGGCAACGGCACGAGTTTTTGTAGTTCTTTTATAAAACAATGTTCAAAAATTAGTTCAGTTTCAGTTCTGAGTTATTAAATGTGTCTGTACTGATGTACAGATGCCCTCTTTGTAATCTTACACATTTTAGAAATGGCTTGCTGGCCTATTTTGGCAAAAATTAGAAATCACCGGAAATACACTTCTGGCAAAGGGAAAAGGCGGTTGCACTTCTGGGAGACTGGGACTTGTAAAATTAAATATTTTCTGTTTCTGGAAGAGCAAAACCCCACACCTCCCTAGTGGAGTGCCGAAAATAACCCTGGATCTGTCACTGCTAATAAACTCTGTGTTTATAAAGAGGAATGGTAATTTAGAGCTCTTTCATATCTCACGTCGTTCTTTAGATATTTAGACTTTAGTTGATATGCAAATGAAGTCAAGATGTTGTCACATATTTAGAAAATCAAGAATTTAGAAATCGTTAATTAGTTTGGCATCACTATTTCGATGTAATAAGGAGGGTCATTAATTATTGGGGGAGAGGGGGGAGGGCCAGTAAATTTAGGGAGAGGGCTAAGATATTTTGGGCTCCCATTTGGGGAGCGCCAAAAAATTTTGGGTGCCTGTTTTAACAACAAGAATTTTAAAATCTTTTTAAGCTACTTCAATGGACCATACAGTTTCACCTTAGTCGCATTCAGCATGTGCTGATTGCTGGTGGCTAATGGCCAAGTAGCCAACGTTCGAGACCTCAAACATTCTGCTTGATAACGAGGCTTCCAGGAGTAAAACAAAAGCAATAATTTCCTCTTTTGTTAAAAAATTACCTTAGTTTTGTTTGATTCTTTGTCAAATACCCTTGGAAGCCTTGGTATGAGCAGATTTTTTACATCTCGAACGTGATTCAATACGGATATTTCCGAAGTGGACCACATGCTTCATAATATGGCTGGAATGGTTGACTTTCAACGCCCAGTTTCTGTAATAAGGCTTGGACCCTTTTAATGTATTATTGGTAGCTTTTGTAAATTCACGAAGGGCATATTTTTATTAAATAATTTTCTTACGCAGATGTGTACTTGTGTATAGGCACACTACGCCCCAGGTAATTTGCCGTTATTTAATACTTCTCTGAATAGCTGATTGGTATCCCACCTTGAATTTTTTGACAGTGTATTGAAAACTCCTGTGTCTAAGTTGATTCCAATGATGGAACAACTTGATCAATTGAAAGGATCAGCTCAGGGGAGGGTCGTAATTTTCTGGGCTGGTGTTTTGGGTAGGGCCAAGATTTTTTGGACCCAAATTTGAGGGAGGGCCAACAATTTTGGGCCCTCGTTTTAGACATTTTACAGTCTAGAAACTGACATTTCAAAATAGAACACGGGGGGGGATTCTTTTTTGGCGGGGGGTTAGGATTAGAATACCCATTAGGCGGGGGGGGGGGGTTAGGGTTAGAAAACACATTAGGCGGGGGGTTAGAGTTAGAAAACATATTAGGCGGCGGATTAGGGTTAGGATCTTTGTTGTGTTGGGGTTGGGTTCTATTGAATTCACGATTCTCCTTAATTCTGAGCGATTTCAAAATTAAGGATGGTGAGAGGCAACCTGGCCTAAAAGTTATTTGCTGCAGAGTACACAAACAGCGATAGAGACCTGGGAACTAGTCAGGAAGTGAAGCGCCAAGCTAACAGCAGAAGTGATGTAGACGAAGCCAGGAGAAGCCAAGAGGTAAGGAGAGCTTTGTATTCATTAACAGATTGAAGACGAACTAAGAGCTGATTCAAATGCCAATCAAAAATACTAAAAGGTTGCTGTACTGTTAAAATAGTGAATAGGAAGTCTAACGTTTCGAGTGAACGACCTTCTTCCTTCGTTATAGAGAGTGAAACGCATTATATTACTTTATATTTCACTCTCTGACGAAGGACTCTCTCCTGCGCAGAGACTTCCAAGTATGCGAAACAGAGTTTTGCAAGACGGAGAGCTGTTGTATTCACATTCCTCAGCGCTTCTCCACTTTCTCATTCGCGGCAGAAGGAGATATATATAGGAGAAAGGACGAAGAGCCTTCGCTCAAAACGTTACACCTCCAATAAATTCCATTTAATATCCGTACCCCCCCCCCCCCTATCGAGGACCTTGGAATTCTTCAGGGTAGGGTCATATTGAGCCCTTGGAATTCCTCAGGGGTGTGTATTTTCTAGCCTGGAATTCCTCAGGGTAGACCTTTTCTAGACTGGAATTCCTCAGGGTAGACCTGTTCTAGCCTGGAATTCCTCAGGGTAGACATTTTCTAGCCTGGAATTCCTCAGGGTAGACCTTTTCTAGCCCGGAATTCCTCAGGGTAGACATTTTCTAGCCTGGAATTCTTCAGGGTAGACATTTTCTAGCCAGGAATTCCTCAGGGTAGACATTTTCTAGCCTGGAATTCCTCAGGGTAGACCTGTTCTAGCCTGGAATTCCTCAGGGTAGACATTTTCTAGCCTGGAATTCCTCAGGGTAGACCTTTTCTAGCCCGGAATTCCTCAGGGTAGACATTTTCTAGCCTGGAATTCTTCAGGGTAGACATTTTCTAGCCAGGAATTCCTCAGGGTAGACATTTTCTAGCCTGGAATTCCTCAGGGGGAAGACATTTTCTAGCCTGGAATTCCTCAGGGGTAGACCTTTCAGAGCCTGGAATTCCTCAGGGTGGACATTTTCTAGCCCGGAATTCCTCAGGGTAGACCTTTTCTAGCCAGGAATTCCTCAGGGTAGACCTTTTCTAGCCAGGAATTCCTCAGGGTGGACATTTTCTAGCCAGGAATTCCTCAGGATAGACATTTTCTAGCCAGGAATTCCTCAGGGTAGACCTTTTCTAACCAGGAATTCCTCAGGATAGACATTTTCTAGCCTGCAGGAATTCCTCAGGGTAGACATTTTCTAGCCAGGAATCCTCAGGGTAGACATTTTCTAGCCAAGAATTCCTCAGGGGTAGACCTTTCAGAGCCCGGAATTCCTCAGGGGTCATGAATCTGAAACATGTGTCCTCGATAGGGGGGGTGCGGTTATTAAATGGAATAGCCCGCAGTACAGCAGTTTGTTTATTATGTACTTGACTCTTGAGTTAAAATTATGTGAGGCGACGTAATCTTTGCTACTGAAGTTCGTCTTCATTCAGACCATTTCTGAGTTCCAGCCAGGAATCGAATCCGCGACTTTATCACCACAAGGCAGATGATAACTATTTATCGACGTAGCTGTAAGTACTCGCGTGGCCTACGTATTCCTTGAGTTTCCTAATCTCGAATCTCGATATGTTTACAACCAGATAGTCTTTAACATGTTTAAAATGATGGTGGAGATTTAGTTTTACAATAATATCTAATGATTATATGATGCGGTTACGGGCACAACGTTCAGATCGCTCGTGATTATCGCAAACAATGTAGAGATGGGCGAAGTGTAAACTGTCCAGGTCGCGTTCATAATTTCTTTCCCTAAACGGGGTATTAGTCATCAGACTAATATCGTATTAGTCATCAGACTAATATCGTAATTATACGAGAACTGTGACAGTGAAATGATTCGATGCCGTGTAGTAACTGTGTGTAGTAACTGTGTGATGATTGTATAGAGAGACGAGACGTCGTGTGCAATTTTGAGATGAAATAAAAGATTCAAAACTAAATAGCGACTATGCCGTGAGAGACTACCCAAACTAAATAGTGACTATGTCGTTGATATTTGGGAAGGGAAATTAGCCGGCATCTCCAACGGGATACAAGTACTGGTGATTTCGACCTAGAGACAGAGAGACTACCCAAACTAAATAGTGACTATGTCGTTGATATTTTGGGAAGGGAAATTCTCTATACACGTACAAGTACTGGTGATTTCGACCTCTAGAAACAGAGAGTCTACCGTGAAATTTCGAGAATGAGGAAACGAATGAGCAACTTGGGGCAAAATGCGGAGCTTCACTGGATCACTAAGTGTCATCGTTAAAAGAAATCCTTAAATCTCCATCAGACAAGAAGATTTCGATTACCAAAATAACGATGACCAACACAAGTACGTGCGACAGCGATCGAAAAGAAAATTTTCATTGCGCTCAGCATGGGGAGAAGAGATCAAAACTGAACTGGCCAAAGCTGTGATGTACAACAAATTCAGCGTTTGAGATTTGACAACGATTGAAAAGAAAGTGTGCGGGAACGGCGACAGAGACGGCCAAGCCACTAGAACTCGTGATCGCACACTTCAATGCATGGTATCATATTGGACCCGATAATTTTCGAGGCTGAGTTTCCAGATGATATGAAGTTTTCCTATATTTGGGAGATTGTTAAACCCAAAATACGATATACATTTTTACGGATAGTTGTTGATGACTACAAACGCGCCAAGTGTATTATCGAAAGAAGCTAAGAAAACAATTTATATTAATGCGAGACCGCCGTGCGCGCGTGGCGACAAATAAAATTGAGATTTCGTAGGAAATTCGAATACGGTCAATACGGTAAGACAAATATCGTGATGGAAATTCTAACAATATTTCTGGAAACATTTGTATAACTTCTTACAGCGCTATATCCCCGGTATTTGGTTATATCAACATATGGCGCTTGCTTTTATCATAAGACGACTCCTTCCTGTCTATACAGCTTTGTTTACCTATAGCTTTTTCACTCTGCGGTCATAGTAGTCATACTTCTGCCAATGCGCAAGTTTCCCAAATTCACATGTTTCAAAAATGTATGTGGTCAAAGCAAATAATCGCTATGCTGTAATATTTTTAAAAACAAATTGATTACTGCTACAATAGAACTAACAGATTACAGAACTCGGCTTAGAACTTCAATTTAGTTACGATGGTATTTGAGTTATGCGATGTCGTCAACTGGTATTTATATATTGAGCTGAATGCTTGTTACATGCATCCAGTTAGCATTGATGAATATGTGATGTAAATGTAGTAGGTTAAAGAATAATACGCAACACTACTTGTCTGGAGTTTTATTCTTTTATTTATCTATGCTATATGTAACGTATATTCACGAATATATTTTCGTGTCAGGAGGCGGACGTTCGAACTATGCTCCTTCTTGTCATATGAGAGCGTTCTATTCTCCCTAATCGCTTGCGCTGTCAAACTTAATTACTATAAATAGTTACGCGTTGAATGATATATCACATTGCTACATGAACTTAAATTCACAGTTTGTATAATTGAGAATTTGAAGAAACCCGAATGATCACTTTGACACTAGAACAATTTGTGTTATGAGGTCACTTATATGATAGCAAAAGGCTATGATGACGTCTTAGTATACCATATAAACTGTTAATAGTTATTACAACAATGAGGCCCCGATTATTTGTTATCTTCGCCGATTATTTGTTATCGTGTCGCAAATAGTACGTTCCATTGAAAGTACAAATGGAGTTAATAAGGAGTTTCCTTTAGCAGTATAAATGAGATTATGAAAAACAAGTTTCACGAAAAAATACGTCGTATAACAGTACCTTAGTCGGATTTCAGAGAATAGCCAAGAAAAGCCTTTCTCGGGAAGAAATCTGAGAATAATTACGTCAATGATCACGTGAGACTGCTATTAAATTTCCTGTAGGCGAGCAAAGTGAAAGTGTAAAGACTAAGCTGCAAGTCGAGCTACAAGTTAAGCTACCAGTAAAGTTAACGAGAAGCCAAGAGGTAAGGAAAGTTTTTTATTTATTAACAGACTGAAGACCAACTAAGACCTGATTCAAATACTAATAAAAAATACTAAAAGGTTGCTTTACTATCAAAATAATGAATAGGAAGTCTAACGTTTTGAGTGAACGACCTTCTTCCTTCGTTAGAGAGTGAAACGTAAATGTAAATGTCACTTAACGTTTCACTCTCTGACGAAGGACTAACTCCTCCACAGAGACTTACAAGCTCGTGAAAGAGAATTTTCTAAGGCGGAGAGCTGTTGCACTACGTTTCTCAGTGCTTCTCCGCAATACAACAGCTCTGCGTATTAAACTAAAACGTCAGGAGAACGTCCTTTCGCGGCCTTGAAGGAGAGAGGAAAAAGGACGAATAGCCTTCGCTCAAAACGTTACACCTATTCAGTATTGAAGTAGTACACCAGCATTTTAGTACTTTTAATTCGTATGTAACACAGCCTACGTATAAAAGCTGTAATGTATTATCTTCATGCCTTTTCCCTGCTAATGTTCACAGGAAGTGACGTCAACGCAGGAACACGGAATACTTTGCTACTTTATTCAACAGTGAATGTTTAGGAATTGAGTGAATTTTGTCTAAACAGGCTGTTTAAAGTTCAAAACCAAACTTTCGCTGTATTTCATTGCTGAATCACACCGCAAAATATCGCGTGTACCTGCGCCTGGCCATGCAAAGCCTTGAAAGTAATTATTAGTATCTTAAAAACAATCCGTGATCTCACCGGCAACCAGTGAAGATTACGTAGCACAGGGGAGATATTCTCCGATTTTCTAAATTCTGCAACAAGTCTAGCAGCTGTATTTTGAATTCGCTGTAACTTTCTCAATTCAGTATCTGGTAAGCCATATAGGATGCTATTACAGCTGTCAAGTTTTGATGTTATGAATGCATGCACCAACTTCTCACAGTCCTTTTTACTCAAATATTTCCTGATCTTGCCAATATTTCTGATAGCCAAAGTGGCCGATTTACAAATGTTATTTACATGAGTATTTAATTTTAAATGTCTATCAACAGCAACACCGAGATCACGTGCAACCGGAGCCGGTTGGATTATCACATCATTGACACATATTTCTGATAAGAAAGGGGAACGAAAAAATGCGTAGGTTTCAATTTCAAAATTTTTAACAGAATAGTCAAGAAAAGCATTTCACGTCCTTATGACCCGTAATCGAAGAAAATCTGAGAATGATGACGTCAATGATCACGTGAGACTGCTATTAAATTTCCTGTAGGTGATGTAAAGTAAAGTTAGTAAACCATTGTTTGTTTGAAAGAGAAAGTGATAAGATCAAGGTACAAGTCGAGCTACAAGTTAAGCTACGAGTGAAGTTAACGAGAAGCCAAGAGGTAAGGAGAGTTTTTTATTCATTAACAGACTGAAGTCCAACTAAGACCTGATTTAAATACCAATCAAAAATTCTAAAAGGTTGCTGTACTGTCAAAATAATGAATAGGAAGTCTAACGTCGAGTGAACGACCTTCCTCCTTCGTTAGAGAGTTAAACGCATTATATCACTTTACGTTTCACTCTCTGACGAAGGACTCTCTCCTGCGCAGAGACTTCCAAGTCCTCCAAAGAGAGTCTTTCAAGAAGGAGAGCTGTTGTATTACGTTCCTCAGCGCAGAGAGGAGAGAGGTCGAAGAGAAGAAGAGAGGAGAAAGGACGAAGAGGAGAGAGGAGAAAGTACGAAGAGGAGAAAGTACGAAGAGCCTTCGCTCAAAACGTTACACCTCCCATTCAGTATTTCAGCAGCACAGCAGTTTGTTTATTATTTTGAGTTCAAATTATGTGAAACGTAATCTTTGCTACACTGTAGTCTGTAGCTCGTCTTCATTGAAACCATTTCTGAGTACTAACAACCAGGCAGATGATCTAACTATTTATTGAGGCAGCTGTAGGTTACGATAATTACTATTGTCCATTGACTATAGTTGCATATACGTAATCATTGAGTTTCCTTGTCTCGAGTCTCGATATATTTGCAACCAGCTAGTCTTTAACATGTTTAAAATGATGGTGGAGATTTAGTTTTACAATAATGATTATATGATATGGTTACGGGGTGATATTCACAACGTTCAGATGGCTCGTGAGTTTCGCCGAAAAAATGTAGAGCGATGCATGGGTGAAGCGAAAGAAACCGTCCAGGACGCGTTCATAATTTCTTGACCTAACCGGGGTATTGGTCATCAGACTAATTTCGTAATTATACGAGAACTGTGACTTAGAAAGATTCCATACCGAAAATGAGGTAACCGATGATCAACTTGGGGCGAAGTGCGGAAGCTGCACTCACAAAGTGTTTTTGTTAAAAGAATCCTTAAACTGATGCTGAACTTGCAAACAAATTAAATGAAGAGAAAACTGCGATTACCAAAATAATGATGACGATCAAGGACGTGCAACAAGCGATCGAAAAGAAATTTTTCGGCACTTCTGGAGAAACTGAAGAAGACATTCCAGCCGATAAGGCTCATGAGTTTCCAGATGATACGAAGTTTCCCTATATTTAGGAGATTGTTCAAAATACAATACAATAATCTTTATTTAACGCGAACAAATGCACTTAGCTACACTGAGTTCATTTCCATATCTTGCCACAATAGTAATAATATAAAAAATTAAAATAATCCTATTATATAATATGTACAGAAATCGTAATCCTAATATAAATTCTATGTACTAAAATTATAACTATATAAGTAGAATTTATATCAATATCGATGTCAATGTCAACAATGCACTTAACTATCTGCCATGAAACCTCACCGTGTCCGGAAGGGCGTTCCATATAATTTGGCTGCTTGATACCGCCAATACTTGAGCCCGGACGTGGTGGTATTAACCTTCGAGAGTTTCAAAATATATTTCTCAGAGCATATATGCTTTGTCTGTATTATTTATCAACTTAATATAAAGTTTTCAAAGGTTTTCGCAACTCTTTAATGTCTCAGAGTAGTTATCTCCAGTTTTTCAAATAGTTCCTCATACGGAGTAGTATAGTCTATCCCTCTGCTCTCTCTCATGCTATTTCGAATTTTTTCAGCGGTTATAAACTTAGCTGCTATATCATAAAACGTTTTGACGGGAGCCTCGCGTTGTCGTCCAAAACTTGATTATCAAGTTTTTCCCAACATCAATAGACATTATCAGTCTCGTCAAATACATTCTGCTCAGATCATCAAGAAAAGTTTCTTGGTCGAAGCTTTTCAACGAGCGTTTCACGTTAACTTCGAATTTAGGTCGCATAAGTTTGGTATTTAACACAATGTAAACGAAACAGCGATCATTAAGCAGAGTCTTTCATAAAAGCTGGAATATTATAGTCAATATATAACATCAAGGCAAGACCATCGGTTAAGTTTTCCGATACCCTAGTTAGTATGTTTATAAGAAAGTCTACATCATATAAATATCGCATATATGTCCAGTATTTCCCCTGTTTGTTATTACATAGAGGGTGCAATATATCCTAATTCAGATCACCAATATAGAAATAATGTTCTCGCATAATAAAAAGCTTCGTCTAATATCCTTAACAGTTCGCTAGTAAAAGTGCTATTGTCTATACCGACGGTGGTTTCACAGCAAACACGTCGCTGAGCAATACGCAATTCAAGAAGATTCTCCATTGATTTGCATGCAACTTTCCTTTGTTGTGTAACAATGTTCTCATTGAATAAACAGCATATACCTGCACGTCCGTCAGTAGTGTAGGGAAACACATTATCGTCTGAAGACATCTTTTCCAATGTTTCCGAAAGATAAAGCTTTAAAGGACGTGTTCGAACTATTTGAACGGAAGGGATGTTAGTAAACACTTCAACATCACAGTCTCTGGGAACAAGTTGAGTTCTGTGTTTATGTCGTGCCTGCACATAAGTGTCTGCATCCTGGCTACACCACTCTATAACCTACATGAGTCTTTTGATCTAAAAACTGACATTTCAAAAGAGAACACAGGATAATGTTAAGGACCTCAAGCAGTTTTGTCTAAAACCAAAATATTTCCTTATCCGAACGGAACGCAGTTTAGACACAAGTTTTTAAATACCTCGTGTAATAACATGGTTGCCTCGGTTTCTTTTGTTTTAACAGGGACGATTACTAACGTATTGCTATGAATACTGGATGAGGGATATTTAGTTCTAAACATCCCTCATCAATATATTCATGACCGAGGCATAGAACTGAATTTCTATAAGCGATTCATTAATAATAAGATTATTCCCTCGGCGACCATGTTATTACAAAGTAAACGCATGCTTTGAGGGACATTAGTGATTAAATGTACCCGCAAGCCTTGGGAGGTTTGTGGAATTCCCTCGGGCTGCGCCCTCGGGAATTTCACAAACCTCCCTCGGCCTCGGGACATTTAATCACTAATATCCCTCAAAGCATGCGTTTACTTATAATAACAGCACCTTAATTCGTTTTCATGAATAAATGAACACGATTGGTAAGGAAAGCTTTGTATTTATTAACAGACTCTGAAGTCCAACTAAGAGCTGATTCAAATGGCAAAAGTATAAAAAAGTTGCTGCACTGTCAAAATAGTGAATAGGAACTAAGAAGTCTAACGTTTCGAGTGAACGACCTTCCTCCTTCGTTAGAGAGTGAAACACAATTCACTTTACGTTTCACTCTCTGACGAAGGACTCTCTCCTGCGAAGAGACTTCCAAGTCCGCGAAAGAGAGTTTTGCAAGACGGAGAGCTGTTGCATTACATGATTCCTCTGCGCAGAGAGGAGAAAGGACAAAAAGCCTTCGCCCAAAACGTTACCTACTCCTCATGTTATTCATTATTTCAGCAGCACAGCAGTTTGTTTCTTATGTTGAGTTAAAATTATGAGACGTAATCTTTGCTACTGAAGTTCGTTTTCATTCAGACCATTTCTGAGTCGCACCGAATCGAACCTGCAACCTTCTCACACCAGGGAGATAACCATCTAACTATTTATCGAGGTAGCTGTACATAACGATAGTTACTATTGTCTATTGACTCGTGGCCTACATATTGTTTGAAAGTATGTAGACGTAGCAAGGAGAAGTCAAGAAGTAAGGAGAGCTTTGTGTTCATTAACAGAATAAGTCCAACTAAGAGATGATTCAAATACCAATCAAAAATATTAAAAAGTTGCTGTACAGTATGCCATATAAACTAGTAATATAGTTATTTCATCAACGAGGCCCCGATTATTTGTTATCTTCGCCGATTATTTGTTATCGTGTCGCAAATAGTACGTTCTATTGAAAGTACAAATGGAGTTAAGGAGTTTTCTTTAGCAGTATAAATGAGATTATGAAAAACAAGTTTCATGAAAAAATGCGTCGTATAACAGCACGTCTTAATCGGATTTCAGTTTTAAGTAAAAACGTTTCGTGAATAAAAGAATAAACAAGGTTTGAATATCAAAATGTTTAACATGAGAATAGCCAAGAAAAGCCTTTCACGTCCCTTATGGGAGAAAATCTCAGAATGATGACGTCAAAGATCACGTGAGACTGCTATTTAATTTCCTGTAGGCGAACAAAGTGAAAGTGTAAAGACCAAGCTACAAGTCCAGCTACACGTTAAGCTACCAGTAAAGTTAACGAGAAGCCAAGAGGTAAGGAGAGTTTTTTATTCATTAACAGATTGAAGACCAACTAAGATCTGATTCAAATATCAATTAAAAATACTAAAAGGTTGCTGTACTATCAAAATAATGAATAGGAAGTCTAACGTTTCGAGTGAACGACCTTCTTCCTTCGTTAGAGAGTGAAACGTAAATGTCACTTTACCATTCACTCTCTGACGAAGGACTCACTCCTCCACGGAGACTTGCAAGTCCGTGAAAGCATAGTTAATAGAAACACTGTTTCTATTAACTATGGTGAAAGAGAGTTTTCTAAGGCGGAGAGCTGTGGCATTACGTTTCTCAGTGCTTCTCAGCAATACAACAGCTCTCCGTAATAAACTAAAACGCCCCGGAAAAAGTCCTTTCGCGGCCTTCAAGGAGAGGAAAAATATGTACGCAGTGCGTACATGTGTCTACTGGATTTTTCTGTTAACACTACAAGTCTAGTGTGAAATATTAGCCGTTACAGAAACGCGTGCCGAATAGGGAATTGACTGCAGTTTAATTGCAAATTTTGTTCTGAAAACAGCATAGTAGATTAGCATAGTACTGTATATGTAGATTTAAAACTAGAAAAAGATAAGTTTGGCACAGCTGGCAGATTTCATTGGTTCTGTTGAGGAGTACACGAGCACTGTAATTTTAACTTTGCCATTAGGCATAAACAATAACTGGCTTCCAAAGATGCTTTAATTTCCAAATTCCAACAATTAAATAATTGTTATCAGCAATCTCATAAATAGTGAAATGGAAAGATGACAAAAAATCATAATCCTTATACTTACGTGGGTAGGGAAAGTACGCCAAAAGTGTTGTATTTAACTTGTTTTGATTTATTGTAGCGTTTTTTATTTTAGTAGTACACATAATTGTTGGTTTGAGGGGCTCTTTGAAAAAACCGACCTCATCAAATAGGGTATTGATAATTAACATGCAGATCAGCTGTACATTTCAAGGAACATGTTGAGTTAAAATTATGTGAAAGGTAATCTTTGCTACACTGTAGAGAATCGAACTCGCAACCTTGTTAGTTCTTACCACCGATTTCGGGGTCAATTTTCCGCTGAGATCGATAAGGCCGAGTTTCCAGATGATATGAAGTTTTCCGATATTTGGGAAATTGTTTAACCCAAAATACGATATACATTGACGGATAGCTGTTGCTGATTATACAAAGGCGCCAAGTGTATTATCGGAAAGAAGCTAAGAAAACAATTTATATTAATGCCTTCTTTAGTCCATCCGTGACCGCCGTGCGCGCGTGGAGACAAATAAAAATGGAGATTTCGTATAAATATCGTGATGGAAATTGTTACAATATTTTTGGTAACATTTGTATAACTTCTTACAGCGCTATATCCACGTTATTTGGTTATATCAGGATATGGCAATTGCTTTTATCATGAAAGACGACTCCTTCCTGTCTCTATAGTCTTGATTTACAGCTTTGTTTATCTGGCTTTGTAACTCTGCGGTTATAATAGTCATACTTATATGCTAAAGCGAAAGTTTCCCAAATTAAAGCAAAGAATCGCTATGGTGTAATATTTTTAAAAACAAAGTGATTACTGCTACAATAGGACTAACAGATTACAGAGCTGGGCTTAGAACTTCAATTTAGTTGCGATGGTATTTCAGTTATGTGATGTTCTCATTGAGCTGAATGCTTGTTACATGCATCCAGTTAGCCTTTATGAATGTATGATGTAAATGTAGCAGGTTAACGAATAATACGCAACACTACTTATCCGGTGTATATCTTGTGATTTCGATTTTCGAACGGTAATTTGATGTCTTTCCGACAAAAGTTTCATTTGGCGACGGCTCTGAGGTGGTTAGATCATATAGAGTTAACGTAGTCCGCGTCTTTGGGACGATGTTTTTTAGTATAACAATAGAAAATACAGCCTGGGATTAGGAAGACACTTAAGGCGGGGGGTTAGAAAACTCATTAGGTGGGTTGGTTAGGATCTAAGTTGTTTTGGGGTTAGTGGTTATTTGTGTTAATATATACACTGCTGTAGTGAATGTGGGAGAGCTTCGAGTAGACAGACGATACATAGCATACACATAGCAAATAAAAGAATAAAACAGCAGAGGAACTGAGGTGTGATGTACACCAGGCCTTTTCTATACTACAGTCATTCAGTTAAACCCCACTTTCATTGACCACCTATAGTTGACCACCTATAATTGACCACCGATAGTTCCATCTTTCCTGTGAACCGGAGTTTTTGGTAGTTTGGTAGTTTTAAAATAAGGCAATTTTCATGTCACCTAATGATATGTCCAAGAACATTCTGGGTTTGTTATTTTTGAATGACCACACCCAATGACCACGCCTATTTGTCGGCAAAATTAGTTCTCACACCCCCTGTCCAACGCCCTTCGTGACGGCTCTGAGCATCCTCGTGCCTTCTTTTAATGTTAAGAAATAGAAAACATATTCCATGTTTCCATACAGTTATAGAAACACGAGTGGAAGTTTGGGAGAACGAGAAATTGCCGTGGGTGACTGTTTGATTTCCACTGTCATTTTCAGTTCTCTCAAAGACCAAAATTGTCACGAGTGTTTTTATTGGGCGTACGGATGGGAATGCCTGAATAAAATATGACGTCATAGATGTCATAAATATGACGTGATTTCGTGAGATTATTTATATATACCCCCCTTTAGAACACAAATAGCCATTAGGCGAAATCACTGATCTTAAAAATAGGACTGGATTGAGCTTTGCTGGCAGTCCGACATTACTAAGGGACCAACTGAGGATCCTATGAGGTTTTTTGTTGGATTATGTGCTCTTACCATCGACAAAATAAATAATTTTACTATAAAGACGACCAGAAGACATTTTTCAAACGACTGGGTAAAACGATTCATGGCCTACCTACAGATTTTCTGCGACTTTGGTCCCTTAGTAATGGCCGCCGTTGACTCTAATTATCCAGTGAGAGAAGCCTAATATGAGACGTCAAATTAGGTTCAAGATTTTGTGCATTTAATGTTAACAAAGAAACCGTATATTGGCCAGGCACTAAACCTTTTTGCGAGCGTCACATTTTGATTTGCTTGCAAACTCGGAGCTTCTAATGATGTCTCGTCAATATATATTATGCAAATATGCAAGCATCAGATACAATAGAAAGCTCGATCCAGTCCTATTTTTGAGAAAAATAATTCTGAGTCCCGTACAGGAATCGAACCTGTAACCTTCTGATTGCCGGTGAGACGCTCTAACCATTGAGCCACCGAGACTCAGATGGAGAGCGAAGGTTACAATGATGTACTGGTTCGATTGATATATGTACTTCCTATGCGGCAGTCACCATATATCGGTAATATTTGGATGTGTTAATATATACACTGCTGTAGCTCTCTCACATTCACTCTCTCACATCTCAAGCTCTCTCACATTCACTACAGCAGTGTATATATTAACACATCTGTTAACACTTAACATAACAAGGCAAAGCTCTACAAGAACAATTTCAAATTATTTAAATGCACGCAGTACCCAACTGATAATAAAATTTTAATTTTTACTTGTTACTTTTTTACTTCTATAATCTCAAAACTAAACACGCTTATACGCGAAGATATATATGTTAACCAGTTTTGTTACAGTGTTACGTTTTAGTTTTGCATTTTAACTACATTTGAAATGCATACAACTACTAGACAACCATTGTACTGTGTTTAATTAACTACGCGACAAGGTCACGATAATTGGTTGGATAATATCCAGCGTTTCTGATTAATTTGCATCAAAAAAGCTTTTCAACTTCTTTGTATACTTTGTTCAACAATGACACCCCATTGTGGTTACTAACTTTAATTAAACTAAGCGATTCAAACAAAACACGAATTGTTTCGAATTGTTTATTGTCGTTGATACTTGGGGAGGGAAATTCGCGATACATGGCATCTCCAACGAGCCGATAGAAGATTTCAAAATAATGATGACCATCAAGGACGTGAAACAAGCGATCGAAGAGAAAATTATGACTGCTAGAGAAACCGCGACGACGACTCAGCATGGGGCGAAGAGATCGAAAATAAAGTCGCCAGAGATGGTGTTAAGATGAGTCAAGTAAAGCAATTAAGATCTGACAATGGTTTTGATGAAAGTGTATGCGGCAGAGAGAGCAGCTAGAAAGGAAAATATATCAGATACAGCAAAGAAATACAATTCTGCCAAGCAACCAAAACACGTGCAGATCGCACGGCTCAATGGATCGTATCATATTGACTCCGAGTTTCAAGATTCCTTGAAGTTTTCTTATCTTAAGGAGCCCGTTGTATCCCAAATACGAACATACATTGACTGATTACTCTTGAGGACTACATGCAAGAGCATTATCGAACTAAGATTATCTTGAACAAGCCACAAGGTATCTGGCATACGAGGAGATCTGGTAAGAACTGGACATGAATGGAAGAAGTGGACGTTTACCTAACTGGTTCCAAGCCCTACCAGTGGACAACTGAAAGAATCTCGGTCGAAACGAAATCGCGAGAGAAGCAACCTAAACTTCCGTCCAACTACAATACGTGGGTGGATCCACAAAAGACTTTCAAATCCGACACGTCGAACACAAGAATCGTAAACACGTGGGCGAACATATCGAATGTAAAGTGTCGGAAGATCGTGAGTCAACTAAACCAACAAATCCGTCAGCGTTTGACATCCGACAAGGGTTTTGAAGAAAGTGTACGCGGTAACGACGACAGAAACAACAGCTTGAAAGAAGAATCAGTTCCAGTAATAAAGAACAATTCTGCCAATCTAGTAAAACTCATGATCGCACGGTTCAATGGTTCATATGGATTTCAACAATAATAATATATCACCAATTACGTAGCAATAACCGAAATTTTTACTTATCTAAACCCAGCAGAAATTTCCTTAAAAAATACTTTTCTAATCGAAAAGCTTAGTCCTGGAATGGTTTAACTGCAAATGTTATTAGTTATAAATGCATTAGTTATAAATATGTTAGTTTTAGATTTGTCGGAACACGGCCCTTTGAAAATCAAGAAACTGGTACACTACCGTGTGTGTAAATAAGTTGTTAATAAAGTCGTCTTGAAGCGGAAGCGCTACTACAATGTATACCATATTAGTCGTATTTCTTGGGCTGTGATGAGAATTCATAAAAACTATGTATGAAAAATCAGATATACTACACAAGTTTGATACTCTTAAATTTACTCAATTCCCGCAAGTATTATTTACCCAGAAGCACATTGCGCACTTTTACAGAACAAAGCAAGATTTGTTCTAGCTGCATAAATTGATACCTATATCAAAGTAGTGAAAGTACAAATTCTAAAATATAATAAAAACATTGGTGTTCTCCTCCTCTTCGTTTCATCCAGCATCATTCTGTATCGTCTCGTGTTTGAGAGAGGAATAAATAATAGTGATTCAAGGCTTGACTGGCCCATATTTTAAGAATATCGCTGCAGATGATTATTATAAGGACTATGTTATTAGTTTTCAGTAAAAAACGTTTCATGAATAAATGAATAAAAAAGCTTTCAAATAGTTTCACATGAGAATAGTCAAGATGAGCCTTTCTCGTTCCCATACCCCCAAAGAAAATCTGAGAATGACACGTCAAAATCACGTGAAGACTGCTATTAAATATGCGGGAGTGATGCAAAGTAAACCATTGCTTGTTTCACTGTGAAAGTATTAAGACCAAGAGAACAACTCTTCATGATGGTAACCTTATGTGAATAGCAAGAAGACAAGAGGTAAGGCGAGCTTTGTGTTAATTAACAGACTGAAGCCAAAGTTATACCTGATTTAATTACCAATCAAAAATACTAAAAGGTTGCTGTACTGTCAAAATAGTGAATAGGAAGTCTAACGCCGAGTGAACGCCCTAATTCTACCTTCGTTTGAGAGTGAAACGCATTATGTCACTTTAAATTTCACTCTCTGACGAAGGACTCTCTCCTTCGTAGAGACTTCCAAGTCCACGAAAGAGAGCCTCAGCGCTTCTCCACTTTCTCTTTCGCGGCCTTGAAGGAGAGAGGAGGAGAAAGGACGAAGAGCCTTCGCTCAAAACGTTACACTGACCTCCTATTCATTATTTCAGCAGTACACCAGCGTTTTAGTACTTTTAATTCATATTTTACACTGCCTTCCCAACGCACGACTTCTATATCATTATTTTATTCAAATACCGACATTTCATTATGTTGTTATCGTGTTTATTTATTATGTAATTTATGTTGAGTTAAAAGTATGTGAGACGTAGCCTTGCTGCTGAAGTACGTCTTCATTCAGACCATTTATGAGTACAAAGAAGATATTCTAACCATTGAGCTATCTGTAGGTTACCATAATTACTAGTGACTCGTAACATACGCATTCCTTGAGTTTCCTGGTCTCGAATCCCGATATATGTGTTATTAAAATGATGGTACGAGTATGATTTATTTAGAGTCACGCAGGATAAGGTTGCTCATGTTTTAAGCACTCGACAATTCAGTTTATCACTATTAGTTGAACGGAAAACCCAACTGAAAGGGAATACATGCAATCATCATGATTATATGATGCGGTTACGGGGTGCGAACCCACAACGGTCAGATCGTTCACGAGTTTCGCTAACCATGTTGAGTAATGTAAGGGCGAAACGTAAGCTGTTCAGGTAGCGTTCATAATTTATTGACTGAAGCTAAACGAGGTGTTGAAGATCGTAAGACTAATTTCGTAATTATACGTGAACTGGAATGCGTGACGTGTAGGGCGAAGAGTTGAGAGTAATCCGATACCGTTATCACGTTATGTTGGATTAACGATTGCAATGTTCGATACCGTCACCGAAAGCCATGAGTGAGAAGTGACTGTGCGATGGTGTCAGTCCTTCTTTGTGAGAAAGACGAGACGTCGTGTGTGATTTTAAGGTAAAATAAAAGATTCAAAACTAAATTGTGACTTGTTGTTGATACTTGGGGAGGGAAATTCGCAACACGCGGTATCTCCAACGGGATACAAGTACTGGTGATTTTGACCAGTTCGACCTAGAGACAGAGAGACCTCGCGAGAATGAAGTAACGGATGACCAACCTTGAGCGGAAGCTGTGATCACTATAACTAAGTGTTATTCTTAAAATATATCTAAGTCGACAGAAAACTTCGAGTTCGAAAATAATGATGACGATCAAGGACGAGAAACAAGCGATCGAAGATAAAATTTTGACTGCAGGAGACACTGAAGAAGACGTCTCAGCATGGGGCGAAGAGATCGAAAATAAAGGAAGAAATTCAGCGCTTGAGATTTAATAACGATTTAAGAGAAAGTGTGCGACAATGGCAATACACCACCTCGTAGAGCGCATTGCAGCCTCTAAGAATGAAGACCACCACATGATCAACATGGTTTTACATACAATGGGAGACAGTAGTTAGAAAAATAAAAATCAGATGCAGCAAAAAATTAGAATTAATCCAAGCTACCAAAACTCGTGATCGTACGGTTCAACGGATCGTATCGATTTCAACAATAATAGTAGTCACCAATAGGTAGCAATAATCGAAATCTTTACTCCTCTCAGCCCAACTAACATTTCCTTAAAATATCTTTTCGTATCGAATAGCTATTTGCCCTGGAGTGGTTTAACTACGAATGCGCAATCGATCAGGTCATAAAGGGAAATATTAATATTTCACTGAGTTAAGTTAATTAACACTTATTATAGTCAATAATCTTACTAACAATAATTTCTGATGTTAAGTGTAAATATTAGTTATATCAGTTATAAATGTATTCGTTATAAATAAATCAGTTATAAATATATCGAGTTATAAATTGTTCAGTTAGCACTCATAATTTATTGACTGGAGTTAAACGGGGTGTCGAAGATCGTAAGACTAGTTTCGTAATTATATACGTGAACTTGTAAACGAAGATGAAGTCGACAGAAGACTTCGAGTTCCAAAATAATGATGACGATCAAGGACGTGAAACAAGCGATCGAAAAGAAAATTTTGACTGCAGCAGACACTGAAGAAAACGTCTCAGCATGAGGCGAAGAGATCGAAAATAAAGTCACCAAAGACGACTAAAGAAATTCTCGTCTGGGGCTCAGAAACATTTTTCTGAGTTTGCGTTATGTCGCACGTACGAACTAGTACACAACGTAGCCTTCGTTCTGCCTGCATTTGAGTTCTGGTAGCTCAATGGTTACAGCGTCTAACTGGAGATCATGAAGGTTGCGGGTTTCTGATAATATATAATATAGACATATCAAGACTGCTGAATTAGTAGTACGTATGTCGCACGTACGAACTAGTACACAACTTAGCCTTCGTTCTGCCTGCATCTGAGTTCTGGTAGCTCAATGGTTACAGCGTCTAACTGGAGATCATGAAGGTTGCGGGTTTCTGATAATATATAATATAGACATATCAAGACTGCTGAATTAGCAGTACGTATGTCGCACGTACGAACTAGTACACAACGTAGCCTTCGTTCTGCCATCTGAGTTCTGGTAGCTCAATAGTTAGAGCATCTAACAGGAGATCATGAAGATCAACATGGTTTTACATACAATGGGAGACAGTAGTTAGAAAAATAAAAATCAGATGCAGCAAAAAATTAGAATTAATCCAAGCTACCAAAACTCGTGATCGTACGGTTCAACGGATCGTATCGATTTCAACAATAATAGTAGTCACCAATAGGTAGCAATAATCGAAATCTTTACTCCTCTCAGCCCAACTAACATTTCCTTAAAATATCTTTTCGTATCGAATAGCTATTTGCCCTGGAGTGGTTTAACTACGAATGCGCAATCGATCAGGTCATAAAGGGAAATATTAATATTTCACTGAGTTAAGTTAATTAACACTTATTATAGTCAATAATCTTACTAACAATAATTTCTGATGTTAAGTGTAAATATTAGTTATATCAGTTATAAATGTATTCGTTATAAATAAATCAGTTATAAATATATCGAGTTATAAATTGTTCAGTTAGCACTCATAATTTATTGACTGGAGTTAAACGGGGTGTCGAAGATCGTAAGACTAGTTTCGTAATTATATACGTGAACTTGTAAACGAAGATGAAGTCGACAGAAGACTTCGAGTTCCAAAATAATGATGACGATCAAGGACGTGAAACAAGCGATCGAAAAGAAAATTTTGACTGCAGCAGACACTGAAGAAAACGTCTCAGCATGAGGCGAAGAGATCGAAAATAAAGTCACCAAAGACGACTAAAGAAATTCTCGTCTGGGGCTCAGAAACATTTTTCTGAGTTTGCGTTATGTCGCACGTACGAACTAGTACACAACTTAGCCTTCGTTCTGCCTGCATCTGAGTTCTGGTAGCTCAATGGTTACAGCGTCTAACTGGAGATCATGAAGGTTGCGGGTTTCTGATAATATATAATATAGACATATCAAGACTGCTGAATTAGCAGTACGTATGTCGCACGTACGAACTAGTACACAACGTAGCCTTCGTTCTGCCATCTGAGTTCTGGTAGCTCAATAGTTAGAGCATCTAACAGGAGATCATGAAGGTTGCGGGTTTCTGATAAGATATACAGACATATCGAGACTGCTGAATTAGTAGTACGTATGTCGCACGTACGAACTAGTACACAACGTAGCCTTCGTTCTGCCATCTGAGTCCTGGTAGCTCAATGGTTAGAGCGTATAACTGGAGATCGTGAAGGTTGCAGGTTCGATTCCCATCTGGGGCTCAGAAACATTTTCTGAGTTTGCGTTATGTCGCACGTATGAACTATGAACTAGTACACAACGTAGCCTTCGTTCTGGCATTTGAGTTCTGGTAGCTAAATGGTTAGAGCGTCTAACTGGAGATCATGAAGGTCGCGGGTTTCTGATAATATATAATATAGACATATCGAGACTGCTGAATTAGCAGTACGTATGTCGCACGTACGAACTAGTACACAACGTAGCCTTCGTTCTGCCATCTGAGTTCTGGTAGCTCAATAGTTAGAGCATCTAACAGGAGATCATGAAGGTTGCGGGTTTCTGATAAGATATACAGACATATCGAGACTGCTGAATTAGTAGTACGTATGTCGCACGTAGCAACTAGTACACAACGTAGCCTTCGTTCTGCCATCTGAGTTCTGGTAGCTCAATAGTTAGAGCATCTAACAGGAGATCATGAAGGTTGCAGGTTTCTGATAAGATATACAGACATATCAAGACTGCTGAATTAGTAGTACGTATGTCGCACGTACGAACTAGTACACAACGTAGCCTTCGTTCTGCCATCTGAGTTCTGGTAGCTCAATGGTTAGAGCATCTAACAGGAGATCATGAAGGTTGCGGGTTTCTGATAAGATATACAGACATATCAAGACTGCTGAATTAGTAGTACGTATGTCACACGTATGAACTAGTACGCAACGTAGCCTTCGTTCTGCCATCTGAGTCCTGGTAGCTCAATAGTTACAGCATGTAACAGGAGATCATGAAGGTTGCGGGTTCGATTCCCATCTGGAGCTCAGAAACATTTTCTGAGTTTGCGTTATGTCGCAGTCGCACGTATGAACTAGTA
Source organism: Chrysogorgia sp. JL179-B06 (assembly GCA_035772405.1). Taxonomy (NCBI): domain Eukaryota; kingdom Metazoa; phylum Cnidaria; class Anthozoa; order Scleralcyonacea; family Chrysogorgiidae; genus Chrysogorgia; species Chrysogorgia sp. JL179-B06. The sequence continues at coordinate 447,831 of JAYKKM010000153.1, read as the reverse complement.
CACAACGTAGCCTTCGTTCTGGCATTTGAGTTCTGGTAGCTCAATGGTTAGAGCGTCTAACTGGAGATCATCAGTGAAGGTTGCGGGTTTGATTCCCGTCTGGTGCTCGGAAACATTTTTCTGAGTTTGCGTTAAAGATTGAGTAGCAAACAGTTTACCATACTAAAATAACCAAGCTGCAAGTCACATTTAATATAAAGCAAGTGGTTTGATCGTATCAAGATGCATCGTATCAAGATTTCCTAATTTAAGGATTTAACCATACATTGACGGATTATTCTTGCGGACTAGATGCAAGAGCATTATCGAACGTTTACCGTGGTTCAAAGACAGATACAGAAACTCGGTCGAAACGAAATTGCGAAAGAAGCAACCTGAACTTGCACCCAAATACAATACGTGGGTGGATCTACAAAAGACTTTCAAATCCGACACGTCGAACATGAATCGTAAACGCGTGGGTGACGAGATCGAATGTAAAGTGTCGGAAGATCGCGAGTTAACTAAACCAACAAATCCGTCAGCATTTGACATCCAACAACGGTTTTGAAGAAAGTGTACGCGGGAACGACGACATAAACAGCATCTTGAAAGAAGAATCAGTTCCAGTAATAAAGAACAATTCTGCCAAGCTACCAAAACTCATGATCGCATGGTTCAGAGTACGCCATTTGCGTGAACCGTTATAATCGGCACAAACATGGCTGATTAATTTTTAAGTACATACATGTAAGCAGGCTTTTACAAAGGGTATACATGTTTGCGTAACAATTAACATAATAGGCACGTATGTTAGTAGTACTTTGACTAGGTAATTCCAAATCTGTTTTCAGAATTGAAAACGGTTAAATATTGGTCGAGATAACTAAAAAAATAAAAAATAAATTTCCACGACGAAACGGCCTTTTGCAAATTGTGATCAACAAATTAATACATGGCGTGTGAGGACTGGGGACCACGGATGGGGAAAATCCCCGCAGGGGTGTTAGGATGAAACTCTTGGGGGGTAGAAAAGGTGAGCGAGGGGATTATTGCGGATTCGGATTTTGGGTCCGCAGTAATTGGCAATGCTGTTGCGGTCACCCTGTCTTTCTTGTTCCTGTCTTTCTTGTTCCTGTCTTTCTTGTTTTTTTGTTATAAGTAATTTTGTTTTTGTAATTACTGTTTTGTTATTGTAATTTGTAATTGTTAAAGGTCAACTAAACCTTTTGAGGTTATTCTATTTTTCGTTAGAATTCGAAAAGTTCAATTCAAAACCGAAGAAATAATTGAAATTGATTACTCGGTTCTGCTTTTATTTATCTGTTAAAGATCGAGTTTTCAGCCCTTTTGCTGAACTTAGTTGAACAACGACCGCGTTGGAAGAAAGCCTGGTACTACCGGTATGTGATGTCATAATGATGTCATACGGCGAGAAAATACTGAACTACTGAGATTTTTAGAAGAGTAAAATATGATTGATTGTTTGTTTGTTTGTTTGTTTGTTTGTTTGTAGAATATCTCAAAAGTATCGGCAGCTGTAGTCTCCTAGCTGTAGTCATAGAAACGGTTTTAATTTATTCCTCAGAACATGCAGATGATAATTACTTACAATTAGTCAAAGTACTTGTCCAAGATGTGCGCCTAACATCACGGTCTCCTTCTTCGTTGCTCATCCCAAATGATTCTCATGCAGTCACCAACAGAGAAGGAGAACTTTTGTAGTCTGCAAAAGAAAATCAGAAATGATGAGTCATGCGACAAATCTAGTCAGGCAAAGCTGAATGTCAAGTCTCCGAGATTATATATTATAACGGTAGTTATTCCTTTATAAAATAATTTATTAATCAAGGTGGTTGTTTTCTCGAGATTTAGATGCTTTAGAAGAACAAAAACTCCAACCATAACTCAAATAAAAACTATAAACCTAACCCTGGAATAAAGAAATACTACCCTACTCTGTACCGGTACACAAAGAAGCTTCCCGTACGAAAAATATGAGCGTGACATAGCGAGATACCGGCCAGAATCTGGCCATAATGCTAAATATTGAGCGGTAATTGAACAAGACAAAACGAGACATTTGATTTGTCTCGCTACCGGAAAGAACCGACATTTTTGTACCGCCCGTTTATCAGCGAGATTATAGCTAAGTGAACGATAAAGAGCGAGACATACGCTACCTCGCGTGTCACGGTTGAGCCTGACATTTGTCAGGCTCTTTGTACAGCCAAAACAGAGCAAGACTGGGCGTGATAGAGCGAGACAGACGCTATACGTGCGTGTCACGGTTGAGCCTGACATTTGTCAGGCTCTTTGTACAGCCAAAAACACAGCAAGACTCCCCGTGATAGAGCTAATCTAACTTAAAATCTGTCTGTTTTCTGACAACACATCTTGCGGAAACAATTTATAAGGGAATTTTATCGGGAAACTTACATTCCGTACAAATTTTCCAGAGACAAATATGCCATCAAAGATGGGCGCGCAAATTTGAATTGGTTGAACACTTGAACTGAAGCTCGCTCGAAAAACTCGTAGTAAGGCTTACTGTAGACCTGACTTTTTTATTTGCATCGTTATTCGTCAACGGCTATGGTTGTACAGTATATATTTTATAAGCGACAAAACCGACAGTATCGTTCCGAAGTCGCGTTGCATTCCACTAGAGATACATTCGAAGTGCGTGTTGAAGTTGAGGTGAGTGGCGCATAATTCAGGGCAAGCAACAGATATTTGTCTTGATTATTCTCCAAGTCTCTTCCAAACGTAAGTGAATCGATTTAGTTTATTTATCGTAGTACTGTTCATAGTATCGATAGTTAATTACTATTTGAGAGACTGTATTTTCTTGGACGGAACGCCGAACGTGTTAAATTATTCAGCCGCACATATTGCGGCGCGAAAATTCGTATTTTGTTGGAATCGCGAACCATACGATTTAATATTATAAGCTATATAGACAACATCTTGCTTGAACAAACTAAAATCGATCTATAGTATCGATTATATTTATTAAGACTCAAATTAATGGTCAGCACGACTCTGACAAAAAATCATTGGTTAAGATACAATCACCGGACAACGGTCATGTGAATGGTCGTCGACTTATTTTTGTCATTCTTCTGTTCGCTCTTGATTACTTACCATGTATCTAAACCAGGAGTTGGCGATATTTATCGCATCAAAAATCGCACGCGAAGCAAATGAATGAAGCAAATGAGCCATTACGCTCGTCGCAATTAACTACAACGTGCGAAAGGAATGTTTGAAAACCCAGCCACCATATACCATAAACATATTGACGGATCCATATAAGTTACCACGATTTAGTTTTGTATTGTCCTGTTTTGTTTTGTTCTGTAATATAAGTTCACAAATTGCTTTTGTTAAATGTGTATAATCCATTATTGTAATAAAAGAACATTTTTGCCATGTCTGGCTAGTGAAGATGCATTATTGTGTGCAAGGTGGAGTTCGTCCGTCATCGTGATAATTGTCGTGACGCATGTTTCTTTTACCGCGAGAAAGCAATCAGCTGAAACGATATTTTTCAGCAATAAAATATGAAGCGATAATCTGGCCACAAACAAGCCATAAAAATATCACGGCGTGCCAAATGTCCCGCTCAATTCTGGTTCAAATTGTCACGTTTCAGTACCGCTGTGTCACGCTCATTATTGCCATACTCAATTTTGGCTCATGTCTCGCTCATTTGACTGGCTCGAATCTCGCTACTGTCTCGCTCAAATTTTTCGTACGGGTTATACCGGCCCATATCAGAGCCACTAAAGTATGTGAGGTTTGGGATTAGGACTATGTTTTGAATTCAGGATATTTATATAAAACATCAGCCTATTTGTCTGTGTGACTGACATGCCATCTAGCCCAGTCAGTCATCTAAGCTTATTGCAAGACAGAGTTTTAAATTACTATTACATGGAGCGGGCTGGCACGGTAAGCTGGGATAAGTTTTGAGTTGACGTCGACGATTACAGCCCAAAATTCACAATTATCAAATAATAAATTGACAAATATCGCTTCATTTGCACACAGTTACGTTACCTTTTCCGCAGTTTTGTACTGTTGTTATGTCGATGGAATTATTTGTAAGTATTGTCAATAATTGTGGTTCACTGTCTACTAGCTTAGTTGTGAATGCCTCTTAACAGAAAATAAGCCGTGATAAAAACCACGAAACACAAAAACAATGTTTTGATCTAATAAGTTCCCTTTTAGTCTTATTTGATCACATCGTCAAATAAACAAACGAGTATCGGCATACATCAAACAGTTTTTAGCCCGCTTTAACGAGATGAAACGATGACATGAGCAATTTCATCCCAGTTAACCGGGCTAGCCCGGTTGCAACAACCGTGATCCCGGCAAACCGGGCTAGCCCGCTTGCCATGTAATCGAAATGTCGAAAAAATATGCGATTTATATAAGACGTGGGCTATATAAGAACCCAGTTAACCGAGCTAGCCCAGTTAACCGAGCTAGCCCAGTTAACCGGGCCAGTCCGGCCCATGTAATCACCCCCTAAGAAGATACAGGTAGTTAACCATTATAACCAACAACACTGCATGGAACAGTAAACAAGCTCAATTATATTGCTGTTTTGTTGTATTATATTTGAATTAACACAACCTTGGAAAACTGTCAAAAAACAAATTATCTGGTGAAAATATCCAGCCAGATACCAGATAGTGAGATTATCCACTATCCGGCCTGATACTAAATCCGAAGCAGCACCCCTAAATAGAATAATATTAACTTCTACAGGAGATTCTGCAGGAGTTTTTGATTTTCACCATAATTAACATAGTGTGCTTATAAATATTTACATCACAAACCACAAGGCGCTTCAATCAGTGAAGTTATCACCTGATTTGTTGACTGATTAATCTCGTTCCGAGAGCCTTCGCCGCCACGCGAAGCAATTGTGCAATGGCCCTGAATTACAATAGTTATAAATTGTAGTATTCTAGTACCCCAACACTTAACCCTCCCCTAACTGTTTTCCTAACCCTAACCCCCGGCATAAGTATGTGTCTTCCTAAACCCTAACCCCCGGCATAAGTATGTGTCTTCCTAAACCCTAACCCCCGTCTTCTACTTCATTGTAACCATAACCCCGGCTGTATTTACCCCTGGGACAACAATGACAATTACAACTATAAAGAAATTCTCACTACGTTCACAACTGCAATTTAAAATTCAGCCCTTAAATTTCAAATTTGTAGGTATTTTTCATGCCATCTTTTCCCCAATAATTATGATGAACAACATTCTACACACCCCGGGGCACTGCTGGCTAACTTTTCCTTAGTCTGGGTAGATGGTAACAGCCAGAATTGAACCATGCATAATGGCAATTGAACCATGCATAATGGGAATTGAACTCGTAACTTTCTGAACACTGAGTTCTATCCTAAATTTTCTGAGTTTACAACTTTGACAAACATGTACATTTACATACATAGTTTTAATTCACAGATTAAATCACTCCTTGATGCTCCAATGTTTTGACAACGACCATTACATGAAAAGAAGCAACAACATTGTGACATGAGTAGCAGTACTTTTACTATTAATGGAGTTGAATGTTGTGCCAGTGGCGATGAGATTGATTTAAGAGCTGCTGGTTTTCTGAAAACATCCATTCCTCCAGAACTTTTAAATCATCCGCAAGTCAAAACAATCCTACTTTGTCATGAAGATGTTCCCGAATTTCTGGAATCTATCGTCGATAATTTGGGTCCTCAACTATCAATTAACGTTTTCGTTGATAATAATAACAAATCCTGTGAAATCAAGACTGATGAACTTGGTCTCATTGGCCTAGACGTGGGATGCAATGCTGTAAATGTGGTTGGAGTAATTGCTGCATGCAAACGGAAATTGCGGCGTCTAGTTTTGAGAAATTACGAATGTGGTGGTCTAGATGGACTTGACAGAACCACGGTATCTGATGTGGAAGAATTAGTAATTGCGAGTGATGACACGTTATCTGTAAATAATATGACTTATGATGTATTTCCTGATGAAGAAAATTTTCCAGAAATTTATTTTCAGAACATTACTCTAAAAGCGTCCTACGGCTCCCGCTTAACCGACCTTGATACAACATCACAATGCAACACAATAACACTCGAAGGTATGAATAACCTTCAAAGATTCTTGTTATGTGCTAAGGGAAAGAAGATTTTACCAACCGGAATGGATCAATTAAACAATCTTCAAGAATTATTTATCTTTGATGATCCGATAGGTGACGATTTCGAACTGAGCGATAAATTAAAACTACGAAAAGTCATTTTATTCAATTGCAGACTAAATGTCTTACCTTTGGCCATAACAGCGATGGAAGAGCTGGAGGTACTTGAATTACATCACAATAATTTTCATAATCAATTATTATCACTTGACAAACTTGTGAAACTTAAGCGACTTGTCATTTTCCGTTGTCTCCTGAACTCTTATCCAGTAGGTCTGGAAAAACTCACCAATTTAGAAACTTTACATCTTGGCTGGAACATTGAACTTGGTCAGCAGTCATTTTCAATTCCTTCTTTAACGAACTTAAAAGATCTGAATATGAGTCTCTGTGACCTGAAGAAAGTTCCAGGGGGTCTTGAACATTGTGTTAATTTAGAAGATCTGAGCCTTGAGGGCAATAGTGAACTTGGTCAGCAGTCATTTTCAATTCCTTCATCAAGGAACTTAAAACATCTGAATATGAGTGACTGTGGCCTGAAGAAACTTCCAGGGGGTCTTGAGCATTGTGTTAATTTAGAAGTTCTGAACCTTCAGTACAATAGTGAACTTGGTCAGCAGTCATTTTCAATTCCTTCATCAACGAAGTTAAAACAGCTGAATATGAGTTACTGTGACCTGAAGAAAGTTCCAGGGGGTCTCCAGAATCACATTGGTCTCAGAAATTGTGATATGAGTTACAATAAACTAAAAGAATTTCCCGAATGTTTTGCCAACTTAATAGAAAGTGGCACGAATTTCGTCCTAGAAGTTAATGTGTTGGAGAAGCCACCACAAGTTATCTGTAACGATGGTAGAAGTATTTTAAATTATTTTAAAAGCATCGCTAAGTTTGGTGAAGCTCACTCTAAACGGCTTAGAGTGCTGGTGATCGGGAATTCTGGTGCAGGAAAAACGAGTCTTGTTAACGGTTTATTGATGGGAGAGGCAAATCTGACGGACGAAGATGAGAGAACTGAAGGTATTGAGATCAGAAAGTGGTATCCAGATCCTGAGAATGAAGATCTCGAATTAGAAATCTGGGATTTTGGCGGTCACATGGAATACCAGAGTGTAAGTCATTACTTTTTTGAAAAACACTCTTTGTTTCTTTTGGCTGTGGACGTGTCAGAATATGAAACAACTGATGAATCGTATGATGAAAATGCTGGTAAGTGGATTGACGAGTTAAAGAGCATTGTTCGAAGGCCTGTTATAATGGTTGCTGCAACAAAATCTGACCTTGTGGAAGATAGCGTCGTAAATGACAGGTGTCAGGATATGTTAAAAAGAATTAACAAACAGGAAAAACTTGATGTGGATTCTATAAAATCGGATTTGGAGAATTTGGATGGAAATGACAGTTCCAACATCTGTAGAAAGGAAAAGCTTAACTCGCTGACAGCAGAAAGGCCAGTCCTGCCTAAAGAAATCGTTCTCACATTAGATGAGCAAGAAAAATCTGCTAATGGAGAGACTTGTATAGTTGTTACATCTGCAGGAAAAATAGTCAATTTAATACGTTATGAAGGGTTGAATGTCAGCAACTTAAGCCAGGAACTTGTTCGAACTGGAAACAACATGAATTTATTCCCGCACCTGGAAACCAAGCTTCCACTTTTGTGGGTAAAAATTGAACAGTTATTACCTACTTTGAGAGAGGAAATGAAAAACAAGAACCTCACCAAGTACCTAACATTCGAAGAACTGGAAAAGTGGCTATGTCAACACCTTGAAATGTTCAATGAAGTGGAGAAAAAAGAGACTTTGCATGCTGTCATTGTTTACCTGGTTCAACTAGGTAAAGTTTTACATTTTGAACGTGTGAAACTGCTCAGAGATTTTATCTTTCCGGATCCCCAGTGGCTTATCATGTTGGTGAAAGAGGTTGTCCACCACAATTTGGAATTGCACCTGCAGTTTAAAAAAGAATTCAAAGCTTGCAACATGGATGCTGTAATGTTTGAAAACGAAAAGCAGGAATTACTTAAGAATGGTCTGCTTTCAGAGTCGCTTTTGCGATGCATCTGGTTTGATGCTATTCCTCAATCAGCTGACTTTAAAAGGATTGTACCCTTACTCCATCAGTTTGATGTTGGTTATAAAATGACAGTGAAAGAAGCTGAGATTGAAGGGAAAGAAATCAGCAACAACTATACATTTATCCCTGCGCTTATGCCTGCAGCTCCTCCTTCTGTCATTGAAGATGTTTGGCCTACAACTGCTTCACAAGACCAGATTGAAAGAAGTTGCGAATACAGATTCCAGAGTACTCTCCCAGTTGGTCTCTTCGAACGCCAAATGGTCCGTTCCCATCATTGTTCGGACTACAGAATTCACTGGAAGGAAGGATTCTTTGGAATTAATGCAGAAGAGCAAGAAGTAAAATTCTGCATCAACAAAAGAAAAGACAAGATTGAATTTACTGCAAGGATAAGGAAAAGTGATGAAATAAACACATTATGGAAGGTTCTTCTAAGTCTTCACCAGACCTTTGCAGATATGGTGCAAGAATTGTGGCCTGAACTCCGCTATAGAATTTATAATCAATGCCCTGAATGTAAGGAGTGTCATTACAAGATGGACTTTGAGCAACTTTTGAAAGCACCAAACAGTTACAGCAAGCTACCTCGTTGTGACAAAACTGGTCGAGTTCCTTCTGTTAAAGTTGACAGCAGATTAGTCATCCCTCCTCCAGGTAATAGTCTAATATTTTAAGGTTTTGAAGCTAGTAGATAACTTCAGTCTATTCTTTAATATACTCATGTGTATGGATTTATCTATTCCGAGAGGAGCAATGAGGAGCTTATCTGATTTACAGCACAATGCAATTTAACTGTGCCAGTTTGCATATGACTATTAAGGCCTCATTTTGGATTTCATCTGCAGTAGACTTTTTATTTGAAAATGCCCTGATTGTGCCTAAATAAGTCAATGGTTGAAGCTTTAATACATTCAATAATGCAGACACCTTTTCTCGATTATGATGATCTAAAAGAAAATCTATATGATGAATGTGGCTCCCTCATAAAATATTATTTTAATAACTGTTGTTTTGAATATATTTAAATATATTTTGTCAACTTTGTTTATCACTGGAGTTTTTATTAGATTGCTCACTAGTGTTTTAATTTAAAAAAGATTCAAAAATTGAATAACATTCATTTTGAATATTCTTCATATTTACAGAGGTTGTTAAAGAGTTTCAAAAAAACAAATGTACAAGTACAGGTATACATCTATTATTATGTTATATAAGGTTTGGTAAAATTCCAACCATGCACATTTGGTAGTTCTGGTTTCATTCAGGAACCCCTATGAAAACATCATATTTCTCATCATAAATGATCAAATAATAAAAATGTGAATTAGCTCTTTGTGAAAGGTATTGTACAGGTATTTGCTTAGATATAGAGCAGGCAAGTTGACTCATTTTGCCAATTGGTTGGAATGATGGAAGAAATATATATTAATTGCAAATTATTGTACTAAATCTAAAATGTGAACATGTTGTTATTTGATCATTTGAGATAATAAATACATGTAGGGTATGTTGTTTTGGGAGTTCCTGAGTGAAACCAGAACTATCAAATTCTTGTGGCACAAGGGTGGTGTTTTTAAAACTTATCTCATAGCATATACAGTTTTAAAGTGCCTATGAAACGAAAATTAAGTATTATTTATTAAAATTAACTCTTAAAATTATTAGGAATGGTAATTTAGAGCTCTTTCACATCTCGCGTAGTTCTTGAGATATTTAGACTTATGTGATATGCAAATGATTAAATGTGTGACGTAAAGAGCTATACACACATGTTTAGAAAATCAAGTATATCTTTAAGATATTCAACGAAATCACTTGAAACTTTGCACACTCCGAGACGTCATGAAATCTAACATCATTACATCAAAATAGTGATGCCAAATTAATTTACTATTTCTGATATCTTGATTTTCTAAAAAGGTGTGAAGCTCTTTACGTCACATGTTAAATCATTGCATATCACAAAAGTCTAAATATCTGAAGAGAAATATCTAAAGAGCTATAAATTAGCATTCATAATCATTTTAGGAGTTCATTCAAATAACTAAAACTTAATTTTCGTTTCATAGGCACTTTAAAGGTGTGGACTTTTTTATTAAATTCTTAGCATCTACAGTTATAAGTTATTATTGCATGCATGCCAAATGTAAGAAAGATAACTCAAATTTTGAGCATGCAGTGAGAATTTTGCGAAAATAAGTATCTATCATATGATGTAACCATGATCAAAGTAGTGAATACAAGGGTCCAGTTCAAAACTCTTATAATGTATTTCCTTGAATATATTTCACTATAGTAAGCCACCTTCTGTCATGATGTAACCATAATCAAAGTAGTGAATACAAGAGTCCAGTTCAAAACTCTTATAATGTATTTCCTTGAATAGATTTCACTATAGTAAGCCACCTTCTCTCGTACAAAATTTGAATGAAGTTGCTCTCAGAATAAGTACATAACACTCCAGGGTGAAGTATGAAAAATATTACACCCTTTCAAATAAGGAAAAAAAGAGAATTTCTGTACAAAATAAGTTGAAAGAAAGCAGTGTTGTTTGTGTTCAATATATCTCTGCCAACACACGATAAGAATTACATTTTAAAAGAAAATAAAAATTGGTTTCCTAGCAACTCACAAGAACCTTGGAAATACAGGAAACTAATCCACAAATGGGGAAACCTTTAGTTGTGGTATTGTTTAAGCATTCAAAATAATAATAGACCTCTTTCATAATGGCAACCAATTTGAATATTCCTTTATGTGTGTCTTAATTAGCCATTTAATAGGACCTTGTTTGTGTGTCAGCAATTCAAAATAATTTTGCTTCCTAACAAGGTTATATGCACATCAAAGAATATTTAAAATGGCAGCCATTATAAAAGAGGTCTATGATTTTATGGGCGAAATAACCAAATAATTTACTTTTTAAACGTGATGTGCTGCGTAGGGAATCAGGGTACGAATTAGCGCTCCAAAACAGCTTCTTTCTTTAATGTCACAATGTAGCGTAACATCTCCTAGCGTTGTGTAGCGTCTTACAACGTTGGGTAACGTCTTACAACGTAGCGTAACGCCTTCTAACGTAACGTCTTACAACATAGCATAGCGTCTTTCCACGTAGCGTAACGTCTTGCAACTTTACGTAGCGTCTTACAACTTTACGTAGCGTCGTACAACGTTGCATAGCGTCTTACAACTTTACGTAGCGTCGTACAACTTTACGTAGCGTCGTACAACGTGTAGCGTCTTACAACTTACCTGTAGCTTAACGTTTTACAACGTAGCATCATAACCTCTTAAAAGTAGCATAACGCCTTAAAACGTAGCGTAATGTCTTACAACGTTGCGTAACGTCGTACAACGTAGCGTAACGTCTTACAATGTAGCGTAATGTCTTACAACGTAGCGTAACATCTTACAACGTAGCGTAACGTCTTACAACGTAGCGTAATGTCTTACAACGTAGCGTGACGTCTTACAACGTAGCGTAACGTCTTACAACGTAGCGTAACGCCTTCTAACGTAACGTCTTACAACATAGCATAACGTCTTTCCGTAGCGTAACGTCTTACAACTTTACGTAGCGTCTTACAACTTTACGTAGCGTCGTACAATGTATCGTCTTACAACTTACCTGTAGCTTAACGTTTTACAACGTAGCGTAATGTCTTACAATATAGCGTAACGTCTTACAACGTAGCGTAATGTCTTACAACGTAGCGTAACGTCTTCCCAGATAGAGTAACATCTTACAACATAGCGTAACGCCTTAAAACGTATCGTAACGTCTTACAACGTAGCGTAATGTCTTACAACGTAGCGTAACGCATTAAAACGTAGCGTAACGCATTAAAACGTAGCGTAATGTCTTACAACGTAGCGTAACGCATTAAAACGTAGCGTAACGTCTTACAACGTAGCGTAATGTCTTACAACGTAGCGTAACGCATTAAAACGTAGCGTAACGTCTTACAACGTATCGTAACGTCTTAAAACGTATCGTAACGTCTTACAACGTACCGTAATGTCTTACAACGTAGCGTAACGTCTTACAACGTAGTGTAATGTCTTACAACGTAGCGTAACGTCTTACAACGTATCGTAACGTCTTAAAACGTATCGTAACGTCTTACAACGTACCGTAATGTCTTACAACGTAGCGTAACGTCTTACAACGTAGTGTAATGTCTTACAACGTAGCGTAACGTCTTACAACGTATCGTAACGTCTTACAACGTACCGTAATGTCTTACAACGTAGCGTAACGTCTTACAACGTAGTGTAATGTCTTACAACGTAGCGTAACGTCTTACAACGTAGTGTAACGTCTTACAACATAGCGTAACGCCTTAAAACGTAGCGTAACGTCTTCCCACGTAGCGTAATGTCTTACAACGTAGCGTAACGTCTTACAACGTAGCGTAGCGTCTTACAACGTACACTAGTGTAACATCATTAAGTCCTATAATTGACGTTTACATCACTTGCGTCGCATCCACGGTGAACTTGGTTACTTAAAATCAGCTTCGCAATTCTCAGAAAAATCACTTCGCAGATTTTGGAAAATTTTAAAATCGCTTCGCAATTTACGATTTGCTAATTCGGACCTTGGCAATGTAGAAATACAATTGAATACTTTGAAAGGTTGGTGTACTGCCAGAATAGTGTGTAAGAGGTGTAACGTTTTGAGCAAAGGTCCATCAGAGAGTGAACTTTAGGATTTCATAACCATGGTCAATATTGCTTTAACAGTCCGAGTTTTTTGTGATTTTCCTTATAGCTGTATCAAGTCAAGATGTAGGATGTCATCTGTTGAACGTAGCAGTTCTTGATGGAAAAAAACAATCAGGTAAAATATTATAAAACAATGGACTAATATTTTGGTTCAAAGCTTTTTTGTGATTAGGATTTTAGTTTACAGTATTTATATACATGTAAATAAAAACAAGACAAACAGGTTCTATACCTAAATATTATAGCACATGCAAAATTTAGAGTGTTTAGTTTTGGCTTAAGTTCCCTAATGAACAAACAACATCTCGCACAGTAAACAATCGAACTTCCCCCCGCATTTCTTTAGGATGGTAAAGCAATTCTCAATTGTAGACGTGTCTTTTCCATGACTCTCCTTTACATGTTGTCCAATTGCCGATCGCTTGTGTTCGTCAATACGTTGGTGAAGGTGTCGGAAGGTATTACCGACATAGTTATATACATGTACCTATATTAACATGTTCAGCATTGGGTTTAACACAACTTGAACCCAAAGTAATTGGCGCAAGCTTTTTGAGATTGCCATGCTAATCTTTTGTTTATTTAGTTTCTATGTTTTTCCTTTAGCAAAGACTTATAAATAAACTTTGTTTGCACAGCCAATATAAGATATAACTCTACTCTATCTTTACATAGGCAATAATAGAGGTATTTACATGTAGATAGGAAGTTTAAGTTTTGAAACAGTTATGGTCATCTTTAAAGTCAAGATTATTGGCAAATGTTTGTTGAAGTTTGATCATTTAGGTTAGTGTAGTCTTGAGAAAGACTGTTGTTGTTTGGTGACTGACATTTTGACAGCCTCAGTGGTGGTCATCTTCAGAGTCAAGGGTATTACCATATAGTACAGAAGATGTTTGTTGAAATTGATGATGTAGATTGGTGTAGTTTAAAGAAAGACTGTTGTATGACAGTGACTGACATTTTGACAGCCTCAGTGATGGTCATCTTCAGAGTCAAGGGTATTACCATATAGTACAGAAGATGTTTGTTGAAATTGATGATGTAGATTGGTGTAGTTTAAAGGAAGACTGTTGTATGAGAGTGACTGATATTTTGACAGCCTCAGTGATGGTTATCTTCAGAGTCAAGGGTATTACCATATAGTGCAGAAGATGTTTGTTGAAATTGATGATGTAGATTGGTGTAGTTTAAAGGAAGACTGTTGTTGGTGGTGACTGACATTTTGACAGCCTCAGTGATGGTCATCTTCAGAGTCAAGAGTATTACCATATAGTGCAGTAGATGTTTGTTGAAATTGATGATGTAGATTGGTGTAGTTTAAAGAAAGACTGTTGTTGGTGGTGACTGACATTTTGACAGCCTCAGTGGTGGTCATCTTCAGAGTCAAGAGTATTACCATATAGTACAGAAGATGTTTGTTGAAATTGATGATGTAGATTGGTGTAGTTTAAAGAAAGACTGTTGTATGACAGTGACTGACATTTTGACAGCCTCAGTGGTGGTCATCTTCAGAGTCAAGAGTATTACCATAATATAATCAATCGAACCAGTACATTGTAACCCCAGTAGCGGATCATCTATGGGGCAAAGGGGGCATTTGTCCCCGGCCCCAGATTTTAACCGGCCCAAAAATATGAGCGAATAAAAAAATTATTCACTTTTTTACAAACGAATGGTGAATACTTCAGTATATAAATGAATACTCTTAATTATCATGCCTTGGAGGACCTGTGCAAAGTATATTGAACGTTGTTATCTATTGCCGTAGAATCCCGAAAACAGCGGCCCCCGAAAGTAGTAGCATGCTCGCAGCCCGAAATTTCTAAACCCGGAAATTACGGGTTGCGAGCAGGCTACGAAAGTAGCGGCTCCCCGAAAGTAGCGGCCGCCCGAAAGTAATGGCCTTTTCCAAAATACCTGCAGCTCACTTCTGCGTGATACATGCACTGCACTTCTGTTCTACTACGGGTTACTGCACAGAAATCAAATGATGTTATTTACAGTTAGGTCTTAACACATGGAAACCCAAGATCAAATTTCGCCATTTTAGCAGCGATGTTATTTCCCCCCAAAATGTGATGCGAGTCATTTGACACTATCTCAGGCAGCCCCCTTGTATTTGAAAGCTTGAGGTGGCCGCGCCTTGACCGGCCCAAAAATATTCTTTGCCCCCGGCCCTGGGAGGGTTAATCCGCCACTGTGTAACCCTCGCTCTCGAGGTGACTCTCGGTGGCTCAATGGTTAAGAGCGTCTCACCGGAAATCAGAAGGTTACGGGTTCGATTCCTGTTCACAAAGACCAGGACTCATTTCTTTCAGGAATCGTTTTTCTGAAGGATACAAGCTTTAAGATCGGCCCATGTATCGTCTGTCTCCCCCGAGCTCTCCCACATTCACTACAGTAGTGTACATATTAACAAATACTAATTAGATAAGAAATGAAGAAAAAACTAGGTAAATCTTTGTCTAATTAGGTGGAAAAAATAGACAAAACTTTTTTTGGAAAACCTCCTCAATCATGAAATGAGTCAGATAAATCTCTCAAACGTCGGGATGTATGCGATATACAGCACTCGGATGCTACGTGTCCTCGGGGCTGTATATAGCATACATCCCTCGTTCTCCGCATTTATCTCTTACATATATATATATACAGTAAGAAGTAATATTTGGCATAATTCACTCGATTAAACTACATGTTCTAAGGATTTATGGTGAAGGAAAATTCGAGTGTTGGAATATATACATTTTAAGACCAAACCGGTACCAGTTGCGAAAAATGCAACTTCAAGGCCTTCCGGCTGGAATTTAACCCGCAACTGCAGTGCTCTGACCACTGAGGTACGGAAGCCGTTGCCAAGAACCTTAAGTCACGAGTTCTGTATATATAGTGGTGGTAATGCCGTGTAAGATTATGCGTATATTACAAGTAATATTTGGCATTTCACTTGATTAAACTTTTGGCATCACCAACACTATATATACAGAAATCGTGACTAGGCTCTCGGCAACGGCCTCCGTAGCTCAGTGGTCAGAGCAACTGCACTAAGCATCGCAGGGTCGCGGGTTCAATTCCAGCCAGAAGGCCTTGAAGTTGCATTGCAATCAAACAATATGTTTACATTTCTTGCAACCATTTTCTAAAACAGTTAGAGATTTAACACTTTAAAGTGATTTAAAGTGTAATTACTGAGATGAAAAATTTGTCTATCCAATTTTGATTTTATCTAAATGTATTTTGAAAATGAAACAGAATTTCTTTCTCTGTTTCTCAATACCTCATCTCGTTCCAGAGATACTTCAGGATTTTAGACGCCCTATGACGTCATTTTCTCACATGGATAAAATAAAATTCACAAAATGAGAAATATCTCTGCAAATAACAAGCAGAATGTTTTGAAACTTTGCACATGTATGCCAGTGATGAAAGTGCAGCATAGTATGTTGCTGCCACGAAGATCGCTTGGTGTCAGATCTCTTCCATTCGTAAAACAAAAATTGTTTATTTCTCTATCAAACAACGCTTGCTGCACCTGTGCATAGATTTGAAGATTCGCACACACATAGATATTGTATTCCGGTGGTCTAAATCATCTTACTCTTTAATAGTTGGAGGACTCCTGCTTCTTAGGTGTCTCCATGGCAACAACATATTTCACACAGTGGTGTACTTTCATCATTGGCATACATGTGCAAAGTTTCAAAACATTCCACTTGTTATTTGTTAAGAGATATTCCACATTTTGTGAATTGTGACGTCATACGTCATCTAATTTGCATGTTTCAAAAACCTGAATAGATATAGAAACCTTTCACGACTTTTGGCCATCGTGGCTTTCTATTTGATATGTTCAGGACGATGTTCAGGATACTAAATTCTATAAATCACTCGTGTTCATTCTCCAATCCTTACTGAGAATAACTTACATACCTAAAGCTGCAATCGCCAAGACAAGGCCATGATAATACACCAATGGGAATCTCTGTACATTGTAAATTTCTAAAGGAAAAGTAAATTATGTATTCATCTCAAAGCAATAAGACAGTTAACACAGTTCAGATTAACAACGTCACGCTCGTCCAGAATAGATGGAGCTCAACCTAGTTACACCTCATGCTTAGTATGTATGTATTATATACATTCTACATTCTATTATTTGGAGGGTCGTAGCGTCCTTGAGAGGTATCCTTGCAATACCCATCCTGGCGAATGACGTCACCAGGGCAGAGTAAGATCCTGGGTACGAAGTAGTTCGGTCCCAGACTTGCATCCTATCCAGGCCTAGTAATCTACTACGGCGACTAAACGGTGTAGTGATGTGGCCACGTAGCCGAGAACCCTCTCCCATGCGTAGGACACTACAAATCACACACCATGGTGGAGAAATTAACTAACTAACTAACGAAACACTTACCTAATGACGGTGACAAACCTAATATCCGATATCCACATTAAGGATCCCCAAGAAATGGGTAAGCAGCTCTATAACCCCTGGTTCGTGTGAGCCCAGTGCGTCCTAGAACAAGACTAAATAGACGTTTTGAGTGTATGCATGCAGCGCCCCGACGCCTTTCACGCCTGAACGAGATACTGCACATGCTACCATGAGGCAACCGTGCCTGAGTAGGAACGAGACGAAATAACGATATCGAGTTTCTGACAAGAACTCTCTTACGGGAACAGACAAGTATCGCGGGGGAATTACAAGAGTTCACAGTACACAGTACGGCTCCGACCGTAACTGAACGAAGCAAACGGTGCCTAACGTGGCGTGGAGTCCTGACAAGGGTTCTCCAACGTGGAGATATCGTAACCCGTTGTCGAACGCGATCGTATATGCGTATAATGACTAGACACCCGCGTCTAGGTCATGGACAGACTGCTCATAACACTCGAAGAGCACCGATCATGCGGGGGTAAGCAAAAACGTATTGGAGATACCTAAACTCTGACACCAATAACTGTCGTCAGCTATACGGTAAACGTTAAATATATGCTACCGGTGATAGTATAAACTGGCAAGCCAGGGAAAGCAAGACACCCGCGTCTGTGCTTGACGATGCAAAAATGGTCATAACACTCGATGGCCAACGTATAGCCCGAGTACGCAACAACAGACATTAACAAATAGGCTATAAGGTACACGTTAAACTATATATGCTACGAGTTAACTATGAGAACGGTTAACTATCACCTGGCAAGCCAGGGAGAGCAAGACACCCGCGTCTGTGCTTGACGATGCAAAAAATGGTCATAACACTAGATGGCCAACACACAAGCCCGAGTACGCAACAACGTACGGGGGACACAATAAATCACACGTTAAACTATATATGCTACAGGTTAACTATGCTACAGTTAACTACGATAACGGTTAACTATCACCTGGCTAGCCAGGGAAAGCAAGACACCCGCGTCTGTGCTTGACGATGCAAAAAATGGTCATAACACTAGATGGCCAACACACAAGCCCGAGTACGCAACAACGTACGGGACACAAACTCTGATAACAATTAACGAATAAGCTATATGGTACACATTAAACTATATCTATGATAACGGTTAACTATCACCTGGCAAGCCAGGGAAAGCAAGACACCCGCGTCTGTGCTTGACGATATGCAAAACCCGAAGAAGTCCCGTAACGTTCTCCCTATTAAGGGATGGGTGGGCGGGAAAGGAGTTCCGACAACGTGTAACGTGTACTGTAGAATAAGGCTTGCCTCAAGCGACCTCGAGGTGACTCGAGCTTTCGTATATTAATAAGGTATGTGTTTGTATGATTGGTTAATCACCGATGGGATTATATTCCAAGCCCCTGTCCCAATAACCACAACTCCGTTCGTTCTTAATATCATTTATTTCATAAATCCAATTAACAACGTCACGCTCGTCCAGAATAGATGGAGCTCAACCTAGTTACACCTCATGCTTAGTATGTATGTATTATATACATTCTACATTCTATTATTTGGAGGGTCGTAGCGTCCTTGAGAGGTATCCTTGCAATACCCATCCTGGCGAATGACGTCACCAGGGCAGAGTAAGATCCTGGGTACGAAGTAGTTCGGTCCCAGACTTGCATCCTATCCAGGCCTAGTAATCTACTACGGCGACTAAACGGTGTAGTGATGTGGCCACGTAGCCGAGAACCCTCTCCCAAAGTTACATCTCCAGCTGCGCTGGAGCGAGGGCTTCGAGGCATGCGAAGCCTCCTCCAAACGAGAAAAGTGCCGTCTGGCAGACGAAATAATTAAACGAGGAACTGTGCTACCGATGCGAGCACAACCGGGGAAGTATGGATGTAGCGTTGATAAGCGTTGCTGGACCACCGACCTAATGTTTTGATGAGATGGTCAGGAACGCCTGCTGCTGCAGATGTCGCCGCACCGATGCGAAAGCTATGGCTAGAAAACTGGTCTCCTCTTCCGCTAGCAGACATGATGGACCGCAGCCACGAGTTAACCAGCAGGGGTGATAGGGGTGTACCAGACGCTGCGACGAATAGGGGACCATCAGCGGAACCGCGTCTGACCAGATAACTGTGTAACGCGACGACTGGACAAATCACTTTTCCAGTAGCGCCGATATGGAGGGTGACTCCGTGACGAAACGGGTCGGTTTTTGACGATTTAATGCAGCAGTGAATTATACCGGAATTATATCAATAGTGATATCTGTAATGGACAGGTGTCGGAGTGGATCGTACACCCCCGTAGACGTAAACTCGCTGACACGGAGGAATCCAAAAAAGGCCAAGCAACATGCCGCCCAAAACATGCCATGATCAAACGATGAAGGTGACAGTGATGCGTGAATGACGCTCATGAGTTGAATCGTGATCGGGAGGCGGCATAGACGACTGGACGATGCCGATCGTTTGATGCCGCGCACCATCCGCTGCAGGCGAGGGGTGTCGACCAGCGGATCCGGGAAACCCCGATCGATGTGTAACGACCGTACTGCTGCCAAGTAGACCGATATCGTAGCTGGTGATAAGTTGCGCACACACGTGAGCCAAGTAGCGAATAGCATTAACGTCCATTCGTCGGCCGGAAGAGGCGATAAACGCGCCAACATACAAAACTGACCAAACAGGCGTTGACCGGTGCTGTACGTACGTCGGGTGGAAGGAGCCAGCCCCTTGCGCTAACAGCTCGTAACATTGAGCGACGAGGATGGGGGGACCAGGTTGGCGAGGAGCGAAGTGGGTATCGGTGTCGGGTGGTGTTCCGCAAGGGGCAACAGGCGATGAAAATCCTGGATGCGAAAACGAGAAAGAGCATCAGCCGCGGCATTAGTGCTGCCTGAAATATGGATTGCAGAAAAAGAAAAATGGTGAGTACAAGCTGCGAGAGTGAGACTACGGACGAGGTGCATCAAGTCGGGGCAGCGAGCCGATCCCGCATTGAGGGTGGAAACGACCGCTTCATTATCACAAACGAACTGCACCTGCAACCGCGACCAATCCGAACCCCACAAGTGAGCGGCCACCACTATAGGAATGAGTTCCATAAACGCGATGGACAGCCTGGAGGTAAGGAAAGACCAGGAGCCCACGAACCACTTGCAGTGCCAGATCGCGCCAAAACCGGATGAACCAGCAGCATCGGATGCAACGTGGAGATCTGGAAGCCGAACGACGCACGGGGATAGGAAGAAACTAATGCCGTTCCAATCACGAAAAAACGCAAGCCACCACTGAAGATCCCGGCGAAATTCCACGTTGATACGAACCGGATGTGCGCGGTTGCGAAATCGAGCTAGGAGATCAATCATACGTCGAAGGAAAGCCCTCCCGGGGCGGACCACCTTGCATGCATGGTGGAGATGACCAATCAAAGATTCAAGTTCCTGACGGTGACAGGTGCGCTTGCCAATCCAAGATTGCAGGAGAGTGAAAGTGCGAGAGAGCTTCTCCGTGGGCAGGCGAGCGATCTGCTGGACAGAGTCAAGTTCGATGCCAAGGAACACGAAACAGGTAGTAGGTCCCTCGCATTTTTCCGGGTGTAAGGGAAGACCGAGCTGGGAAAAAACTCGAAAGGCTTTGTCAACGTTAGCCTGGCAACGCGGAGAATTCGCGGGGCCCAACGTCAGGAAGTCATCGAGGTAGTGAAAAATGGGGGAAACGTCATAATTATTGGACAAAATCCATTCCACAGCAGACGCCACTGTGTCGAAAATAAAAGGGGCCGAGCGAATACCAAATGGCAAAACCAAGTCGACGAATAATTGGTCGCGCCACCACATGCCCAGGAGATATCTATCCTCTGGGTGAATGGGGACATTGCGGTATGCCGCTTGTACATCAAACTTCGCCATTTGAGCACCGGAGCCGACCAAAGAACGAATTGCAACATCGACGGAGATGTAGCGCATGGAGTAGGGCTCCTTAGGAATACCATCATTAACACTCGCGCCTGATGGAGAGGAGAGGTCCAGGATGAGTCGCCACTTGCCCGGCTGGTGGTTTTTGGGAATGACGCCAAATGGACTGGTGTGAAGGTTAGGAAGGGGTGGGTGGGGAAAAGGTCCAGCTACCCGGCGATGGGCGACTTCGTTCGCGAGATATTGATCGATAATGGCGGGATGCTCCGCAGCCGATTTGAGGTTGCGGCGGGATGAACGTAACTCAACGAGGTGGGGAATGAACCCTACACGAAAACCATCCCGAATGCCCGATAGCACATAGCGTCTGCGAGGTTCGGGATATGTCTGTAGTTCCCGTGTAAAAACGGCGAGCTTGAGGGGGCAAATGGACGCGATGGTTGTAGTAGACAAAGACCGGTCTGACCAACCTAAAATTGAGGGAGCCGAAGGGGAACTAAGACTATGCTAAAATAAGAAGAGACGTGATAAGGGGGAGGCCACGGGGTGGAAAGAGCGGGTTCAAGCTACGGGGTGGGTGCACGTTGACCGCGCCCCATATTAAAGTACGGTGGCGCGGAAAATGCAAATCATGAGACGGGATAACGTTGTACTGAACACACATAATTTTATTGGATTACACACAATGAAACCGCTCAAACGGTGATATAGACCGTCACTTATTAACGGGACAAAACGTGTCCCAGGAGTGGAGCCGGTGTACGATTGACTGGCTTACCACGCGATGGTCCGGGGGAGGCGGAGGTGCGAAACGGGCACTGGGTCCTGCGATGAGACCCCAGACAGCCCTTTGTGTCACAAACATGACGATACCTGCACTGGTGACCGAGAGCTGAGCATCGGCCCGAGTTCCATGATCGACACAAAAAGGTCCCCTGGGATGTTCCAGAGGCTTCACCAGGGGGGTTCGAACCCACCTGGGTAGTGCGGGCCGTGGTGGTATGGAAATTGTACAATTCCAAGTTCATGTGTGACCAATCGATTACGCCCCGGGCCGCCGCGTCCTGACGGAAGGCTTCGTCATAATTGCGCCAAGCGACGCTACCGAATTGCGTATACATTCGCACGATGAGTAGCTGGTACCGTAAAAGGTCCCTAGCACGGTGAGGGAAGGCGGTAGTCAGGACCATCGTAAAAATACCAAACGCACTGGACGATGTCCGTAAGCTGACGGAGTTTTCGTGGTGGTGGGGAGATGATTAAGCGGCCATCAAATGAAATGGTGGGAGCTGTATCCTCCTCGGCAGGGTTGCCGAGCAACGATGCTAGGTTAACGAATTCACCTGCCATGATGGAAACCGCTAACTTGTGGGGCACTGGACGAAAACCCGGGCCAATAACGATAGCCTGATTAAGGGTGGGCAGCGCCCCCGAGGAGTAAGCGGGATACTGGGGCCCAAGAAAAGCAGACGGGGTCGTACCTGACATCGGCGCAACTTGAGGTGACAACCACGCAGAGCCAGCCATAGCGGGTGCTTGTAGGTGCGGTGTGGAGGTACCCTGGTGCACAAGGAGATGATAACGTACGGCCGGTGCTGGGCCAGACGCGACGGCCGATGGCACTGCTGCGACAGAAGGGTTGTACCAAGAAGACTGAGAACCAATCAGGTGAGGATATGGCGTAAACGTAGGCGAATATAACGGCACTGGCGTTGGAGTGCCATAAAGGGGCGGAGCAGGAGCGGTCATACTGGTGCCAGGCTGCAAAGCCGACACTGACGAGGCCTGGAACAGGTTCGCCGGTGTGGAGACTGGGGGCCAAGGTAAACCAAAGCCAACATGGCCGCCATTATTTTGCCATTCTCGTGTAAGTGAAGGCCACAAGCTCGCCGAACTGGGCTGCAAAATCGAGGTCAGAACGGTGGGCGAGGACCAGGTGGTTGTGGGACACGAAGTTAGGGACGACGAGACTGAGAAAGACGTACTGGCGGTGGAAGAAAGGACGGGCGACCTTCGCGAACTCTCTGTAGACGCCGGTTCAGACGAGCCACGAGATGCAGTACGAACATTAGCCAGGACAGAGAATGGTGGCAAACCGCGTGTATCTTCCGATGTGCCCGGTGTTTGGGACATTATACCAACCAAGGAGAACGTATTTAATTCCAAGTGGGTGAAACGAAAGGAGCTCCGACAACGTGTAACGTGTACTGTAGAATAAGGCTTGCCTCAAGCGACCTCGAGGTGTCTCGAGCTTTCGTATATTAATAAGGTATGTGTTTGTATGATTGGTTAATCACCGATGGGATTATATTCCAAGCCCCTGTCCCAATAACCACAACTCCGTTCGTTCTTAATATCATTTATTTCATAAATCCAAATAACTTACATACCTAAAGCTACAATTATCACCAAGACCAATAAAGATAAGGCCATGATTATACACCAATGTGAATCTCTGTACATTGTAAATTTCTAAAGGAAAGTAAATTATGTATTCATCTCAAAGCAATAAGAAAGTTAACACAGTTCAGAATAACTTACATATCTAAAGCAACAATCACCAAGACCAATAAAGACAAGGCCATGATAATTTACACCAATGTGAATCTCTGTACATTGTAAATTTCTGAAGGAAAAGTAAATTATGTATTCATCTCAAAGCAATAAGAATGTTAACGCAGTACAGAATAACTTACATATCTAAAGCAACAATCACCAAGACCAATAAAAGCAAGGTCATGATAATACACCAATGTGAATCTCTGTGCATTGTAAATTTCTAAAGGAAAAGTAAATTATGTATTCATCTCAAAGCAATAAGAATGTTAACACAGTTCAGAATACCTTACATACCTAAAGCTACAATCACCAAGACCAATAAAGACAAGGCCATGATTATATACACCAATGTGAATCTCTGTATAATAATTGTAAATTTCTGAAGGAAAAGTAAATTATGTATTCATCTCAAAGCAATAAGAATGTTAACACAGTTCAGAATAACTACATACCTAAAGCTACAATCACCAAGACCAATAAAGATAAGGCCATGATAATATACACCAATGTGAATTATCTCTGTGCATTGTAAATTTCTGAAGGAAAAGTAAATTATGTATTCATCTCAAAGCAATAAGAATGTTAACACAGTTCAGAATAACTTACATACCTAAAGCTACAATCACCAAGACCAATATAAAGACAAGGCCATGGTTATATACACCAATGTGAATCTCTGTGCATTGTAAATTTCTAAAGGAAAAGTAAATTATGTATTCATCTCAAAGCAATAAGACAGTTAACACAGTTCAGAATACCTACATACCTAAAGCTACAATCACCAAGACCAATAAAGATTTAAGCCATGATAATATTATACACCAATGTGAATCTCTGTATATTGTAAATTTCTGAAGGAAAAGTAAATTATGTATTCATCTCAAAGCAATAAGAATGTTAACACAGTTCAGAATAACTTACATACCTAAAGCTACAATCACCAAGACCAATAAAGATAAGGCCATAATAATATACACCAATGTGAATCTCTGTACATTGTAAATTTCTAAAGGAAAAGTAAATTATGTATTCATCTCAAAGCAATAAGAATGTTAACACAGTTCAGAATAACTTACATACCTAAAGCTACAATCACCAAGACCAATAAAGACAAGGCCATGATTATACACCAATGTGAATCTCTGTGCATTGTAAATTTCTAAAGGAAAAGTAAATTATGTATTCATCTCAAAGCAATAAGACAGTTAACACAGTTCAGAATACCTTACATACCTAAAGCTACAATCACCAAGACCAATAAAATTTAAGCCATGATAATATTATACACCAATGTGAATCTATGTATATTGTAAATTTCTGAAGGAAAAGTAAATTATGTATTCATCTCAAAGCAATAAGAATGTTAACACAGTTCAGAATAACTTACATACCTAAAGCTACAATCACCAAGACCAATAAAGATAAGGCCATAATAATATACACCAATGTGAATCTCTGTACATTGTAAAGTTCTAAAGGAAAAGTAAATTATATATTCATCTCAAAGCAATAAGAATGTTAACACAGTTCAGAATACGTACTTACATACTGTACCTAAAGCTACAATCACCAAGACCAATAAAGATAAGGCCATGATAATTTACACCAATGTGAATCTCTGTGCATTGTAAATTTCTAAAGGAAAAGTAAATTATGTTCATCTCAAAGCAATAAGAATGTTAACACAGTTCAGAATAACTTACATACCTAAAGCTACAATCACCAAGACCAATAAAGACAAGGCCATGATTATACACCAATGTGAATCTCTGTGCATTGTAAATTTCTAAAGGAAAAGTAAATTATGTATTCATCTCAAAGCAATAAGAATGTTAACACAGTTCAGAATACCTTACATACCTAAAGCTACAATCACCAAGACCAATAAAGACAAGGCCATGGTTATACACCAATGCGAATCTCTGTATATTGTAAATTTCTGAAGGAAAAGTAAATTATGTATTCATCTCAAAGCAATAAGAATGTTAACACAGTTCAGAATAACTTACATACCTAAAGCTACAATCACCAAGACCAATAAAGACAAGGCCATGATTATACACCAATGTGAATCTCTGTGCATTGTAAATTTCTAAAGGAAAAGTAAATTATGTATTCATCTCAAAGCAATAAGAATGTTAACACAGTTCAGAATACCTTACATACCTAAAGCTACAATCACCAAGACCAATAAAGATAAGGCCATGATAATATACACCAATGTGAATTATCTCTGTGCATTGTAAATTTCTGAAGGAAAAGTAAATTATGTATTCATCTCAAAGCAATAAGAATGTTAACACAGTTCAGAATAACTTACATACCTAAAGCTACAATCACCAAGACCAATATAAAGACAAGGCCATGGTTATATATACACCAATGTGAATCTCTGTGCATTGTAAATTTCTAAAGGAAAAGTAAATTATGTATTCATCTCAAAGCAATAAGACAGTTAACACAGTTCAGAATACCTACATACCTAAAGCTACAATCACCAAGACCAATAAAGATTTAAGCCATGATAATATTATACACCAATGTGAATCTCTGTATATTGTAAATTTCTGAAGGAAAAGTAAATTATGTATTCATCTCAAAGCAATAAGAATGTTAACACAGTTCAGAATAACTTACATACCTAAAGCTACAATCACCAAGACCAATAACGATAAGGCCATAATAATATACACCAATGTGAATCTCTGTACATTGTAAATTTCTAAAGGAAAAGTAAATTATGTATTCATCTCAAAGCAATAAGAATGTTAACACAGTTCAGAATAACTTACATACCTAAAGCTACAATCACCAAGACCAATAAAGACAAGGCCATGATTATACACCAATGTGAATCTCTGTGCATTGTAAATTTCTAAAGGAAACGTAAATTATGTATTCATCTCAAAGCAATAAGACAGTTAACACAGTTCAGAATACCTTACATACCTAAAGCTACAATCACCAAGACCAATAAAATTTAAGCCATGATAATATTATACACCAATGTGAATCTATGTATATTGTAAATTTCTGAAGGAAAAGTAAATTATGTATTCATCTCAAAGCAATAAGAATGTTAACACAGTTCAGAATAACTTACATACCTAAAGCTACAATCACCAAGACCAATAAAGATAAGGCCATAATAATATACACCAATGTGAATCTCTGTACATTGTAAAGTTCTAAAGGAAAAGGAAAAGTAAATTATATATTCATCTCAAAGCAATAAGAATGTTAACACAGTTCAGAATACGTACTTACATACTGTACCTAAAGCTACAATCACCAAGACCAATAAAGATACCCATGTAAAAAAATACCCGGGATCCCACCTGGGATCCCGGGTGGGATCCCAGGTGGGATCCCACCCGGGAATTTGGAACGGGATTCCACCCGGGATCTCGGGTAAATCCCGCCTGGGATCCCGGGTAAATCCCGCCCGGGATCCCAGTTAAATCCCACATGGGATCCCAGGTAATCCTGCCCGGGATCCCGTGTAAATCCCGCCCGGGATCCCAGGTAAATCCCACATGGGATCCCAGGTAAATCCTGCCCAGAATCCCGGGTAAATCCCGCCTGGGTAATCCCGCCTGGGATCCCGGGTAATCCTCCCTGCTGAGACTTTGAAGTGGGATCCTGCCTGGGATTTTAATACAAAAATTTGTATGGGAGATTTTATCAGGTATTAACTACCCACACGGTGTTCAATAATCGTAAATACCAAATACGTTACCCCTTCCTTGTATGAATAGTTAACAATGCTCACGTTACGTTAATGACACACGCTAACGTCACATATTGAATTATCTAGGTACTTTGGCGTATTGCAGATCGGAGGGGATGGAGTCAGTAGCTACCCCGCAACCTCGTCCCCAGGGTATCTCGCCTCCAGGGGTGGACGAGGTTAGCTATCCTGTCGATAGCGCCGAGCCACGATGCTAATTCTACCGACAGGGCACACAACCCCCCAACCAACGGAACCTCCTCCATCCCGCGATCTGCAAAGTCACCCGTCTAAAACGGGGAAAGAAACATAACTATGAAGAAGAAGTACATGTAGATCGGTACTTACCCAAGTTGACGAGCTCACCGTACAATATGCCAAGCATCGACGGATGCGAATCTAGTTGGCGCGAAGGAACCTAAACTGCGATATTTGAAGAAGAAACAACGTAAAGGGGTGGGAGAGGGCGGGACGTAGCGAACGATCGGTGAGTAAGCCGAATGCCATTTGAGCCAGTGTTTATATACGGTAACGACGGACCCGGAGTCCCGGGACCCGCATGAGAGAAACCGCTGACACCGTTAAACGTTAACTTCTTTTATTATGATATAATAAAATACATTTAACTACCCACACGGTGTTCAATAATCGTAAATACCAAATACGTTACCCCTTCCTTGTATGAATAGTTAACAATGCTCACGTTACGTTAATGACACACGCTAACGTCACATATTGAATTATCTAGGTACTTTGGCGTATTGCAGATCGGAGGGGATGGAGTCAGTAGCTACCCCGCAACCTCGTCCCCAGGGTATCTCGCCTCCAGGGGTGGACGAGGTTAGCTATCCTGTCGATAGCGCCGAGCCACGATGCTAATTCTACCGACAGGGCACACAACCCCCCAACCAACGGAACCTCCTCCAATGTGAGGCTACAACCACGGGGGGTTGGAGAAAGGTTTCCGTTGGGAACCGCCTCCCAAGACTGACTCCAACCCCTCGGAATCGTTGCTGGTGACGTGCGAACGTATTCCCGATAAGCCGAGCTAGACCACCGACCCAGGACTTGAATGAAATGATCCGGTACCCTGCCTCCGCGGCTGCCCCAATGCGGAAACTTTGACTGGAGTACTTTCCAGTGATGCCAGCACGAGTGAGGAGATCAGCTGATAGACCGCGGTAAGCCAGATAGTGTTGGAGAGCCAATACTAGGCAGACGTCATGACCTGAACGGGGTCGGTTGTGGAGTATAAGACGTAGAAGAAATGCGGGCGGAATGGAACCAGAAGATACTTCAACATCCGCCAAAGACAAGTGGCGGGACGAATTGAACGGACCACGGGTGCGAGCTCAACGAACCCCAAACGTGGGCGGCAACGAGGACGGGAAAGAATTCTAACCACCACGCCAAATCCCGGCGAAAGGCAACTTTGAGACGAAGGGGGTGCGAGGGAGGAACGGAAAGCGCTGAGAAGTTCGTTCATCCGACGAACAAAGGAGCGGCCGGGGAGGCGATTACCGATTCCAGTTCGGCGCGGGTGCAACAACGCTTCGTGGCCCAGCGTTGCAACAACTCGAGGAAAGCCAGAAATTTGCACGACGGAAGGCGCACGAGTTGACGGACCGAGTCCAACTCGATATCCAAGGCGCGTGGTGGGACCCGGAGAGGGAGGCCTAAACGTCCGAACACCGACCGGGCTTTGGCGACATTGACCGCGAGTCAATCACCGGGCGCGATCTCGTTAGGGGGACAAAAAAACAACAACGATGGTAGTGGAACAGAAAACCGTTTTCTGTTTATTGTACTGTAGTTGTAGCGCAAGGTCCATTCGACCAAGGCGACAACGGAATCGAAAAAGAAAGGGGGCGGACCGCAGCCCAAATGGAATATTCAGATCAACGTAGTATTGGTTGCGCCATCGCAGATCTAAGAGGTAACGTTCCGACGAATGAATGGGAACGTTCCTTGATGCCCATCGAACTTGGCCAGGACGGCCCCTGGGCCTAATGACATAAGGACAGTGATCGCCGTATCGACAGAAATATAACGAAGGGGGGAAAAGCTCACGAGGGATGCTAACAATCACACTGTGCCACTGGGGGATAACAGATCAAGAATGAGGCGCCATTTCCCAGGCTGGTTCTTCTCGGGGATAACACCAAACGGGCTACATTGAAGAGCAGCTACCGGCGGAACAGCGACGGGACCAAAAACACGGTTTTGAAACTTCATTGGCCAAATATGCATCGATAATATCGGGATTTTGCATTGCCGACTTCAAGTTGCGCCTCGCCGAGACAAGGCACACCGCATGCGAATCAAAGACCATCTCGAATCCCCTCCACGACAAAAAATCACGCGTGCGCGGTCCGGGTGACGCTCTAACTCCCATCTGAAATTCCCGAAAGTTTAGGGGTGACCCGAGCTACGAGCGGAAGGACCAACGGTAGGCCTACAACGGAAAGGGGCGAAGTAGGAGATGACAGGACTATCGACGAGCGAGAACAGCCTCCCCCCGTAAGCGGTGCGATACGTTACGACTCGCTAACCGTGCGCGAAAAGACTGGGATGTGGGGGAGCGGTGGCAGCGAAAGAGGCGAACACCCCTATCGAAGGTGCCAAACGATGCCAAACACTAAATGCACGCGAATGAGCAGATAATTATCGTGCGATGGAACGAGCCTCCCCGACGTCAGAAGCATGGGCAGCGAATACTCCCCCCCCCCCCCCAGGCGGTGCGAAACAATGCTAATCATACGCGAATGACCGATAATTACTACGCGACGGAACGAGCTTCCCCGCGACGGAAGGAGTAGCGGCAGCGAAGGAGACGAACACCCCCTGACAGCGGGCGAAACGAAGCGATGCGAACCGATACGGAGCGCCAAACCGCACGCGAATGACCGCGAATTATTAAGCGCCGTAACGAGCCTCCGACGTAAGGAGTAGAGGCAGCGAAGGAGACGAACAATACCCTCCGAACAGCGGTGCGAACCGATC
The DNA here is from genome assembly GCA_035772405.1 of Chrysogorgia sp. JL179-B06. Lineage (NCBI taxonomy): Eukaryota > Metazoa > Cnidaria > Anthozoa > Scleralcyonacea > Chrysogorgiidae > Chrysogorgia > Chrysogorgia sp. JL179-B06. The sequence continues at coordinate 417,196 of JAYKKM010000153.1, read as the reverse complement.
GCTAACCGCACGCGTATGACTGCGAATTATTGTTAATCGACGTACCGAGCCAATCCGACTAAGGAGTAGAGGCAGCGAAGGAGAAGCACAATACCCCGCCCGAACAGCGGTGCGAACCGAACGCTAAGCGACGTAACGAGCCTCCCCGACGTAAGGAGTAGAGGCAGCGAAGGAGAAGAACAATACCCCGCCCGAACAGCGGTGCGAACCGAACGCTAAGCGACGTAACGAGCCTCCCCGACGTAAGGAGTAGAGGCAGCGAAGGAGAAGAACAATACCCCCGTCCGAACAGCGGTGCGAACCGATCGCTAACCGCACGCGAATGACTGCGAATTATTATTATTAAGCGACGTAACGAACCTCCCCGACGGAAGGGGTAGATGAAGCGAATGAGACGGACAATACCCCCCCCCCCGAACAGCGGTGCGAACCGATCGCTAACCGCACCAGAATGACTGCGAATTATTATTATTACGACGTAACGAGTCTCCCGACGTTAACAGCGGTGCGAAACGAGGCGGTGCGAACCGATACGGAGCGCTAACCGCACGCGAATGACCGCGAATTATTACTATGCGACAGAAGGAGACAAACACCCCCTGACAGCGGTGCGAGACGAGGCGGTGCGAACCCGCTAACCGCACGCGAATTATTAATTATTATGAGACGTAACGAGTAGAGGCAGCGAGGGAGATGAACACCCCCCCTTACAGCGGTGCGAAACGATGCGAACTGAAAAACGTATCAGGGCTAACCGCACGCGACTGACCGCGAATTATTACTATGCGACAAAAGGAGACGAACACCCCCTGACAGCGGTGCGAAACGATGCGAACGGAAAAAACGGAGGGCTAACCGCACGCGACTGACCGCGAATTATTACTATGCGACAGAAGGAGACGAACACCCCCCTTACAGCGATGCGAAACGATGCGAACTAAAAAAAAACGTACCAGGGCTAACCGCACGCGACTGACCGCGAATTATGACTATGCGACAGAAGGAGACGAACACCCCCCTTACAGCGGTGCGAAACGATGCGAACTGAAAAACGTACCAGGGCTAACCGCACGCGACTGACCGCGAATTATTACTATGCGACAGAAGGAGACGAACACCCCCCTGACAGCGGTGCGAAACGATGCGAACTGAAAAACAGACCAGGGCTAACCGCACGCGACTGACCGCGAATTATGACTATGCGACAGAAGGAGACGAACACCCCCCTTACAGCAGTGCGAAACGATGCGAACTGAAAAAACGTACCAGGGCTAACCGCACGCGACTGACCGCGAATTATTACTATGCGACAGACGGAGACGAACACCCCCCTTACAGCGGGGCGAAACGATGCGAACTGAAAAACGTACCAGGGCTAACCGCACGCGACTGACCGCGAATTATTACTATGCGACAGAAGGAGACGAACACCCCCCTGACAGCGGTGCGAAACGATGCGAACTGAAAAACAGATCAGGGCTAACCGCACGCGACTGACCGCGAATTATTACTATGCGACAGAAGGAGACGAACACCCCCCTTACAGCAGTGCGAAACGATGCGAACTGAAAAAACGTACCAGGGCTAACCGCACGCGACTGACCGCGAATTATTACTATGCGACAGACGGAGACGAACACCCCCCTTTACAGCGGGGCGAAACGATGCGAACTGAAAAACGGAGGGCTAACCGCACGCGACTGACCGCGAATTATTACTATGCGACAGAAGGAGACGAACACCCCCTTGACAGCGGTGCGAAACGATGCGAACTGAAAAACGGAGGGCTAACCGCACGCGAATGACCGCGAATTATTATGCGACAGAGCGAGACGAACATACCCTCCCCGGGCTGACACACAACCGTGGGGGGGGGGGGGTAACACCACGAGGCGCTAAGGTAAACCGAACGATGGGAACCTCGCAAGCGTGCCGCCATTGTCTAATAAGCGGGGAACATCGACCGGCGTTCCACGAGCGACACAGCGTTGGTGACGACAGGGTACCGATGGTCTTTCCCCAGAGACTGGAGATGAGGAACCAGACCCAATGCCGGGATTCCCGGCTGACAAAGTATGAAAAAAATATATAAATAAAGTGAACAAATCGGTTAACGGAGTTCATCCTGGACCGATCTGTTAACAACCGTCGTGCAGCGGCGTCCCTTCGAAAGGTGCGAGCGTATGTCAACCAAGAATCAACAGTTTATAGCGAAGTCAAGCCGCGGCGAGAAAATGGTGAACGCCTCAATCCCCGAAATTGATATCGGATAATTTTGCGACGAGGGGGCAAAACTACGCGCTTCTCCCACAGCAAGAACGACGGCTCATACAAGGCGAACGGATCGTCCAAAAGGTTGGGCAAATCCGACGAAATCCGCGTTTAGGATAGCCGAACGTCTTTATACTTTACCTTCTATTCCTGAGCTAACCCGAGACTGGTGGGAAGAAAAACCCGGCCTCACAAACGCGGGAAATTGGGGTACGGGAAAAAAGACTCCAACAACGAACCGAGAGAATCAACGACGAGATTCGAGGCTGAGCGAACAGGTAAACTATTAACTGTGGTGGAACGAAATTTAAGTTCGTACCTGACGATGTCGACTGCCCAATGCCAGGGACTTGTATTGAACGAAGAACCGGCAGTAGAGGCGAACGGGAAATGCGATAGCGACGGATGGCTAAAAGTAAAGCGAGCTGAGCTATCGAGCGAAAGCAAAAACGTAGGCGACGGTCGACTCGGTACCGTCGGCTGGCCAAGCAACGAGGCACCCCAGCGAAGGAATCACAGCCGAAACAGGCTGGCAGCGACGTGACAGAAGTCTTTGGTAACCGAATAGGCTGCATCGGCAATGTCCGCCAACCAAGAACTCGTCAAGGTCGAGGACGAAGTTTGAAACAGGCGAAGTCACCGTTGAAAGGAGCGGCCATTCGTTTGAAATCGGCATAATCTCCAGAGGAGATAAGGAAGAAAGACTATTACATGATATCCGAGGCATAAGCGACGTAGCGAACGATCGGTGAGTAAGCCGAATGCCATTTGAGCCAGTGTTTATATACGGTAACGACGGACCCGGAGTCCCGGGACCCGCATGAGAGAAACCGCTGACACCGTTAAACGTTAACTTCTTTTATTATGATATAATAAAATACATTTAAATTAATGTCATCCCTTGTGGAATATGGGAATATGGGAATTCCACTTGGGACTCTTAGAAAGGTAGATCATGGAAACAAGGTTTCCTAAACTGCACAGATATATATTGTATTAATTGTGACAAAATATAACTTTTAAGTTTCAACTCTAATTATTTAAAATAAATAGTTTAATTAGTTCATAATGAAACTATAACTACTTTTTTAAAATAATTGGGAAACTAGTTCAAAATATATGATACATTCAAATAAATATTTAACTAACTTGCTACGGTATTGGAAATAAACACTTTAAAATATATACATTAATAGTTAAAATTTAGTATGTTAAACATGTTAATATATGATATACATGTATACCTAATAATTACAGTTTATTAAGTAACAATCATACATTATATTAATGTCTCATTGAAATAATAGTTTTTAATTTCTTTCTTTGCCATTTGTCTTCTGTCTGTTCTGTGTCCCCCAATCAAAATAAGTGCACTAATGAGCTGATAAAATAAAGGTAGCTTTGTTATTAAAAATATCTAATAATTTTCTTGACAAAAAACCTGTTTAACCTGTTTAACTCTACAGTATTAGCATACACCATTACCAATGTTTGCAATGGAAAATTAATTATTATATTCTTTCCAACGTCAAGCACTATTATTAACAATTAGGGCCTGGTTGGGTTATACATTATACAATGGTACATAACTTATGTTATCAATATTCAATGTTGCCGAAATAATTTTACAATCATTTGCTGTTGTCAAATATTTTCATGTAGTTTGATCGAGTGAAATGCCAAATATTACCTATAATATACCCAGAATCTTATCCTGGCATTACCACCATATATATACAGAACTCGTGACTAGGCTCTCGGCAACGGCTTCCGTAGCTCAGTGGTCAGAGCACTGCACTAGCATCGCAGGTTCAATTCCAGCCGGAAGGCCTTGAAGTTGCATTTTTCGCATATGGTCCCGGTTTGGTCTTAAAATGTATGTATTCCAACACTCGAAATTTTCCTTCACCATAAATCCTTTCAACATATATATATATATATCTTCAGCAACTTTTAAGCTTCGTTAATTATAAGTGGTGGTAATTTAAAGTCTGTACTGATATAAACTAAGGCATAGTATACCAGTGACACAGAAATGTTTTGAGTACCAACTTAAACCATTTTTACCAGAATTTTTCTGCATCAAGAGGACTGAAAAAATATCTATAGTATTACCATACCGGTATACTCACTTCACTGGTATTAAAAAATCTCTAATTAAATATTTAATTATTTACTTGTAAGGAATCTTGTTAAGAACCCCCTCCACTGGGGAATTCGACTCGAGTATCACGCGCGAAACCAAATGCCACGCGCGAAATACGAGCTCATCAACAATGGAGGAACAACAAGACGTTTCGCATTCGGCATTCAATATTGTTTCGGTATAATATATCATTTATAGACCCTCCGCTCGGGGAATTCGTCGACTTTCACAAACGTTCGAACGCTAGTAGCTAGCCGTTCGAACGCTAGTAGCTAGCCGTTCGAACGCTAGTAGCCTGCCGTTCGAACGCTGGTAGCAAGCCGTTCGAACGCTAGTAGCAAGCCGTTCGAAGTTTCGAACAATCGAACGCAGTAGCAAGCAAGCCGTGTAGCAAGCAAGCCGTGTTCGAACGCCATTCGAACGAATGATATATATTTCGTCGAATTCCCATCGCTTCGGGTCTTATAAATGATAAATATACACTAATATATAATCTTCATTATCACAAACTGTATAGACACGTGAAAGTGTTTGGCTCACCGGTTAATTATTAGACCTTTCCATGGGTATTTTCCTTCAAATCAAACCACTTAGTTGTTGAGTAGTTCCTAAAACCTTGTTTCTTGAAACTGTAACGGCGGAGTAATCTTTCAAAAAGAAAATCAATAAATCCTTTGGCTCTACAAAGCAACGCAAATTCACAAATAGATCAGAATTAATATGCTATATTAACTCACTCTAATTACCTTTCAAAGGACTAGCAAAACACACTATTGCCTTGACGGATTTTAAAATAACTTTCTTTTGAACCTTACCTTTCAGTTTTCTAATAGTTCTCCCTTTGTTAGAAGGTTCCATTATCACAAATAATCTTCTTTCGTTCGGTAAAGATATACGTGCAGATCGCAGTTTTCAGTTTTGAATATAGCGCGATGCTTGAAAGTTGAAAGCATGATCACATGCAACGTATCAAGTGTCGAGTGTTAACCAATCACAGAACACTAAATACCACACCTGACTCAGAACTCTGTTCTGATTGGTTGCGCCATAATCTTTCCCTGCCAAGTCCGGATGTCATTGTGGCAAATGAGGCCATATCAGCGTTCGAGCCAGCAACTTCACGAAAGATCAGAGAGGGAGATAATAGGGAGATACAAAAAGTGGATGCGCGATTTTCGCATACCGGTTCCTCGAACCACCAAGTGGCGGTATCATGTTGAAAGTAATATTGTTAATTAAATATGTATTTATAGTGCCGTAGGACCGGGTTTTGAAACTCGCATAAATTTATCAAAATTATTTGAAATTGGTACCAAAAAGCAACAAAGACAACAGCTACTCTTCATGTAAGTTATTTTTACAGTGTATTTAAAACAGATTTTCTCGCAACTTGTCATAGATTCCAAACAGAGGGTGGAGTCTGGGTACGAGTACTAATAATATAATATAATATAATATATTCAAACACTCATTAATAATTCATGAGGAAAAGACAAAAGAAAATCACTACCGTATCGTGTCTTTAAATGTGATAAAGATTCGTCCTGATTTACATAAACTTTATCTTTGATTTTCTCGGCTTAGACAACATTGATTTTCAAAATTACTACGCCAATGAACTTATCAAATGGGTCGTGTTTGAAGCCGTTTAATAAACTCGCAGCACATGTTTTATCAGATAAAACACTGCTGCTCGTTTATTAAACAATACATAATAATATAATATAATAATAATATAATATAATATAATATAATATAATATAATATAATATAATATAATAATATCATTAGATGTGTGAAATTGATCATCCAGGTTGTTGTAGTCTTGAGAAAGACTATTGTTGGTGACTAACGTATCGACGATGACCGCTGGTGAGGCCGTCGAAACGTCAGTCACCAACAACAGTCTTTCTCAAGACTACAACAACCTGGATGATCAACTTCACACATCTAATGATACTCCTAGTTCAAACCATTTACTTTAGTATTATAATATAATATAATACAATAACACTAACACTAATAGTTATAGTTTGATTTGGCTTCCTGTGATTTATTGGACCCAGAATTCCATCTTGAATTAGTTGGGATTTCAGGTATCACACCCAGGATCTTGCTAAATGTTGCTTTTCGGTATTTTTCCTGGGATCCCACCTGGGATCCCGGGTCTCCCACCTGGGATCCCGGGTCTCCCACCTGGGATCCCGGGTCTCCCACCTGGGATCCCGGGTCTCCCACCTGGGATCCCGAGTATCCCACCGGGATCCCGGGTCTCCCACCCGGGATCCCGGGTCTCCCACCCGGGATCCCGGGTCTCCCACCCGGGATCCCGGGTCTCCCACCCGGGATCCCCGATCCCGGGTCTCCCACCCGGGATCCCGGGTCTCCCACCCGGGATCCCGGGTCTCCCACCCGGGATCCCGGGTCTCCCACCCGGGATCCCGGGTCTCCCACCCGGGATCCCGGGTCTCCCACTCGGGATCCCGGGTCTCCCACCCGGGATCCCGGGTCTCCCACCCGGGATCCCGAGTATCCCACCCGGGATCCCGAGTATCCCACCTGGGATCCCAGGTATCCCGCCCGGGATCCCGGGTATTTTTTTACATGGGTAAGGCCATGATAATTTACACCAATGTGAATCTCTGTGCATTGTAAATTTCTAAAGGAAAAGTAAATTATGTTCATCTCAAAGCAATAAGAATGTTAACACAGTTCAGAATAACTTACATACCTAAAGCTACAATCACCAAGACCAATAAAGACAAGGCCATGATTATACACCAATGTGAATCTCTGTGCATTGTAAATTTCTAAAGGAAAAGTAAATTATGTATTCATCTCAAAGCAATAAGAATGTTAACACAGTTCAGAATACCTTACATACCTAAAGCTACAATCACCAAGACCAATAAAGACAAGGCCATGGTTATACACCAATGCGAATCTCTGTATATTGTAAATTTCTGAAGGAAAAGTAAATTATGTATTCATCTCAAAGCAATAAGAATGTTAACACAGTTCAGAATAACTTACATACCTAAAGCTACAATCACCAAGACCAATAAAGACAAGGCCATGATTATACACCAATGTGAATCTCTGTGCATTGTAAATTTCTAAAGGAAAAGTAAATTATGTATTCATCTCAAAGCAATAAGAATGTTAACACAGTTCAGAATACCTTACATACCTAAAGCTACAATCACCAAGACCAATAAAGACAAGGCCATGGTTATACACCAATGTGAATCTCTGTATATTGTAAATTTCTGAAGGAAAAGTAAATTATGTATTCATCTCAAAGCAATAAGAATGTTAACACAGTTCAGAATAACTTACATACCTAAAGCTACAATCAACAAGACCAATAAAGATAAGGCCATGATAATATACACCAATGTGAATCTCTGTGCATTGTAAATTTCTGAAGGAAAAGTAAATTATGTATTCATCTCAAAGCAATAAGACAGTTAACACAGTTCAGAATACCTTACATACCTAAAGCTACAATCACCAAGACCAATAAAGATAAGGCCATGATAATATTATGCACCAATGTGAATCTCTGTACATTGTAAATTTGTGAAGGAAAAGTAAATTATGTATTCATCTCAAAGCAATAAGAATGTTAACACTGTTCAGAATACATTACATACCTAAAGCTACAATCACCAAGACTAATAAAGATAAGGCCATGATAATATACACCAATGTGAATCTCTCATGTGCATTATAAATTTCTGAAGGAAAAGTAAATTATGTATTTATCTCAAAGCAATAAGAATGTTAACACAGTTCAGAATACCTTACATACCTAAAGCTACAATCACCAAGACCAATAAAGATAAGGCCATGATAATATTATGCACCAATGTGAATCTCTGTACATTGTAAATTTGTGAAGGAAAAGTAAATTATGTATTCATCTCAAAGCAATAAGAATGTTAACACAGTTCAGAATACCTTACATACCTAAAGCTACAATCACCAAGACTAATAAAGATAAGGCCATGATAATTATACACCAATGTGAATCTCTGTACATTGTAAATTTCTGAAGGAAAAGTAAATTATGTATTCATCTCAAAGCAATAAGAATGTTAACACAGTTCAGAATACATTACATACCTAAAGCTACAATCACCAAGACTAAATAAAGATAAGGCCATGATAATATACACCAATGTGAATCTCTGTACATTGTAAATTTCTGAAGGAAAAGTAAATTATGTATTCATCTCAAAGCAATAAGAATGTTAACACAGTTCAGAATACATTACATACCTAAAGCTACAATCACCAAGACTAATAAAGATAAGGCCATGATAATATACACCAATGTGAATCTCTGTATTGTAAATTTGTAAAGGAAAAGTAAATTATGTATTCATCTCAAAGCAATAAAAATGTTAACACAATTCAGAATACCTTACATACCTAAAGCTACAATCACCAAGACCAATAAAGATAAGGCCATGATAATATACACCAATGTGAATCAATGTGCATTGTAAATTTCTAAAGGAAAAGTAAATTATGTATTCATCTCAAAGCAATAAGAATGTTAACACAGTTCAGAATACCTTACATACCTAAAACAAGAATCACCCACCAATGGGAATGACTTGAAAACAGTTGAGTATTACATACAAACCTAAAGCTACAATACCAAAAGTTGTAAAGGCAAGGCCATGATAATAACCAATGTAAATCACTGGAACGCTCTAAGAGAAAAGTAATTAAGTAGGCTACGGAGTCATGTCTTTGTTAGCAATAAGAAAGTTACAATTGACAGTACCTTGTCTTGTATTGCTTTTTGGTTGATTTCCTCACTCCATTATGCAAGATAGAAGAACAGTTGAACTAAAACTGCAATCACCAGGAATAATAAAAAAAACTCGAACTGAAATAGTGACATGACGATCTTCAACGTTCTAAAATACAAGTAAATTAAAAAAGTATTCTTTCACTATCAGTTCTTTCAAAACCAATCATGAAAACGTCTTAACCTGCATACACCTTATCTACTTCTATCCATACTTCTCCTTTCTTCTTCCTCCTTCTCCCGGCTCCTTCCATCCCTCCTTCCATCCCTTACCCAAAACTAAATTAACATGTACCATATAATACCACAGCTAGTTTACACCAATAATATAGAAATATAATGTAAGAGAGAAATGTTTAAATTCTCTATTATACTTCTTATTAATATACAATGGTGATTTGAAGCATGAGGGATGTGATTCTTACGATATTATTTAACCTGAATGTGATTGGGTTGCTCCTTCACAGTGAGGCCAATCCTTCAAAACAACAGGCTCCTTCAAAATGTTATTGACAACGGTTGCTGCCATCAAACTGGAAAAACGTCGCCACTCTTTTGTTTCGTGTTCGCTATCATCCGCATAATGAGATATTCCTTTGATAATAACCCATTCTAATCCCCTATCAAATGCTGCTAGATAAACTCCTGAAGATAAAAAAAAGTGTTTGGTTTTAAAAGAGATACATGTATAATTATAACCCTTGCTGAAAAAAAGAAAGGTTCTACATTAGTATTTTTCAACTCTATTTACCGTTATTGAAATTCAAGATTTGGCATTTACACTTGATTATGATTGCATGTTGAGTAAAATATCAAGTGCTATACAGTAGAAGGAATATTTTTAAAATCCAATCAGGACTAGTTGCAGGAATAATTTTAAAATCCAATCAGGACTAGTTGCAAATATGGAACATGAATTGAAGGCCTTTCCAGCTGGAAAAACTTCATGTTGCATGATTTGCAAGTTAAAATATACATTCCTTATGATAAATTGTTTGCTACTCAAGCTTTTAACGCAAACTCACAAAATGTTTCTGAGCCCCAGATGGGAATCGAACCCGCAACCTTCATGATCTCCGGTTAGACGCTCTAACCATTGAGCTACCAGAACTCAGATGGCAGAACAACGGCTAAATTGTGTACTAGTTGCTACGTTCGACATACGTACTGCTAATTCAGCAGTCTTGATATGTCTGTATATCTTATCAGAATATATTAAAGTGATTTGCAGCTTGGTTACCATATTTAATATGATAAATTGTTTGCTACTCAAGCTTTTAACGCAAATCGAACCCGCAACCTTAAAAGCTTGAGTATAGCAAACAATTTATCATATTAAATAACCAAGCTGCAAATCACTTTAATATATATACATTCCTGTAGTGAATGTGGGATTATGGATATTCTCCTAAAACTAAAAGGTTTGTTTCAACAAACTTTTCAAATTCTGACCTTGGCCTTGCGGATCGATAGCGATGGCTTCAGGAAACCGATGAAGAAAGTTTTTGCATTCTTTAGGAGAATTCTTCAAGTCTACACCAGTCACAATTTCGCTTTCACAATGGACCTTCACGTCATGTGCTTTTTGGTCAAGCAAAGGTGGTTGCCAACCATAAGCTGCACCCCTGATAAGAGGCCCAATATTCCTAGATACATCCACTCTACGACCATCCCATTCTGATTCATCATTAACGGTTTTCTTATTTCCACAGATCACAAGTTTTCTTGATATTACCACATCACCGAGTTTTGCTTTGTCTTTCTGCAGCCCAGCACAACTCCCAACAGAGAAGACAACTTTAGGTTTCAAGACATCAACAGCAGTTCTTACTACATTTTGTGCAGAACCAACATCGGCGGATTCACAATCGCATCTTACCAAAGAGAGTACTATCTTCTCTGCATCATCAACAATTTCCCTAAAATACAGATATCCAAGTTCTTTGTTGTACATGTAACCCATGGAAGCATTATGGAAGAAGGCAAAGCAACTAAGGAATGCTTCCTCATCTGCTACCAATAACAAAACATCAGTGGAGTACTGTTCACAGGATTTCAACAGTGTTTTGACATCTTGCAGTTCTGGAATTACCACACTAATTTCTGGAGGAACATTCAATTCTGAAATTCCTATATTATCCAAGAAAAATAATAGCGAATATTTTTTGATAATCAAATCAATACAAATTAATTTCATATTCCAAGGGAAAGTGAAATAAAGGGGTGAAATAAAGTCTTGAGAGAAACTCTCTTTGAAGGTGACTGAAGTTTATTGAAGCAGCACTGCAGTTTAGCTAGTTTACCTTGTTTTTATATACAGGTATGTTATATACATCACGTAAAAGTGTCAGTTACCACAACCAGTTATCACAACCATCGTGACTACAGTACACGGTACTGTATGTATGTATGCAAACCTAGATGATCAACTTGTATAAATAATTATATCTATTAATTTAAATACAAATCAAATACTCTGAAAGATTCGTGTACTTCTGTAATAGTGTGTAGGAGCATAGGCGTAGGAAATGGGTGTAGGCTGTAACCTGAAGTGTTAGCCAACCCCTAAACCTTTGCCACGCGAGTTTTAGATTGGTTCCCAGACCCTTCTGTCAGTACTAGGGGCAAAAAGTAGCGACACCTGGTAAGAGACAGCAGCCAACTCTTGAATTCATTTGAACTGTGCTCGCTGTAGAATTAGATGAAAAAGTTTGCTCAAATTGCTGCAAATTGTCTTTCCGAGCTTCTAGATTTCAAAATTTTCCGGGGGAGGACCTCCGCAGCCCCCTTTAAAATGCGGTCACTGATTACCCGCTTATCGACTTCAGCCCCCCCCCCCCCCCCCCAACTTTGAATCCGTTCCTACGCCTCTGTGTAGGAGGTCTAATGTTTCAAACAAAGAGCCTTCGCTCAAAATGTTAGACAACCTCTTACACACTATTTCAGCAGTACACCAACCTTTCAGAGTATTCAATTTCTATTTCTACGCCACCAATGCAGCACAACACGTTTATATTAATTTAAATACTCTTGACTATGAAGATTATCAATACGGAGGCCGCCAACAACAGTCTTTCTTAAAACTAAACCAATCTAGATCATCAACTTCAACAAACATCTACTAACTGTGCTATATGGTAATACCTAGCTTGACTCTGAAGATTATCAATGTTGAGACCGTCAAAACATCAGTCACTACCAACAACAGTCTTTCTTAAAACTAAAGCAATCTAGATCATCAACTTCAAACATCTGCTAACTTTACTGTGCTATATGGTAATAACCTTGACTGTGAAGATTATCAATATTGAGGCTATCAAAACATCAGTCACCGTCAGCAACAGTGTTTAAAACTACACCAATCTACTGTATATCATCAATTTCAACAAACATCTACTGCACTATATGGTAATACCCTTGACTATGAAGATGACCACCACTGAGGCTGTCAAAATGTCAGTCACCAGCAGCAACAGTCTTTCTTAAAACTACAACAATCTAGATCATCAATTTCAACAAACATTTACTGTTATATGGTAATACCTTTGACTCTGAAGATGACCACCACTGAGGCTGTCAAAATGTCAGTCACCAAACAACAACAGTCTTTCTCAAGACTACACTAACCTAAATGATAAAACTTCGACAAACATTTGCTAATAATCGTGACTTTAAAGATGACCACAACTGTGTCAAAACTTAAACTTCCTATCTACATGTAAAATACCTCTATTATTGCCTATGTAAAGATAGAGTAGAGTTATATATTTTATTGGCTGTGGAAACAAAGTTTATTTATAAATCTTTGCAAAGGAAAAACATAGAAACTAAATAAACAAAAGATTGGCAAGACAATCTCAAAAAGCTTGCGCCAATTACTTTGGGTTCTGGTTGTGTTAAACCCAATGCTGAACATGTTAATATAGGTACATGTATATAAATACTGTAAACTAAAATCCCAATCACAAAAAGGCTTTGAACCAAAATATTAGTCCATTGTTTTATAATATTTTACCTGATTGTTTTTTCCCATCAAGAACTGCTACGTTCAACAGATGACATATATCTTGACTTGATACAGCTATAAGGAAAATCACAAAAAACTCGGAATGTTAAAGCAATATTTTTATGAAATGAAAACACTGTTTCTTAATGACCATATTAATGACCATGGTTATGAAATCCTAAAGTTCACTCTCTGATGATGGACCTTTGCTCAAAACGTTACACCTCTTACACACTATTTTGGCAGTACACCAATCTTTCAAAGTATTCAAATGTATTTCTACATTGCCAAGGTCCGAATTAGCAAATCGCAAATTGCGAAGCGATTTTAAAAATTTCGAAAATCTGCGAAGTGATTTTTCTGAGAATTGCGAAACTGATTTTAAGTAACCAAGTTCCCGTGGATGCGACGCAAGTGATGTAAACGTCAATTATAGGATTTAATGATGTTACACTACGTTGTAAGACGTCATGCTACGTTGTAAGACATCACGCTACGTTTTAAGACGTTACGCTACGTTGTAAGACGTTACGCTACGTTGTAAGACATTATGCTACGTTGTAAAACGTTAAGCTAAGTTGTAAGACGCTACTCAACGTTGTAAGACGCTACGCAACGTTGTACGACGCTACGTAAAGTTGTAAGACGTTACGCTACGTTGTAAGACATTACGCTACATGTACGTTGTAAGACGTTACGCTACGTTTTAATGCGTTACGCTACGTTGTAAGACGTTACGTTACGTTGTAAGACGTTACGCTACGTTGTAAGACGCTACGCAACGTTGTACGACCCTACGTAAAGTTGTAAGACGTTACGCTATGTAAGGACATTATGCGGCGTTGTAAGACGTTACGCTAGGTTAGAAGGCGTTACGCTACGTTGTAAGACGATACGCAACGTTTTAAGACGTTACACTGCGTTATAAGACGTTACGCTACGTTGTAAGACGTTACACTGCGTTGTAAGACGTTACGCAACGTTGGGCGATGTTACGCTACATTGTGACACTAAAGAAAAATGCGAAGCTGTTTTGGAGTGCTAATTCGGACCTTGATTGCCTACTCAGCACATCACGTTTAAAAAGTAAATAATCATAGACTGTTTTATAATGGCTGCCATTTTAAATATACTTTGATGTGCAGAAAGCAAAATTATTTTGAATTCCTGACACACAAACAAGGCCCTAATGGCTAATTAAGACACACATAAAGGAATATTCAAATCGGTTGCCATTATGAAAGAGATCTATTATCTTGAATGCTTGAACAATACCACAACAAAGGTTTCCCCCTTTGTGGATTAGTTTCTTGGTATTTCTAAGGTTCTTGTGAGTTGCTAGGAAACCAATTTTTCTTTTAAAATGTAATTATTAGCATGTGCTGGCAGAGATAAACACAAACAATACTGCTTTCTTTCAACTTATTTTGTACCGAAATTCTCTTTTCCTTATTTGAAAGGGTATAATATTTTTCATACTTCACCCTAGAGCATGTACTTATTCTGAGAGCAACTTCATTCAAATTTTGTATGACAGAAGGTGGCTTACTATAGTGAAATCTATTCAAGGAAATACATTATAAGAGTTTGGAACTGGACTCTTGAATTCACTACTTTGATTATGGTTACATCATATGATAGATACTTATTTTAGCAAAATTCTCACTGCATGCTCAAAATTTGAGTTATGTTTCTTACATTTTGGATGCACAATAATAACTAACTGTAGAAGCTACGAATTTAACAAAAAATCAACAACTTTAAAACTGTATATGCTATGAGATAATTTTTAAAAACACCATACCATAGATGGTTTCACTCAGGAACTCCCAAAACAACATACCATACAGTAGATGTATTTATTATCTCAAATGATCAAATAATAACATGTTCACATTTTAGAGTACAATAATTTTCAATATATTATATTTCTTCCATCATTCCCACCAATTGGCAAAATGAGTCAACTTCCCTGCTCAAATACCTGTACAATACTTTCACAAAGATTATTCACATTTTTATTATTTGATCATTTGTGATGAAATGATGATGTTTTCATAGGGGTTCCTGAATGAAACTACCAAATGCATGGTTGGAATTTTACCAAAATAAGCTATATGTTTATATGAACATAATAATATTATAATATACCTTGCACTTGTACTTCTGTTTTTTGAAACATATGAAGAATATTCAAAATGAATATTCAATTCTTTTAATCTTTTTTAAATTAACAATCTAATAAAAACTCCAGTGATAAACAAAGTTAACAAAATATATTTAAATATATTCAAAACAACATTTATTAAAATAATATTTTATGAGGAAGCCACACTCATCATATAGATTTTCTTTTAGATCATCATAATCGAGAAAAGGTGTCTGCATTATTGAATGTATTAAAGCTTCAACCATTGTCTTATTTAGGCACAATCAGGGCATTTTCAAATAAAAAGTCTACTGCAGATGAAATAAAAAATGAGACCTTAATAGTCAAATGCAAACTGGCACAGTTAAATTACATTGTGCTGTAAATCAGATAAGCTCCTCATTGCTCCTCTCGGAATAGATAAATCCATACACATGAGTATATTAAAGAATAGACTGAAGTTATCTACTAGCTTCAAAACCTTCAAGTATTAGACTATTACCTGGAGGAGGGATGACTAATCTGCTGTCAACTTTAACAGAAGGAACTCGACCAGTTTTGTCACAACGAGGTAGCTTGCTGTAACTGTTTGGTGCTTTCAAAAGTTGCTCAAAGTCCATCTTGTAATGACACTCCTTACATTCAGGGCATTGATTATAAATTCTAAAGCGGAGTTCAGGCCACAATTCTTGCACCATATCTGCAAAGGTCTGGTGAAGACTTAGAAGAACCTTCCATAATGTGTTTATTTCATCACTTTTCCTTATCCTTGCAGTAAATTCAATCTTGTCTTTTCTTTTGTTGATGCAGAATTTTACTTCTTGCTCTTCTGCATTAATTCCAAAGAATCCTTCCTTCCAGTGAATTCTGTAGTCCGAACAATGATGGGAACGGACCATTTGGCGTTCAAAGAGACCAACTGGGAGAGTACTCTGGAATCTGTATTCGCAACTTCTTTCAATCTCGTGTTGTGAAGCAGTTATTGGCCAAACATCTTCAATGACAGAAGGAGGAGCTGCAGGCATAAGCGCAGGGATAAATGTATAGTTGTTGCTGATTTCTTTACCTTCAATCTCAGCTTCTTTCACTGTCATTTTATAACCAACATCAAACTGATGGAGTAAGGGTACAATCCTTTTAAAGTCTGCTGATTGAGGAATAGCATCAAACCAGATGCATCGCAAAAGCGACTCTGAAAGCAGACCATTCTTAAGTAATTCCTGCTTTTCGTTTTCAAACATTACAGCATCCATGTTGCAAGCTTTGAATTCTTTTTTAAACTGCAGGTGCAATTCCAAATTGTGGTGGACAACCTCTTTCACCAACATGATAAGCCACTGGGGATCCGGAAAGATAAAATCTTTGAGCTGTTTCACATGTTCAAAATGTAAAACTTTACCTAGTTCAACCAGGTAAAGAATGACAGCACGCAAAGTCTCTTTTTTCTCCACAACTTCATTGAACATTTCAAGGTGTTGACATAACCACTTTTCCAGTTCTGCAAATGTTAGGTACTTGGTGAGGTTCTTGTTTTTCATTTCCTCTCTCAAAGTAGGTAATAACTTTTCAATTTTTGCCCACAAAAGTGGAAGCTTGGTTTCCAGATGTGGGAACAAATTCATGTTGTTTCCAGTTCGAACAAGTTCCTTGCTTAACTTGCCAACATTCAACCCTTGACAGTGAAAAATATCGACCCTTATTCCTGCAGATGTAACAACTATACAGGTCTCTCCATTAGCAGATTCTTCTTGCTGAACTAATGTGAGAACGATTTCTTTAGGCAGGACTGGCCTTTCCGCTGTCAGTGAGTTAAGCTTTTCCTTTCTACAGGTGTTGGAACTATCATTTTCGTCCAAATTCTCCAAATCCGATTGTATAGAATCCACATCAAGTTTTTCCTGTTTGTTAATTCTTTTTAACATATCCTGACACCTGTCGTTTACGACGCTACGATCCACAAGGTCAGATTTTGTTGCAGCAACCATTATAACTGGCCTTGCAACAATACTCTTTAACTCTTCAATCCACTTGCCAGCATTTTCATCATACGATTCATCAGTTGTTTCATATTCTGACACGTCCACAGCCAAAAGAAACAAAGAGTGTTTTTCAAAAAAGTAATGACTTACACTCTGGTATTCCATGTGACCGCCAAAATCCCAGATTTCTAATTCGAGATCTTCATTCTCAGGATCTGGATACCACTTTCTGATCTCAATACCTTCAGTTCTCTCATCTTCGTCCGTCGGGCTTGGCTCTCCGATCAATAAACCGTTAACAAGACTCGTTTTTCCTGCACCAGAATTTCCAACAACCAGAACTCTAAGCCGTTTAGAGTGAGCTTCACCAAACTTAGCGATGCTTTTAAAATAATTTAAAATATTTCTATCATTGTTACAGATATATTGTGGTGGCTTCTCCAACACATTATATTCGAGGTTGAAATTCGTGCCCCTTTCTATTAAGTTGGCAAAACATTCGGGAAATTCTTTTAGTTTATTGAAACGCATATCACAATTTATGAGACAAATACAATTTTCGAGACCCCCTGGAACTTTCTTCAGGCCACACTCACTCATATGCAGCTGTTTTAAGTTCCTTAATGAAGAAATTGAAAATGACTGCTGACCAAGTTCAATATTTTGCTGAAGGATCAGAACTTCTAAATTAACACAATGCTCAAGACCCCCTGGAACTTTCTTCAGGCCACAGCCACTCATATGCAGCTGTTTTAAGTTCCTTAATGAAGAAATTGAAAATGACTGCTGACCAAGTTCATTATTGTCCTGAAGGCTCAGAACTTCTAAATTAACACAATGCTCAAGACCCCCTGGAACTTTCTTCAGGCCACAGCCACTCATATGCAGCTGTTTTAAGTTCCTTAATGAAGAAATTGAAAATGACTGATGACCAAGTTCATTATTGTCCTGAAGTCTCAGAACTTCTAAATTAACACAATGCTCAAGACCCCCTGGAACTTTCTTCAGGCCACAGTGACTCATATTCAGCTGTTTTAAGTTCCTTAATGAAGAAATTGAAAATGACTGCTTACCAATTTCTTTATTGTCCCGAAGGCTCAGAACTTCTAAATTAACACAATGCTCAAGACCGTCTGGAACTTTCTTCAGGCCACAGCCTCTCATATTCAGCTGTTTTAAGTTCCTCAATGAAGAAATTGTAAATGACTGCTGACCAAGTTCACTGTTCCAGCCAAGATTTAAATAAGTGTTCAGGGAACAATCGGAAATGAAAAGTCGCTTAACTTTCACAAGTTTGGCAAGTGATAATAATTGATTATGAACATCATTGTGATATAATTCAAGTACCTCCAGCTCTTCCATCGCTGTTATGGCCAAAGGTAAGCCATTTAGTCCGCAATTGAATAAAATGACTTTTCGCAGTTTTAATTTATCGCTCAGTTCGAAATCTTTGCCTATCGGATCATCAAAGATAAATAATTCTTGAAGATTGTTTAGTTGATCCATTCCGGTTGGTAAAATCTTCTTTCCCTTAGCACATAACAAGAATCTTTGAAGGTTAGTCATACCTTCGAGTGAAATTGTGTTGCATATTTGTGATGTTTTATCAAGCCTGGTTAAGAAGTCGAGGTACGTTTTTAGAGCAATGTTCTGAAAAGATATTTCTGGAAAACTTTCTTCATCAGAAAATAAATTATAAGCCGTAATATTTACAGATAACGTGTCATCACTCGCAATTACTAATTCTTCTACATCAGATACCGTAGTTCTGTCAAGTCCATCCAGACTACCACACTCGTAATTTCTCAAAACTAGACGCCGCAATTTCCGTTTGCACGCAGCAGTTACTCCAACCACATTTACAGCATTGCATCGTACGTCTAGGCCAATGAGACCAAGTTCATCAGTCTTGATTTCACAGGATTTGTTATTATTATCAACGAAAACTTTAATTGAGACTCGAGGGCCCAAATTATCGACGATAGATTCCAGAAATTCGGGAACATCTTCATGATAAAGTAGGATTGTTTTGATTTGCGGATGATTTAAAAGTTCTGGAGGGATGGATGTTTTAAGAAAACCGGCATCTCTTAAATCAATTTCATTGTCACTGGCACAACATTCGACTCCATTAATAGTAAAAGTACTGCTACTCATGTCACAACTTTGCTTCAATAAAAGAAACTTTTCTTTTCATGTAATGGTCGTTGTCAGAACATTGGAGTAGGACATCAAGGAGTTATTTAATCCTGTGAATTAAAACCATGAATGTAAATGTGCATGTTTTCAAAGTTGTAAACTCAGAAAATTTAGGATAGAACTCAGTGTTCAGAATGTTATGAGTTCAATCTACAAAAGCCCTCACTCTTGAACCGCGGCCCCTGAAACAGGGCCTTTTTAAACTTTTAAGCTGGGGGCAAATGCCCCCCAGTCCCGCCTTGTGCCCCCAATCTCAGCTTCTTTCACTGTCATTTTATAACCAACATCAAACTGATGGAGTAAGGGTACAATCCTTTTAAAGTCTGCTGATTGAGGAATAGCATCAAACCAGATGCAAAGCAAAAGCGACTCTGAAAGCAGACCATTCTTAAGTAATTCCTGCTTTTCGTTTTCAAACATTACAGCATCCATGTTGCAAGCTTTGAATTCTTTTTTAAACTGCAGGTGCAATTCCAAATTGTGGTGGACAACCTCTTTCACCAACATGATAAGCCACTGGGGATCCGGAAAGATAAAATCTTTGAGCTGTTTCACATGTTCAAAATGTAAAACTTTATCCAGTTCAACCAGGTAAAGAATGACAGTGAAAGAAGACTACTGTACTTCTGAGTTTATAATATTAAAGTGTTTCATAATCTTGATGCCCTTTGTAATCGTGCATTTTTAGCAACGGCGTGGTGTCTTAATTTCGCAAAAATTCTTATCAGAAATCGCCGTAAAAGCACTCTGGGCTTTGCAAAATTAAAAATGTTCCTGAGGGGGCATGCCCCCAGACCCCCTAGTAGATTACCGTTACCCCTTTCGAACAACCCTGGATCCGCCACTGATCATGAACCGTAGAAAAATATTTTTAAATAATATGGCAGACAAATATATATATAAACGAAAAAGCCTGCCTCAGAAACAGTAAACATATGTTTTGGCTACGAAGGTCCCTTTTAGGAAAATGCCCCCCCACGGGAAAATCCTTAAAAAAGGCCCTGCCCTGAAATCCTATAGCTACGCCACTGGTTCAATTTCCATTATGCATGGTTCAATTCTGGCTGCTAAATTATCTACCCAGACTGGGGAACGTCAGCCAGTAGTGCTCCTGGGTGTGTAGAATGTTGTTCATCATCCACATTCAAAATTAGGGCATAATGTATAAATTACAGTTCTATAACAAGAGTTACCCAGGGGCCTAGGTACTATTTTGTGTTATGTTCTTTCATCATTCCATAGTATGGATTGGTGTATGTGATTAGAAGCTCAATAAATATACTTGAAAACCACGTCTCTGTGAAATGGATGAACTCCTATTTATGATGAAAGAACATTAAAACAAAGGTCTACTCAATCGAGGGAAGAAACAGCGACAAGAAAACTTCAAAAATAAAATCAGGACAAATACAAAGTACCTTCTCCGTCTCGTGACAACACAAGCGAAAGAGCTTCGTCCCCGAGGAGGATTAAAACGGTAAAACGACCACAGCGGGAAGAACAATTAGAACTCCAGTGAGAGGACTCAGCCAAGCAAAGAAACAACGACAAGCGAACTTTCTTTCGTTATTAAAAGACCGTCACAAAGCGAAATAAATCTGAAAATATCTACTTCTTGCTGCCAGGCTCGGACGCCATCTTGAATAACTTTCGCGCCAAAACCAACACCACAAGGCGACGTATTTCCATCGCGCAAAAGGTTAAATCGGAAAAACACTCATAAGTATAGGACAAACCACTGTAAAACGACATAACAATGCCAAAGTACAAATGTCCATTCCCTGATCGCACCTACGAAACAGATAAAGTCACCGACCAACTCGCTGTAGTACTATTATCAGTCCATTCCGCAGGCGCCCACAATACTCAGGCTGATACCACTGCACAAAGCCCGGGCACAACAGCTAAGATCGAGAGGGTTCGACGTCCTACCGTGTCTGCAGCGGGATCGAGCGAAGAATGGTCCTATTTACAGACGCGATGGCAAGACTGCGTGGAGGCAACCAAAGTGACGGGCAAAGATCGGGTAGTACAACTACTAGAATGTTGTGACGAACCACTACGCAAGGACCTCACACGGAACGCAGGCTGCTCACTCACCAACAAGCCCATGACAGCAATACAGAGACTCGCTGTGAGGGAGGAGAATACAATGGTTGCTCGCGTCCAACTGCACAACATGCGTCAGGATCGGGATGAGACGATACGCAGCTTCGGCGCTCGTTTACGTGGCCAAGCTGGCGTTTGCAAATTCCTTATCGAATGCCCTAACTGTAGCAGCGATGTTAACTACACCGAGAACATTCTTCGTGATGTCCTGACACGTGGCCTCACTGATAGTGAAATCCAGCTGAACCTACTCAGCGACAAGAACCAGGATATGAAACTCGAAGAAGTATTCCAATTTATAGGCAAAAGAGGCCGGTAAAAGATCAGCTGGGCACCTCCTAGGAAATCAGGGGGCTGACGCAGCTCGCAGCCAATACCGCCGTGGCAAACAGGAGGAACTCAGGAATTGAATTAAGCCTGACTACAAAAATGAGCCGTGCTCCTATTGTGGCAAACACGGTCATGGTAAGAACGCCCCACCTAAAATGAGAAAAAGCGACTGTCCTGCCTACGGCAAGATATGCAACCACTGTGGCCGATCAAACCACTTTGAAAACGTGTGCCGCAGCAAGGACAAGCCAAAAAACCAACAGTCAAGCCCATCAGGTGGTGGCTCTAGAGAGACAGAGGGTGCGATATTCGATGCCCTTTGTACCACAACCAATCGCAACCAAAATCGAGGTCGACACACCATTGTGCTAGATCACCACTTATACAACCATCTCAACGATCGGTGGATCCGCCAAGTATCTAAACCTCAGCCATACCTTGCACTCAGTGGGATTCAGGCTTACCACTCCTCACCCAAAACAAATCCAACTCTCCGCCATGGCAGATACTGGGTGCCAAAGTTGCCTAGCTAGCATGAAAGTTGTCCGACGCCTTGGTGTGTACGAAGATGACCTAATTCCAGTCACAATGCGAATGCACGCGGCAAATAACAATGGAATTAAGATCCTTGGCGCTGTAATCCTAAGATTCTCCGGCAGATCCAAATCCGGGCAAACACTCGAAAGTCGACAGATCGTATATGTGACAAGCGATTCAGATAAACTATTCCTGAGCCGTGAGACTTGCACAGCACTGGGCATGATCTCTGAGAACTTTCCCACTGTGGGCGAGGTCCTTCAAGTGAACGCAGACAAACCCGACGTCGCATCTGACGCAACAGAAGATATCCGATCAGCCGCTGGACCACCGACACCCGAAAGCGCACTCACCACACCCTGCAACTGCCCCCGACGCCAGACACCACCACCAAAACCCACCGAACTACCGTTCCCCGCAACTGAGGCCAACAGGAAGCGTCTACAGCAATGGCTCCTTGACCATTACAAATCCAGCACATTCAACACATGCGAACACCAGCCATTACCCCTTATGGACGGACCACCCATGAGACTCATATGGTGGACCCCAACGCAGAACCTGTTGCCCACCACACACCAATCCCAGTACCACTTCACTGGCAAAACGATGTGAAAGCTGGTCTAGACCAGGATGTATCGCTTGGTGTCCTCGAGCCAGTGCCAGTAGGAGATCCTGTGACATGGTGCCACCGCATGGTGCACAGTGGACTTCCAGGCACTCAACCTGCACGCAACACGTGAAACCCACTACACACAAAGTCCATTCCACCAAGCGCGATCCATACCAAGCGACAAAAAGAAGACAGTATTCGACTGTTGGAATGGATACCACAGCGTTCCACTCCATGCAGATAACCGCCACCTAACCACCTTCATAACACCATGGGGACGCTATCGATACAACACTGCTCCTCAGGGTTATATCGCATCAGGCGATGGATACTCGAGGCGTTTCGACGAGATCGTATCTCACATCCCTCAAAAAACCAAATTCATCGACGACACGCTCCTCTGGGCACACAACCTCACCGCCAGTTTCTCCCAGGCTGTCGACTGGCTAGATATTTGCGGACGCCATGGCATCATCCTCAACCCAGACAAGTTCGTATTTGGTGCGGACACCGTCGAGTTTGCGGGATTCGAGATCACCCCCGACAACGTACGACCATGCAAGAAGTACATTGATGCAATATGCAACTTCCCAACACCCAATAGCATCACAGATGTGCGCTCCTGGTTCGGACTCATCAACCAGGTATCATACGCATTCGCCGCAACAGAGCGCATGCTGCCATTTCGCCAACTCCTCAAACCAGTAACATCATTCAAATGGGATAACGAGATCAACCAGCTGTTCAAAGAATCCAAATCAGTCATCATCGGTGAAATCGAAGAGGGAGTCCGCATCTTCGACAAATCCAAACCAACCTGCCTAGCCACCGACTGGTCCAAGCATGGCATCGGATACTAGCTCTTTCAAAAGCACTGCCAGTGCCCATCCAACGAGCCTTTCTGCTGCCACACAGGTTGGAGAATAACCCTCGTCGGAAGTCGCTTCACCCATGCCGCAGAGTCACGTTACGCACCAGTCGAAGGAGAAGCCCTGGCCGTAGCTGACGCCCTCGACAAGACTAGATTCTTCGTCCTAGGCTGCAGTGACCTAATCATCGCCGTAGATCACAAACCCCTGCTCAAGATACTGGGTGACCGATCCCTGGAGGACATACCCAATGCAAGGCTCCGCAACCTCAAAGAGAAGACGCTACGATACAAATTCCGAATGGTACATATCCCTGGTGTACAACACAAAGCTGCCGATGCAGTATCCCGCAACCCCACCGGAACCACGAATCCAGACATACTAGTATTACCAGATGATGTCGCAGCCACGAGTGATACAGTGATCCCACTTCCACTCAACCCACCTGGGCGCTCATTCCTGGCCGGCATCCGCTGCAAAGAGACCCCACAAACATCATGCTATCGATGTCCAGCTTGCCTCTTCGGCCTCCACTGCACTGAGTGCCATTGCAGTTACATGGGATAGAGTCAAGCTAGCAACCACAAGTGACGAAACGATGACCCAGTTGGTATCCATTGTTGAATCTGGATTCCCTGAATTTCGACATGAGCTACCACCTGCGCTCCAAGAATATCATCAATTCCGTGATCAACTGTACACAGTGGACGGTGTCCTATTCTACAAGGACCGCATTGTTATATCACCTTCCCTCCGACAACACATCCTGACTGTACTCCACTCAGCACACCAGGGCGTCACTTCCATGATGGCACGCGCGGAAACAACTGTGTTTTGGCCAGGTATCACCCCCGCCATTACAGCACTGCGGACCAACTGCAACCATTGCAATCGTATGGCACCATCCCAACCAAGCGCACCACCTATTCCACCTGTGCAACCAGCATACCCTTTCCAATGTGTGTGCGCTGATTTCTTCAACTACAAGGGAGTCAACTACCTCGTCATAGTGGACCGGTACTCAAACTGGCCCATCATCGAAAGAGCAAAAGAGGGTTCGAAGGGACTTGTCGACTGCCTACGACACACATTTACGACATTTGGCATCCCAGACGAATGCGCAACTGACGGTGGTCCCGAATTCACCGCATCAGCAACACGCCAATTCCTGAAAGAGTGGGGAGTTTACCACCGGCTATCATCCGTGGCTCCCCCACTCCAACTGCAGAGCGGAGGTTGGAGTTAAAACAGTCAAACGACTCATCACCAATAACACCGGCCCGAATGGCAGTCTCAACACAGATTCACTACAGCGCGCCATACTCCAATACCGCAACACGTCTGATCCAGACACCAAGCTCTCCCCAGCACAGTGTGTCTTCGGCAGACCTATCAAAGATTTCATACCGATCCTGCCTGGCCGTTACAAGCCTCGCGTCATGTGGAGTGACACTTTAGCTGCAAGGGAAGAAGCACTATGAAACCGGCATATGAAGGCCGCTGAGAGATGGTCTGAACACACAAAGAAACTTCCACCACTGGCAGTTGGAAACCATGTAAGAATACAAAACCAAACCGGCCCACACCCCACAAAATGGGACAAGACAAGCGTTATCATCGAAGTACGTCAGTTTGACCAATACACCGATACAACGTGCGCACTGATGGTTCAGGCAGAATAACACTTCGCAACAGAAAATACCTCCCAGTACAAGTGCAGTCACCTCGACACACCATAGCTGATGATCTCCGACCCATTACCAAGTCATCGACCACACCCAACACACCGACCACACCACCAGGAATGACATATCACCAAGTCTCCTCACCAAAGGCATATGATCAACCCTCTACAAACCTCCCATGTACACCAGAACCAGTGGAGACAGTGCCAATTACACCATCCAAAACTCTTCACTGCCCTGCATCGCAAACTCCATCAACACCCATTCCGGTAATCCCACCACTACCTACATCCGTGTGTCCACCAACAATAAACCCAACTACACCCAAACCTCGACCCACGAAACCACCGCTTGCTTTAAGGCGATTAATGGACCACAACAAGAAAGGCATACTGGAACACTGAACCTTCAACATTGAGACAATCAACACGACAATTATGTTACACATTACTTTAAATTCAGTCTTTATTGCTCTTCTTCCTCGTGACAAAGAACACCAAAGACTTGGGGGAGATAGAGCATAATGTATAAATTACAGTTATATAACAAGAGTTACCCAGGGGCCTAGGTACTATTTTGTGTTATGTTCATTCATCATTCCATAGTATGGATTGGTGCATATGATTAGAAGCTAAATAAATATACTTGAAAACCACGTCTCTGTGAAATGGATGAACTCCTATTTAAAAATAACCAAAGATGGAGTAATACCCAAACACAGTGGAATATTGGGGAAAAGATTGCATTGAAAAATATCTACAAATTTGAAATTTAAGGGTTGAATTTTAAATTGCAGTTGCGAACATGGTGAGAATTTATTTACAGTTGTAATTGTCATTGTTGTTCCAGGGGTAAATACAGCCGGGGGTTAGGGTTACAGTGAAGTAGAAGACGGGGTTAGCGTTACCGGAGTTTAGGGTTAGGAAGACACTTATGCTGGGGTTATAGTGTTAGGAAAACAGTTAAGGCGGGGTGTTAGGGTAGGATTGGTGTTATGGTTGGGTACTAGAATCCTACAAATTTTTATAACTATTGGTAATTCAGGGCCATTGCACACTTGCTTCGCGTGGCAGCGAAGGCTCCAGGAACGAGATTGATCAGTCAACGGATCGGGTGATAGCTTCATTGATGGAAACACTTTGTGGTTGGCGATGTAAATATTTATAAGCACACTGTGTTAATTATGGTGAAAATCAAAAACTCCTGCGGAATCTCCTGTAGAAGTTAATATTATTGTATTTAAGAGATAGTGGATAATCTCACTATCCGACCGGATATTTTCTTCTATCCAGCCGGCCAGCGGATAATTTGTTTTTGACAGTTTTCCAAGGTTGTGTAAATTCAAATATAATAAAAATAGAATAATTTTTCTGAGGATATGAGCTTGACAATCGTCCATGCATCATTTGTCTACTCCGAGCTCTCCCGTTTAATACTATTTATACTTGCAAACTACCTGTACAGTACTATTTGAGACTGCAGTTATAACATTGTTATTGGTATTGGATTAGTAATTTTCAATGCATTGAATCAAATTCCGGTCACAATGCAGGTTATAGCCCTGCAGAAACTAGTCAAAATATGGCAATTCAACTATTCTACCTGAAAAGAAGTACCACTTTGCGAAAATATCCGGCCGGATATTTTTCAACTGTCTGGCCGGATTGTAAAAACCACTATATGGTGCACCACTAATTGTATTAAACATCATATTTGGTCTTGCAATAAGCTTAGATGGTGACTGGGCTAGATGCCATGTCAGTCACACAGACAAATAGGCTGACGTTTTATATAAATATCCTGAATTCAAAACATAGTCCTAATCCCAAACCTAATACTTTAGTGGCTCTGATATGGGCCGGTAATATTAAGCTTCTTTGTGTACCGGTACAGAGTAGGGTAGTATTTATTTATTCCAGTGTTTAAGGTTTAGAGTTTTTATTTGAGTTATGGTTGGAGTTTTTGTTCTTCTAAAGCATCTAAATATCGAGAAAACAACGACCTTTATTAATAAATTATTTTATAAAGGAATAACTACAGTGTATATAATCTCGTAGACTCGACATTCAGCTTTGCCTGGCTAGATTTGTTGCATGACTCATCATTTCTGATTTTCTTTTGCAGACTACAAAATTTCTTCTCTGTTGGTGACTGCATGAGAATCATTTGGGATGAGAAACGAAGCAGGAGACCGTGATGTTCACCACCTCTTGTTTTACTGAAAACATAACCTCCTGGTAGAGGTAACTAATACATTTATAACTAATACATATCTAACTAGAAATACGAATGCACAATAATCCGTGAAAGCTTCGATGGCATATCGTATTCGCATTATACATTATACAGTACCCAATTCTTGGTCGCCTTTTCTCCCCCCCCCCCCCCCCCCCCCCCCCCCTCCCAAGAGTTTCATCCGAACATCAGACCTCAATTCTGAAACAGATTTGGAATTACCAAGTCGAAATACATAACATATTGTGTCTATTATATTATGAGAACATGCATATCCTTCGTAAAAGCCTGCTTACATGTATGTACTTAAAAATTAATCAGTCATGTTTGTGCCGTTTTTCTCCCCAATGAATATTGGCCGATTAAAACGGTTCACGCAATATATACACACACGCACACATATATATATATATATATATATATATATATATATATATATATATATATATATATATATATGCATTGCTCACTGCTCGCAGTTTGAGCACTTTGGTGACTCCACAATGCAATCCTACAATGTGTAGCCGTACATAGTGGGTCCCAAATCCACAGTTACCATAAAGCCATTATGGTGATAGCCGGTAGGGCACATTGTATACTTTCATGTATATATTACGCTCACCGCTCGTGTGGTTTGAGCACTCTTATGGATTGGGCGGAGAGTCTCTCTCAATGAGACGTTTACTGTTTGCATTATGCATTGCTCACTGCTCGCAGTTTGAGCACTTTGGCGACTCCACAATGCAATCCTACAATGTGTAGCCGTACATAGTGGGTCCCAAGTCCACAGTTACCATAAAGCCATTATGGTGATAGCCGGTAGGGCATATTGTATACTTTCATGTATATATTACGCTCACCGCTCGTGTGGTTTGAGCACTCTTATGGATTGGGCGGAGAGTCTCTCTCAATGATACGTTTACTGTTTGCATTATGCATTGCTCACTGCTCGCAGTTTGAGCACTTTGGTGACTACACAATGCAATCCTACAATGTGTAGCCGTACATAGTGGGTCCCAAGTCCACAGTTACCATAAAGCCATTATGGTGATAGCCGGTAGGGCACATTGTATACTTTCATGTATATATTACGCTCACCGCTCGTGTGGTTTGAGCACTCTTATGGATTGGGCGGAGAGTCTCTCTCAATGAGACGTTTACTGTTTGCATTATGCATTGCTCACTGCTCGCAGTTTGAGCACTTTGGTGACTCCACAATGCAATCCTACAATATGTAGCCGTACATAGTGGGTCCAAAGTCCACAGTTACCATAAAGCCATTATGGTGATAGCCGGTAGGGCACATTGTATACTTTCATGTATATATTACGCTCACCGCTCGTGTGGTTTGAGCACTCTTATGGATTGGGCGGAGAGTCTCTCTCAATGAGACGTTTACTGTTTGCATTATGCATTGCTCACTGCTCGCAGTTTGAGCACTTTGGTGACTCCACAATGCAATCCTACAATGTGTAGCCGTACATAGTGGGTCCCAAGTCCACAGTTACCATAAAGCCATTATGGTGATAGCCGGTAGGGCACATTGTATACTTTCATGTATATATATATATATATATATATAATATATATATATATATATATATATATTATATATATATATATATATATATATATATATTATATATATATATATATATATATATATATATATATATATATATATATATATATATATATATATATAATAAGGATACATGTACATGTACATGTACATGTACATGTACATGTACATGTACATGTACAT
Organism: Chrysogorgia sp. JL179-B06; assembly: GCA_035772405.1. Classification (NCBI taxonomy): domain Eukaryota; kingdom Metazoa; phylum Cnidaria; class Anthozoa; order Scleralcyonacea; family Chrysogorgiidae; genus Chrysogorgia; species Chrysogorgia sp. JL179-B06. The sequence continues at coordinate 387,478 of JAYKKM010000153.1, read as the reverse complement.
ATACAATATACATATACATATATTCGATATATATATGTACATATATATATCTCGAAATTTTCCTTAGAATTCCTTAGAACATGTAGTTTAATCGAGTGAAATGCCAAATATTACTTGTAATATAACTGGTTCTCTCGAATTCCGTAATTTTTCTTCCATAAATTGTTAATTGGGGCGAGCCCTGAGGCGAGCCCCTTAGTTGTGGTATCAAGCGCGGCTCTGATCGTACGGGCACGTGCACGCCATTCGTACCCATCTTCTTCTCCGGTCGGACATTTCCACATCTAATTCACCGGCCATGTCCATGACTACGGATCAGTCAAGGTCTGACCATGCATCTTCTTCTCCGGTCGGACATTTTTACATCTACTTTACCGGTACTTTTCTGATACAATCATAGACGAATCATGAGTGGAAACAAGAAGGCAGCGAAGAAATGAAAGAGAACGGCAGCAGAGGGCAGACGACGACACAGCAGAGGAAAGGGAAGTAAGGTTATCGAGACGAAGGCAAACAGTCTAAACAGACACAAGAGAAGCTCCAGCTGTGCTTATATATTATCAACAGCTTATATATTATCTACTAATATATGTATGTATCTACTTATATGTATCTACTTATATATTATCTACTTATGTGCTTATATATTATCTACAAAATATATATACAACTCGTTCAACTCGTACATAGTGCCTACACTCGTCTATAGTTATAAACCTTCATGACGCCAATGATGCGTATAAACTATGACAATAACAATGTTATTGGCTCGTTCTTTATAAACGCCAATGATGCGTATAAACTATGACAATAACAATGTTATTGCCTCGTTCTTTTAAAACCTCATTCGACTTATAAATGCGAATGATGCATAAACTATGACAATGTTATCTTATAAACGCGAATGATGCATGTGCGTAAACTACGACAATAATAACATATCTTATTGCCGACAATAATATTTATATTTTGTTATACTTTGTTTTGTTATACGCTAAGGCTATGTTTTGTTATATTGGACGCTTTTTAGAGCACTGAACCGTTCATGCAATGTTGTTAACTGGTAATATTATTCAACATTTTGGCAAGATTCTGGTATATGAAAGATCTAGACCCAGTTATTCAAAGGGCGATAGACGCTAATCCTTGGTTAAAATTTAATCGACTGTTTACTTTAGCATGTTCTGTTGCACAAATTAAGTTGAAAAGAGTCTGTCCATAAAATTCCAACTAAACAGGAAACTTTTGAATATAATTGGCTCCTGCAGTATATTTATGATACTATATTTTTTACTTGAATTGAGAGATATTTGTATTAAACCCATATTCTATTTGTTGTGTGTTTTTTTCTAATACAATCCTAATCACACATTGACCAGAGCAAATATCCTTGACCTTGTTCATAATTTCCATTCTCTTATGTGATTACTATAAACTTACATCACCTTTTAAACAACCGACACAAGAAAGAAAATTCAATGTAATGTCTTATTACAGAAGACAATATATTATACAGCCATAAAGCTCGCCCCATGATGCTTTGCATCTCCCTAGTATATATATATATATATATATGAAATGGATCCCTGCCATGGCGAGATTATTACCTCGCATCGCTCGGTCGCTTGTGAGGGGACTAATACATTTATAACTAATATAACTAATATTTACATTTAACTTAAGGAAATTATTGTTAGTACAACTATTGACTATAGCTAGGAGTTCTTGTTAGAAGTAAAATGCTGCCTCGGGACTGACATAGGAGCAGTGGATACGAGGTTGCCTGTAGAAGTGTTCAGGATTACGCATGCCAGCATAATAATGCTAGAAATTTTCTATAGCATGGAGGATCAAATAAATAGAATGTAGAATATAAACCACGGATAAAGGCGATCATATAGCCTTGTAATATTAAAATAACATATGGTAATCATATGGCGCATTTATAATGTAAAAATAGTACTTTGTTGAGATGACGTCAGTACCTGTTTGTCCGCATTTACCCGTAATTATTGCGGCCATAACAAAATAAATAGCTCATTTGCATAATTTTTTAGTCAAATTTCGTGTGTAATTTGTCCGCATTTTGAGCTATTAAGCTTGGTTCATACGAGCTACATAAGCATAAGCAACGAAAACAAAGCATGATTTTTGCTCTGGGACGTACAAACAACGAGAATTTTTCTTTGTTTCCTTTTTCGTTTTGCTCTTGCCTTATTCTTCTTATGCTTTGCTTGTGCTTCTTATAATTATGATTATGTCCATCTTTATGTCACAGGCTTGACTTCATTCCTCAGGTGGTAATGATAACCGCAAACGGCAAGAGAAGCGTCTCATTTTTAAACTTGGCACCACACATCCTCTTGGTCTTAACGAACGTTTTTCTTTTATTTATAATTTCCAACAAGTTTTTTGTTATTTTAGTTTGCTTGGAACTTTTTGTTATTAGCTTATGCACTTTCATTCCTTTTCAAGTTT